>PVJH01001093.1:0-234994 GCA_004026705.1 Nesogale talazaci
ATGTGCTCATCTGAATTTAGAAGCCATGCCAAGCACATCAACAACGAGTGCATTAAACACCAATGATCAAAGACTAGATAAATTGTGGAACATCAACTATACAATACATAAAGAAAGCAAAATAGCATGAAAAGATGAGAAAGAAAAAAGCAAAGTGGATGTCAGAAGAAAAGTGAAATGTGTTTGTGTCAGGCAGGGTTCTCTTAGAGAAATAAAATTCAGGACACTAGTAATTATTTTTATATATTTATATATTGAGAAAGATATATAAGAGAAAAAGAGAAAAAGTTAACTATAAAACAATACAGATTGCTCGGTGCAACTCACTTGCGTGAGGCAACTAGAAGACTGGCAGTCCTTCAATTCTGGAGGGCCGCTGAGTAGTCCTCTGTAGAGCAATCCAGGCCATCTGGTTACAGGCAGCAAATGGCAGAGCAACAGTCACCAACAGTCAACCAGATCACAGAGTCCAACAGTCCCCAGCTCAAGAGATGTATATCCCAGGAGCGTGGCGAAGTAGGGCTTGAAGGATCCTCAATTCACAGTAACACAGTCCACGATTAGGAGTCCCACAGGTAGTGTTGCTTGGAGGTCGAGGCACAGGAAGAACAAAGCAGCTCTCTGGTCTGAAGATCCAGAAACAAGAGAGAGGGCGGGACTTGCCAACCCCCTCCTATATCTGCCTTTCAATTCATCCCACGTGTTTATTGGCTGTGCCGTCAAAACAGACCCACCAATCTTCTGTGGCCAGGTTGGCATAACAAACCCACCCATCACAGTGCTCTTGAAAGAAGGTGAGCTGAAGCAAATACAAGACATGCTGAAGCTAACAGAGCTTAAGAGAAAATGTGAGGAGTGTGGCTCAGAAAACAAAATTAAATATTACAAAGGAATGCTCAGGGACCTGGGGTGAGTTATCTTAAAAGGAAGAACAAAGGCAGCATTTTTGAAGACAAAAGAATTATTCTAAAAGCCAAACCTCAAGTCATAATATTTTAGAATTCTAGTGGTGGTGGTTAATGCCGTGGGCCGCTAACTACAAAGTCAGCAATTTGAAACCCCCAAGAACTCCCTGGGCAGAAGATGAGACTTTCTGCTCTTGAAAAACCTCACAGGGAAGTTCTACCCTGTACAGTAGTGTTGGAAATGACTTTACAGCCATGGACTTGTTCTTTTTTATTTTGATGGGAAAACACAAGCAGTGACCCTGTTGCCTAATCTTTGAGCTGCTAACTGCAGAGTTTGCAATTCAATTATACTCGACTTACTCTTCAGGAAAATTGAAACTACTCCTTATTGTTGAATTTACCATCTCAGAAGGAGTGCCTGGAGACACTGAGAATTGGGCTCAGCTCCATGGACTTGCCTTTTCTTGGGGGTATATGCAACACCTTCAAAAACATAGGATGCATCAAGATGGGATAGAAGATATGCCTAAAGTCACTATGCCAAATAGATCTATGTTCAAATATGTCAAGATATCATCATTTTTAAAAAATGATCAATACCAATGTTGTTGGAGAAAAAAAATCAAGTTGTACAGTACTGAAGAGATTAACAGAAGCCACAAAATGCTCCAAGAATTAATGGAATACCGACGGAAATGACTCCGCAAACTGATGGAGTTCTGGAAGCACTCATTTTTGTGGTTGTTAGTTGGCAGCTAGTCTGCTGCAGGTTCCCAGAGGCCCTATGTACAGCTGAATACTAAGGGCCCAGGCTTGTGCCATCTTCACAATTACTGCCATGTTTGACTCCACTGCTGCAGCTCTGTGACAATCGGTCTCATTGAGAGTTCCGGAGATAATGTCCCTTGATAATGTCTCCAGTACCTGAGAAAACATCACACCACCCTTGATCATTCTGGCTGTACTTCTTCTAAGACAATTTTTTTTGTTTGCTTCCAGCACTACATGTTTCCATTTTCTTGGTCAGAACCATTATCCAGATGCATCATCTGTCTCCATCGCCATTATTCATTGCCAAATTGTCAAATGCATGAGAGGTGATTGAAAATCCCATAGGTTGTTTTAGGTGCACTTCGGTTCTCATAATCCTTAATACTTTAAAGAGGTGATTTTTAGAACATGACAAATGTAGGATATTTGATTTCATGACTGATGCTTCCAGGAGTGTTGATTATTGATTTAAATAAAATTAATCTTTGACAATTTTAACTTTTCCTCCGTTTATTCTGATATCTATTTACCCATGTGATAGTTAAAATCTTACATCAACTTGAATGTGCTGACAGATCAGTGGTTTGGCAGTTATGACCTAGTTAGTCATAAACTATGATGAGATGAAATCTCCTCAATGATGTGGCTTACTTCCGCTGTAAGTGGACACTGTGGGAAAGCGTGCTTTTATTTTCCTGGGTCTGCATCCTGCATCTGCCTTATTCTTTGTATTTGACGAAGCAGTGAGACTATCCTGGGTTTTGTCACCAGGGTGCCATCTTACCTTTTGACTTTTGATTTATCCCTCTCTCTTTCCAAAATCTTATCTTACTTTTGATATGTGTTTCTTAGGATCCTGCAAGCTGGAAGTTTCCAGCCTGACATTAGACCCCATAGACTTGAAAACTTACCTACTGTACAACCTTGTGACTAATCATTGATATCTCTCTGTCTCTCTGTGTGTGTGTGGATACACAAGGAAGTAAGCATCACTGATTTTGATGTCCCAGAGATGCTTGGAATGAGGCATCATAAGGATTTTGGGGTGTTTTTTTTTTCATTTTTAAGCTGTAATTTATACTGAAGTCTGTAGTCTTTTATCTTTATCAGTAAGTGCATCATAGTACTGCCATCTGCCTATCAGCTGTTATTAATGAGCCTCCCTCAATCCCAATGTAGCTTTCTTCTTTATATGGTTCATCTATTTGAATCATTGACTTGTCATACATATTAGATAAATGGTGTGAAATGAAACAACTCTGATATAAAATTTTTAAATATTTAAATCATACACTCTCCTTTTATTTGCATAAATAACTCTCATTTTGTATAGAGGTTTCATGTGAACACAATTGTGGGATGTTTGTTATTTGAAATGTTATTGATAATTTGCTATGATCCACATGGTCAAATTCCTTTTTTGTTTTTAATAAAACACAATTGAACTTGCATCTTACTTCAGCATTAATACCCATCATCACACAACAGCTTTCAAATAAAGCTTAAATTTTTGGCAGTTTCTCTGTGAATGTATTGTTACCACACATTTTGAAATATCTCCATATAAAATTTACTTGAGTTTGATATTAAAGACACTTTAAATTTTCTTTATTGTATTGGGTCACCTTTCTATAGAATAGACACAAATTGAAACTCTTCCAGATGGTTAATCTGGGTAGAGCACAGTGAGTGCATTCAACATTCCATCAATTTGCTGAGACATTTCAAATGGTGTTCAACTGATTCCCCAAACCTTGATTTTTCCTAAGGCATTCAGTGTGATGGGAGCTTATTCTATTACCTGTGTTTGATCATATGCTAGCTGTTAAAATAGTTAAATGTAGACCAGTTATTTTCAAAACAATGACTCTATTCTTTTAGTCTTCTTCTTTTAATTCCTTCATCTTTCACTATGTTGCCTGTGATGTCTTAAGTCAACTTGGCCAAGCTAGGAGTCTTAGTGGTTTGGTCTAGGAATCCCCATGATGTGTGCTAACATCATGTAATCAACTCCATGGTGGAATATACTATGAGCAGCCAATCAGTTGTGCAAATTTGAGGTGAAGTGGAGCCCCCTTACTCAGTAACAGCCAGATGCATTTGATAAGATATTTCCTTGGAAGGGGGACTAATTCCTGATTAAATAGACATTATATAGAAGTGTACTTGCTTCTTGCTACTCTGCATTATGCTCATTGACTTTGGTGAATAGTTAGTCATATGACCACTGATCCTGAGAGGCATAAGTAGCATATAGTATGACCTTCTGACCTCAGATTTACAAACCTAATCTGCTAGTTTAGCTTCACCCACTTCTGTATCCATTAGCATGTGGTCCCTCTGATTTGATTCTTATTTCTTCATTCATTAGCTAATATATCTATGACAATCAGGAGACATCTCCAATTTATTATCTGGCTGACAGACCTTGAGTCATCTTAGGCTATTCTACAGTTGTATGAGCCATTGTCTTGTTATATATTCCTCTCTAGATATAGAAATAGAGATATCTATTGATATCTATATATGTATTTAAATTTCTCTGTCTTCTCTATCTCTATGTTTCTATATAAATATATATAAAATCATATATATTCTATATCTAGTCACTGTTATGCTATCAGAAATATAGATAAGTGTACATGTATAAATATATACATGTGTGTATAAATATATATGCATGTGTGTGTATATATATATATATAAAATCATTTTGCTATTCCAGAAAAAGCCTACCACAATGCCCATGTAATTCAATATTGTAACTTAGAGTTTGAGTTTTCTCTTCAGTTCTTTTAGCTTGAAATACATTAATCATGTTCTTCCCTTTGGGCTTTTTAACTCCAGGTCAATCCATATTTCACAATAGTGTTTCACTTTTATTTTATTATTGTCTTTTAAATTTATTGTTCACATTTTTTACTTCATCATTTGTTCAATTCTATTTAGCTGGTCTATATTCAAAAAGAAGTTCCAGAGTCTCTTCTGACAATTACTTCATATGGTCTTTCTTTTTTGGGTGATTATGACCTGTTGTCTTTTTCATTCATGACATTCTTTTAAAAAAAGCTCTATTGGCATATATTCCCATATCAATAATTGAATCATATTAAGAAGAGTTGTTCAATCATCACCACAATCAATCAATCAATCAATACATTTGTTGTACTGATTGCAATCATTATCACTAGGTCACTATCCCATCAGTCTCACAACCAATGCTCTTTGGTAATTAATAATACACATAATTTCTATATATTTACCAATCTTGGATTTTTTATGCTGAAAAACATATAAGACAAAAAAGAATATAAATAGCAAAAAAGAATGACAAAATAAAACAGAGGGCCTTGTTAAAAATATTAATATTAAAAACTGGAACACATTTTACAAGATGGAAAAGACAAATAAAATGATGAGTCGTTGTATTTTAACCTAATTACCTCTGCCAAAATCAACTTTGCAATACTCTCTCTCTCTGTTAGTAAGATTATTCATGTCCATCACCAAATGGACAGAGGGGTATCTCCCGCAACTTACTCCGTGTTGGGACTATGCCAATGGGCTATATGCTTCCACTCACCTCCAGTTTTCTGCAAATGAGGTGTTCATAATTTAAGCTCTACTATTTATTCCTCCTCTGAATTTGGATTGAATTATTTATGGATCACACAGGCTGGTTTGCTTTTTCAGTGTGGACATAGTTGACGCCTCACATAAATGATTGCTTATTTCAAGACAAACCTTCTTTATGTCATCCAAGATTAAACTTTCTTTATTGTTTTTGTCAATAGCATTCAAGGTATCAAATCCATTCCTGAGATCATTAATTTCAGGTAGAATATACTTAAGATCACAATTGAATCTCATGAGCATGTTTTACATTCTTTGCAATTGCCTTCAGTTAAGTACCACTCAAGCAAAACTTAAAAAATAAAATTCTCACCCTATCTATGATTTCCCAGCATCATATCCTATGATGCTAACTGTAGGTTAACATTATTCCAATCTGTCCAAGGAATTTTCCACTGGGAGAATAATTAATGTAAATAGAACAAAACTGTGACTTTTTGAGATTATTACAGAGATCTTCTTTCTTCATTTCAATAATTCTGTTTAACTCTGATGGCAACATTGAATATGTAAGATTTGTCAATAATATGGCCACTCTTTGATCATTCTACTATAATAAAAAATATAATAAAGGTTACAATCCTTGAATTTGGCCCCAAATCAGTGTACTTTTTGCACTTCATTTCATTGCAATGTAAGTGTTCTCAACATTCAGTGAAATAATTGAGCAATGTCTCCACATGGTGCCAACTTCTTTAAAAGTATTCCATAATTTTTAGACCATTATTGGTCCTGATGCTACTAGGTGAAAAAATGGGGAAAGTGAATGCAAAATTAATAAATGATATAAACAAAAACATATATGCACCTTTCTCAATGATGCTGAATATCAGCTGGGTAGTAGAAAATGTAGATGCTTAAATTCTGCCTATTAATTTTTGATGCTACAAATTAGAACTATTAAAGAATCTTATTTGTCATCCTATGGCATTTTAACAAGTTTTAGTGAGTTGGTAACAGGCGAAAAATACCTGGCAAAATATTTTTATACAAATACAGTCATAAAATATCCTAAGATATCTAAAATTGCTTGTTCAATTTGACATGGAGCTTCTTTCCACACTTTTAGCTATGTTAACTATTTTTGTATATTCTTATACTTTATGATGAGATGTTAACTCACCTTTAACAAACATCTATTTGAACTGAAGAGTATATTTTCTTATTCATTGGTAAAGGAAGACCAAAATTGGAAAGTTAGAAATAACTATCACTTTTAACATGAATCTGGACTCAATGATTTGCTCTCTTGCATATTATGAAACAAATAGAAAGTTTTCAGGAATCTTTCATGTAAAAATTGTTCTTTATCTCCTGTAACAGATGGACTGCAGTCTGGTCTATCTCAGTGTCACCACTATTTGTACAAATATTCTGTTTAAACTAGTACAAGACCTACTTGGCAGATTATAAGCATATTTCAAATTATATGAATAATTTTTTCTTTCTTTGATCATGAGACAATATATGCCATAGTTTTACAGCTTGTTTAGATATAATTAAGGTAGGCATAATGATATAGCCAACAAATAAAAATACCCATTTAAAAATTTTTGAATGCTGGATTGATGTTATTATGAACATGTAAGCAATTAAAAAGTATCAGAGGAAGCTGTGTTACCACTAATAACTAATTTTGTTACTCATAATTTTATTTAAAAATTAAACTTAAGATGTAATATAGAAGTTCTTGAATATTAAGAATATTAAGCCCTATTAAGAATTTGATTGTTCAATCATATTTTGCAAAACTCAATGACATCACTATCAAGACATTTGGAATTTATTTCCTATTCCTCACTGCGGTACACTGGCAAGATGATTTACTCAGGATTCTTGGTTTTCTCTAAAATAAAAATATTATAAACATACTCATTCACTATTGGTAAAAGCTTCGGTGTGTTCTCAATAATATAAAACAACAGTAAAATAAAATAATGTAGGTTCCCATTCATTTCCATTTAAGCATGAATCTGTAATGATTACTCTTATTTTATTCATTCTTATCTGACAGATCAATTATCATTTACTTGAAATTAATGTATTTTATCATATTTGTAGAAAGACCTGGTTCTATATTTTCAGATTTAAACAATTTTCCTTTTGCAGGCATACGAAATATTTTTTTTAATTGCCAATTTTTTAAAAATTTTAATGGGGGCTCTTACAGCTACTACAACATTCAGTACATCATTTGTATCAAGCACATTTGCACACATATTTCCACATACATTTTCCACTTGAGCCCTTGATACAAGCTCCTTTAAAAAAAAAAAAAAAAACCTCCCCTTTGCCCTCCCCCCCTTTTATTTTAAAATTAATCATTTTATTGGGGGACCCCTACAACTCCCATCACAATCCCTAACAACATCAGTTGTATTCAGGCCACTTTTACACACCCATTGCCATCATCACTCTCAAAACATTCTCCCTCCCTCCAGGCCCCCATTATCAGACCCCTATATTACCCTTCCTCCCCCCCTTCCCCTTCCCCTTCCCCTTAGTAATTTACAAATTATTTTTTCATCCTGTACACTGTCCAGTGTGTCCCAACACTCACTTCCCTGTTGGCCGTGCCCCAGAGAGGAGGCTACGTGTAGATCCCTGAAGTTGCCTCTCCCTCTCCATTACTATAAGCATTTACTAAAAATAAGATTCCAGAAATCAATGGCTTACCAATTAAAACATTCACATAAAATGATCCAACTCTAGAAGCACTCAATTTTAAATGCCAAGACATTTGAAAGGATAATTTGGTCAAACAATTAGACAAGGTCCATAATTGCATTAATTTCAAAATTGACTCAGTATGTGCAAATTATCTAACAATATTATGATGTCATACAGTAAAATTTCATTGAAGAATATTTAAAATCCATTTTATCAATACAGTATATCAATGAGGAGCTGTAAAAGTCTCAGTATGATTCAGAAAGGAATAGAGAATGAAGTATAGTTCCATGATATAAGGTGGACCTTGACTGCCACAGAAAATGCTTGAGAGATACATATTCCTGTTTCATTACCTAGACAAAGGCATTTGACTTTATGGCTCATAAAAAATTATGGGTATTAGTGCAAATTATGGGAATTCCAAAGCATTTCATGGGGATCATACAGAGCTGTACATAAATGAAAATGCAATCATAAACAATAAAAAAGAATACTGCATTTTTTAAAATCAGAAAAGGTGTACATCAGAATTGCAATATTTTGCTATACTTTTCAACCGATGTACTTAACAAATAATCCTAGAAATTGGATGTGACTGTAGACTCATTAACAGCCTGTGATATGCAAGTGACACAGCCTTGCTAACTGAAAGCAGGGAGAACTTGAAACCCACTCACTGAGTTGGGCTGTGGTTTCCTGCAGACCTGTGACTAGTAAAATCTGCTTGCTCTTCTTTTGTGGGTATCTATTTCATTTATTAAGCATTAAAAGACCGTTGGGTAAACAATAAGCCTCTCATTTTAATGAAATATACCATGAAGACTGAATGGAATTCACAGTGTCTACTGTTTTTCCTAAGACCTAAGAGAGTGCTTGATACATGAAGGTACCTAATTAATTTTGAATGAAGGAGACCCGTCTGCTGGGAGAAGTAGCTTTGTATGCAACATATTTTAATCAATGAAGATTAACAATTGAATAATTCCTTGACCTATTCTTTCATTCAGTTAACATTTATAGAACATCTAATTCTGGCTAATGGCCAATCGAATGCTATGGGTAAAGTGGTTAATAAAAATGATACCTTCATCAAAGCTGAGCAAGCTTATGTATAGGACTCTGGGCCTCAACAAACAGAGTTCTGGCAAGTGTTGGGCTGAGCAGACATGATACACAAAGACAAGTGATACCACATGAAACTGATATGAAAAATAGCACAGAAACCTTGAGTTCACAAGGAAGGATAGAGAGGAGAATTGAATACCAAAAGGAGAAGCAGAACAGAAGAGAGGAGATAGATGCAGCTATCTCAAACTGTTGAAAGTAGTCCCTGGAGAAGAACAATTGTGTTTCATAAAGTAATGGGGCAAGCTAAAAAGGAAGACTTTCAACAAGATGAACTGACAGACCAATGACTGCTTTGATGGGCTCCAACGTTAGAACAAGTGTGGGGATGTACAGGACAGAGTGCTGTTTTCAATGGGCTGCTAAGGGACTGTGTTAACTCCCTGTCACCTAACAGCAGCAACGATTAATTGAGACTCCACCCTGATATCCCAAATCATAGCTGGTGATTAGAAAGATGGGATTTTTCCTTTTCTTTACACCTCCTGGCAATCAGATAAGGGGTCACTCCCCCACCATTACTCACAAAGGGGGTAGTGATATTTTGCCAACTTTCCTAGACCTTTGTCTGAGGTCAAAGTTACGTGATCTTAAACTAGGGGCCAAACTCCCTGAATCTGACTGGAGGCATGAACTCCATTTTACCACACTAGTGGAACAAGCAGGGACAGGTACGAACCACTCCTGGGTTGACAAAACTCAATTCATAACCAAGGTCTTGCCTCCAGGCCTTCCTTGAAAAAAGCACCTTAATTTCAGCCACCCTCTGAGGCACACAAAGTACTTCTGGATCAAATCCACAGACCACGAAAATGTCAAGGACAGAAGGAACTCTGAGACTGTCCCCTTTCCGGAGTGCCCATCCACATCTTGGACAGTGAGTTCCTCTTTGAGTCCTCCTCTTGCCTCCATTTTGTATTCTTTGCCTCTTCCTTCTCTTGTTTTTCAACATTTCTTCTTTACAAATCTCTTATCATTTTCTTTTCATCTGTTTCTCTTTTTCTTTCTTCAGTCTTCATTATTCTCCTTTGTTTTCTTATTGCCACTTCTAGGTAAGTTCCTTACCCTGTTTTTCCCCTTTTAAATTATTTTTTTCTTTTTACTTATTTAATTATTTTCTTTATTTCTGTTGTTTGTCTGCTTTCCCACGCTTGTAATTTGTCTTATTATGGTCTTGGTTCTACTGCTGGCTGTCTTTTTGTAATCTACATTGTTTTTGTTATTGTGGTGTTTTCCTTATTGACTCACCCAACAAGAGAAAGTAACCACATGATCCTGCCACACCAACACATTTTGCAGCCCCATGAATAGACATAAGCCAGCCGCAGCCAAACTTCTCTGCATGTATGATACACGACCAGGAAAAAGAGCAATGTTCATACACAGGCACATTATCTGTCATTCACATCGAGAAATGCTCCGTGAGTAAATGACAACCTGTTAACATATAATAATCAATAAAATACAAATCCCACAATAACTCAGAGGTAAGAGACAATCTCAGTTCACTGAAGAACCCATGTACACTAGCAGAAATGAAAAACTAAAATACAGGAGAAGAATTTATTTCTAAGGAAGAAATTGCATTGGATTCACCTGATCAGAAGTTCAAACAATGATACTAATAAAATTTCAAGAAATTCAGAGAAACATCAAGAAAGCTACAAGTAAAATCAAAAGAGCAGGAAAAATCAGAATTCAGAAAAATGCCATAAAAACAGATAAAATAACTGAAAATTTTGAAATCATATCTAAAACAGTCATTAGAAATATAGAAAATTACTAAAATTTATTAATAGAAAGTGCATTAAAAGTGAAAAAATGAAAAATATATCTATGGGAGAACAAATTTTTAAGCTTGAAGACAAATGTCTCCTTTCTAATCTGCTAGAACAGTGGTTCTCAACCTTCCTAATACTGCAGTGCTATATTACAGTTCCTCATATTGTGGTGACCCCCAACCATAAGATGACTTTCATTGCTACTTCAAAACTGCCATATTGCCACTGTTACGAATCAGGCCACCCCTGTGAAGGGGTCATTAGACCCCAAAGGGATTGCGACCCATAGGTTTAGAACTGAGAAACAGTTCTATGCTAGAGAAACAGGATAAAAAACTTCCAAATAAAGCATAAGGATTTTATATGACTCCAAGAAAGACATTAAAAATTGCTGGTAAACATATGAAAAGATGCTGAACACTAAAAGTCAGTAAAAATGAAAATCAAAAACATTAGATTCAACTTAATATGATGGATAAAACCAGATAATAACATGTATTGGACAGGATTTGGATATGTGATATCTTTTTTACACTAATGGAGAAAATGTGAACTGCTGTCACAAATCGAGCTCTTAGTTTGGCATTCCACATCTGCTATCATTCTCATCTCTGACATACACCCTCATGCTTTTCATTTTAATATGTCTCATTAATCTATTAGGAAGACATTCTGAAGGTTCCAGGTATGTGGCACTTGACTTGTGTCAAAATAATTGATTGAAACCTTAACTTTGTTTGCAGGTCCATAGAAAAACTTTTACATAAGTCCTTGCAACAGTATTATGCAAAATAACAATGTGGCAATATGTCAAATGATCAAAGAGTTGACATATGATGCAGCAACTCCTTTCTTATGTGACAACCAAGAGAAATGAAAATATAAGACCATCACAGCAGCTTTATTTGAACGTTCATGGCAATATTACTCATAATAATACTATATAATCCAAAGTGGAAACCAGCCAAATGGCCATGAGTAGAAGAATATATATGCAAAATGTTGTCTCCACTTAAAATGTAACAGTATCTAAATATAAAGAGAATGATGTACTGAAATATATCACTACATGGATAAACCTTGAAAAATACCCCCAGTGGAAGGAGTCAGTTACAAAATACAAAAGTCTACAACTATTATTTCATTCCCAGGTGCTGACGTATTTAATGAAGAAGCTCTTCCAGCAAAAGTCTTACTCCTAAAAGACTACCTTTACCTGAACAGCTCTAGTCAAAAAGGAGGGCAGATACCGAGAGGCTTCACCTTTGAGTGAAGGCTTCCTTGGAGTGGGATCCTGCTGTGTATAAAATAAGTCCTGTGAGAAGCAGGAGGAGAGATCTCATTGTCAGCAAGATCCTGGAGCAGAGAGAGTGTTCTGGACTTGAGACCTCTTGGCAGTGAGTCTCGTAGGCTTGGCCTTCTCATCAGGAGAGTGCTGGCAACCTCCCACCCCTTTTCTGCCTTCACCTTCCTGCTAGCTGACTCTGATTGCTCCCAGAATCACCTCCACTGGATCCACAAGACTTTGCACCTTGAGCCTCCAATCTCTCTGCATTCTGCCCTATTGCGTGCATCTATGTGAATCTGAAGAGCGATTTGTGGAATAATATTAGACTTGTGGACTTCAATTTCTTTGGGCTGTGATGTTTTGGTAGTATATAGTTACTTCTTGATATAATACTCTTTCTTGCACATATATGTGTGTCTCTGAGTTTGTTTCTCTAGTCAACCCAACCTAACACATCTGCGATTCTAGCTAATCTCTTCTTAGTTATATGTCACCAGACCACCTGATCTTTCAGCTTCCATTCAATATGTTAAATCTTTAGTCCTTGAGTAAATTGCAAATTTTTGCCAACTGTATATCAATAAAAAGTGTTGGGCTTAAAAAACAGGTGTTGGGCTTTCTGTTGCTGTTGTTATTTTTGTTGCTTTAGGCACTCAGTAATACTTAGTAAGTTCTCCGTTATCCATGTTTCAGTCTTGATAGTGTAACCTAGTAGGTTTAAAATGTGCATGTGCCTTGCTTTATTTAGTCTTTCACTCACCTCCAAGATCAGGGAAATGACTGCAATTGTGTCAGAATTGACCTTTCCCTCCTGAATCAGAAGCCAAATTTGTAGATGATTCTTCAAAATAATATCTATTCCAAAGTACCAGTTCTGACCACATACAGTTAGTTTTATAGTTTATATCATTTTAAGTGCTCCACATGGAATATAGGTAATATGCCACATAAACTAACACTATGAAAGTAGAATCGCTTATTCAGGATTCCCTTCAACATCACAAAGTCATTCTAAATTTGAGTTCTTTGTCACATGTCTCAGAGGTTCTCCAAAATAGTCTAAAATAATTTTTCCTGTCTAATATTATTTCAATACATATATTATTTACAAATAGACACATTAGTTCTGATGTGGCGTTTTCCCCTGGGATTTAATATTTGACTTCACACTGAACATAGGATAGCCTATTATTAAAAAAATAAATCTGACATAAGTGAATGTATGCTTTTCTTAAGTTTTATATAATATAAAATATCAAAAATATTTAATATTTTATAGTAACATCTGCTATTTTATTAGCAATAAAGATGGAAAACAATGCTACTATAATTACCACACAAATAACTTTGCTTGTTGAAAAGCAAGGTACTTTGTGTTACTTAAAATATTAAAAATATATATTTAAAATGATTTCTGGCTTTGAATTTTCAAATGTACTTAAGATTTTAAAAATCCAAGATCTCCTTGGTTTGGAATAGCTTTATGAAAATTAATTATGTGTAGGCTGGAGACTAAGGGAGAGAGTTTGTAAAGATATGCAAAATCATAATAAACTCTTGGTAATATAGTTAATAGGAATGCAATTCTAAATTCCATCATTATGGTAACTATACCAATTACACACATAAGAAACAAAGTACAGTTTATTTCTCTTCCATTCTTAGATTTTATTAAACTCATTAGTTCTTACATTATAATCACTTATATGGATTTTCAATATGTAAGTCAAGTTGCATTCAGTATTAAGATTAAACTATGCCTTAGATGTATAGAAATTAATAAAGCATTAACAAGTGAGTTTTATCTTTAAAATTTTTGTCTTATTATCTTCATTGTTATGATATTTTTCATCTTTTTTTCCCTCCTTTATTTTTCTTAAGCTAAACTACTTGAGGGTATTTAAGTAATTTTCATTTTATTTTTATTAGGCTATAAATATAAAAGCTATAAGACAAAAATATCTAGATCTAAATCTTGGTTTTATGTGGTATCTCTCAGAGGCTTTCCAAGTTACTCTAAAACTATCTCTGCCTGTCAAAATATTATTTCCATACATGTGTTATCTAAAAATAGACACACTAATTCTGATCTGGCTTTTATCTTTGGGGCTTAATATTTGACCTCACAAGAAACATTGATTAGTATGCTATAAAGAAACAATTCTGATATGAGTGAACGTATGCTTTTCTTAAATTTTATGTGTAATATATCATATCGAAGTATCAGATCCATTATAATATGCAATATACCATAAATTCAAAAAACTCACTGGTTGATGCCATCTCCCAGCAAGCCTCTATGATAGCCTAGGACTGCCCCTGCATTTTCCAAGACTTTGACACTTTAAGAGAATAGCCAACTTCATCTTTCTCCTGATGAGTCCTTGGCGGTCATGAACCGCTGACCTTGCAGATCACAGCCCAGCATTTAACCCTTAAGTCATGGGGTAACTTGGGCATCCTTAAAAGATGCAAACTCTATGCATTTTAAATAGTCTTTGCGATTTGAGAACACAAGGAAATCTGAATTGAGACAATCCATTGTATTGGGTAGATAATACAATGCTTTCCAGTAAAATTCCTAAAGGACAGTCCTTGATACTTTCAAAAATGAGTAGGTGTCTGATCATGATAAAAATCTTTAGCAAGAATAAAAAAAATCTTTAGCACAACTTTTCTGTTCTTTTGTTCATGCATGTAGCTTACAAATTCCTTACATTTAGATTGCCTGTGTTCTTCAGATACCCTTCTACCATCTAGCAAATGTGTCATCATAATCTTCTAAACCAAGTAGGCCTCCTTTCAAATCACTGTTGTAATTGTATGTTGCTTCTAGGTCATAGTAGCAAACCCAAGATGCAATGTTTGTTGTATTTTCCCCCATAGACACAGTCATCATCCTATATCTTACTTAAAAGAGTAATGTAAATATCACATGCTTTAGCTAGTTGATTGTCACACAGTTCCTTTTGCACCTCTCAAGCTAACATGCTTACTTAAAGCTGAAGATTCTAAAGCATGTGCAATTCCAACTTCAGGAGCTATCACATCTCTGGTCCTTTGGTGTATTCATGCAGAAGTTGTTTCAAGGAAGACACAGTTCCTTCACTTAAAATGGTTGCTGGTTTTCTCCCTCTAAGCTCATCAGTGAAGATATGATATGTTTTTTTCTTTCAAAATCAAATGCTGGATTCTTCTAAACACTTTTATTTAATTTCAGGGTAGCATTCCACAGTTTTTTAAAGATTTAATAATTTGGAATGGTATTCATTTGACTTTAGTTAAATTTTTCATAGTATCACAATTTCATTTTTTCCATGCCATACAGGTAAATTTTCAAGAGACTATAACAAGATAGGACCTGTGTATTACTGAGAGAGCTTGTATGAAATCATCTACAGATCACAGAGACATGTTTAAGCATATTTTCATCAAGAATGCATTGATTGCTTAAAACTGATCATTTTGACTTCCATTATAACTAATCTAGGAAATTTAAGTGACACTTCTTTTTCTCAAAAAATTGTATTTCTCTTTTTAATTGTATTTCAGTAACCAAATGCATATACAATCTCTCCTATTATCTAAATTTTCTGTGCCAAGCTTTAAGCTAAAATTGAACTTGACATCTTTTCTACTCCCTTCATATAGCTGATCTGAAATGAAACAATTTATTTGTGCTTTAAAATTTTAAATATGTAGCTATCAAATATTTTAATGCAAAGATTTGCTGTTATCTTGAAGCATAGCACATTAACTTCTGTGTGTTTTGATCATTAGACTTTATTCCAACTTGATAGTACCGGTATGGAGGTAGGAATAGGTCCATTTTGCAATTCAGATTGTAGCTTAGTGAAGCCTGCTTGGTGGTGTGGTCTTTTTATAAAAGAGACTGTAAGAACCCTTCTCTTTCTCTGACTCTCCCCTCTCCTTGCTTGCTGGGATTGAGATTCTGCCTTCAGGGGCAGCTCTGTGTGGACTGTTGGCCCAGACAGGCAACCTGGGAGCGTAGGGCACCCTGCCATGTTCCCACTGACTTTAGACCCAAGCAATTCTACTGTCACTGACCTGTAATCTCCTTGATTTATACTTTACCTTCCTGTGCCATCAGACTGATGGATTTGAGCTGTAGCAGACTAGAATATCATATTCTTATAAAAATTACTTCTTGTTATGTAAAGTTCTTTCTTATTCATAAGTGAGTGCCACTGGTTTTGTTTCTCTAGACAACCTGATCTAACACAGTGTGCTAGTCATAAAATCTGTGTCAATTTGGTATTTCTGAGGATTAAGGGTGAAGGGATGAAGTCTTGTTTGTCAATCAGATCACAGTCAATGTGGTCTCTGTGTGGGCATGGTCTTCTGAGAATTCTGAGAATTCCAGTCTCTCTTTCTCTCTCTCTCTCTTTCTCTCTCTCTCTAGTCACTCCATGGAGATTCTCTACTGACAAAACACCTGTCAATATACTGGTAGACCCCATGTCCTGAGAACTGGAGAAACCATGTGGAGACCCCTGACAGCGCTACAATGCTTGTACTACCACTGGATCCATAAGACTGTGAACCCATCTGACCTGTGATTATTGGGCATTTTGCACCATCACATGTGTTTCATGGCTCTCAAAAGGACTTTACAGATTGATATCAAACATATGGGCTAATATTGGACTAATGGACTTAATATCTCATTTGGGATGCTTGCTTAATGTACAATTATCCTTTATATAAAACTCTGTCATGTGCATATGAGTTTATATGAATTTGTTTCTCTTGTCTACCCCACCTAACACACAGGTAAAGAGCCAATTATACTATAGTTGTAATTTCAAAATACTTTTCAAGTAAGTATAATTCAGTTACAGTATGAAAGCTATGGAATAAAATTGTGTACAATTATTCAGTGTTTTAATTTAAAAAATAGATGTAGAAGTATCATGCATCAGAATATTCAATATTTTTCAAACATACAATTCAATGATATCAGTTATATAAATTGTATTATGCTAATATCATCAACATTGTTGCCCAATATCCCAGTCCCATAAAGTGAAAAAATCCCATTGTTTATTATTATTTAATTCTAGCCTTCAAGTACTCATCTACTTTCAGTTTGTCCTACTAATGACATCATACAATATTTGTTTCTTTGACATAGACTTATGCCACTCAGCACAATGTATTTGATATTAGTTCTAATTTTGTTTGTACCAGGAGTTTATTTCTGTCTATGGCCCAAATAATATTCTATTGCATATGCATATCACATTATGTTAATATTTAAAATGAGCAATGAATATGAGTAAACATTTCCTAAAACATAACATATTAGTAGATACCAGGTCATTTGTGAAAGATGTTCAATATCTTCTTTGGGGAAATTTGAATCAATATAAAATACTGCTTTATTTAAGATGTGATGACTAAAAGACGTCAAGGTGACATAATGGTTAATGTGGCAATTTTCTTCTGCCTTGGTGATGTGTTATGACTTGAAATTGACTCCATAGCTTATAATAACAGCATATGAGAGATTGACTAGTATTAAGAAAGCTGAAAATAACAATGAGAAGATAGAAAATTAATATTGTCATCAACTTCTCATGCAAAATCATGCTGCCACTGTGAAAAACATTTGGGCAGTTTCTCGAGAAGTTAAATGTAGAACTACCATATGATTGAGCAATCCAGTCTTAGGTACACCTTAGGAATTTAAACTTTACACCAGAGATGCGAGCAAACACCAAAGTTCTCTACAGCACTATTCACAATAACCAACCATTGGAAGCAATTCAAGTACTTATAAGCAGAAAAATGGAAATATTCATTTTGCTACATGCATATAGAGTAGACACAATTTTATTTCACTCCGTGTCACTGAAAAATATCATTTTAACACAGTGAAACATTATAATTTTTCTATTAAAAATCTGTATTGCATATAAAGATTAGAATCTAGAAGAAAATGAAAATTCAGAATCTTAATAGTTTTCTACTGTTTTTCTATACTTGATATAGTGATTATTCATAGCTTATTTTAATTTAAACCAAACTTTCAAGAAATATTGTTGGTGCTACAAAGACTGGCAATCAAATATTACCTGGTGAGTTGTGATTGTTTCTGCATAATACAGGTCTGTAAAAATCTAATAACACTTCATGGATATATGAGGGGGTACCCACAAATGCCAGATTCATTTTTCAATGCTATGTATTTAAACTTTTTAACAAAACAACCTTATTTATTACAATGCGTTATCCATTACACTTAATACATTTTCAAATCTGAGATTCCATTTATTGAAAACGTTTTTCAAACTCATCTGTTTGGATGAATGATAGATCCTCCATCATCTTTTTTCTTCACCTCTTCTGTGTCTTCAAATTGCTGTCCTTTCATGTCCACCTCCATTTGTGGAAAGAAAAAGAAATCACACAAAGCAAGATGAGTATGGTGTGTCAGACAGAGAGGCATGCTGGTCTTTCAAAAAACCCGTGCACTTGGCAGGTGCATTGTCAGTGTGGCAAAACCAGGCCCTGTCATAAATCAGGCCATTTTGTCTCACACTGTTACACTATCTTTTTGGTGTCTCTAAATGCAAAGTTTGATTAACAGTCTGACGTGGTGAAATGAACTCCAAAGGCACAGTCAACACTTTCATCTGTTCGGAAAGGGTGTTTGTTGTCAGTTGAGAATTCAATGAGAAAGGAGAAAATTACCCCTACTCTTGAGTTTTTCCTTCTAAGCTGTGCTCAACATCATGATATTGTGTGGCATTTTTCCCACTAAGGAAACAACTTTTCACAGCTCAAACTGTTCTCTTAATTTGGCCATCACAATAAAGACGTTCCAGCAAAAATGCTTTCATGAAAAAACTCACTGTGAACAGAGAGACATTTCCCAGGCAATAGCCCTGGATACACTAACACAGGACATGTGTATCCCCCTTCCTTCCACCATTGGTAACAATGTCTTATTTACTGCAGTGCAAATATTTCTCATTAATTATAGTAACACTCTGTAATTTTTTTATGGATTTCAAAGATGTCTATGTATTTTTCAAATCGATTTATTAGGACATAACCCAGCCATCATTTCATTAAATTAAATTAATCATCTGCATCTCAATGTCTTGATTCCTAAATTTTCATTAAATTATCCAGATCCTTGGATTTTTTTCTCTGCATACAGATTGAAAAATATGAATAAAGGCTATTGCACATATATTTCCTAATTTTAGGTCATATAATATCTTCTTTTTTATGTTTTAAAGATCGCCTCTTGACCTCGGTACAAATTCACTCTGAGTCAAATTAAGTATTTTGAGATTCCTGTTCTTTGCAATTTTATCTAAATTTCTGTATTTCATACATTCTGATGGTTGTGCATGATCAGTAACATAAAAGCAAATGTATTGCTAGGATCCTGGCTTTCAGTTATTACCCATCTGATATAACTAATGGTATTCCTCATCCAAAGTTCACTTCTTCAATTTTCTTAACACTCCTTCAAAATAAATTTCTATGATGGTCTTTTGTCTTTTTAAGAAATCTATCATGATTACTTTTGAACCCATAAAAAAATTCCATGTACTAGAAATGTCTTTTCTGCCTTGAATTTAACTGGCTTAATGATCTCATTATAAGGCACATATTTGGTTAACTAACATATTGGTAAATCTTAGACTCATTGTGGTGGTCATGTATCTGAGATGTCAATTTCATGACTGAGATGTAGGGGTGATGTCTAGATGATTAATCTGGAGTTACCCATTGAATAGCGAATGAGGTCTCTGTGTGGGCATAGTTTTCTCCTGAGACTTATGGGAAATCTCGTGATATTTCCCTCGTGGAGATTAGAGGCCATCTCCTCAGTTGTTGGGAGTCAGTCTCTGAGATGACGAATTACAGACAAGACAAGATGGCAGCATCTGAGAAACTGGGGGAGCTGGAGCAGAAGCCTCATGACCTTACCCTGATGGAACCAGACCTCTGAAGCTGGAGAAACCACATAGAGACCCCCACCAGTGCTGAGTTGCTTCTACCACCACTGGATGCTATTGGTGGATCCTGAGTCCTGGAAGCGAGGAGCTATGGGGAGACCTTTGCCAGTGTTGGGATTCTGCGCCCACTGGACTGTGATTTTGTGAGTCAGAAGGAGACTTTCTGGATTGGTATCGGGGATATGGGCTAGTATCGAGCTTAAGACTTTGAACTGGACTGGGTGGGGATGCTTTCTCAATGTTCCATTCCTCTTGCATGTAAACCTCTCCCTTATATCCATATGCATGTCTATGAATTTATTTCTCTAATCCACCTGGACTAACACACTCATCCAAGGTATGACTTCTTCTATAAATTATGTGTATTCTCATTGATCCTATTTAAAAGATTAATGGGGAAAATTAGCCCTTTGATTTTGCTAATCTTTACAAAATACTTAGGCACTCATTGTGATGAAAGCTTGCTGAGACTTAAATGTTTACATAAAATGGGAAATCGATTCCTTGGATATCCCAGCTGTCTCAATAATGGAAACTCTGTGGTCTTCTTCCATTGATTCTGGACTTCAGCTACAGTTCCTTCACTTGTTGAGGGTAAAGATCTTCTGTCCCTTGGCTCCTCGTTGAGGTCTCTATCAGCTTCCTTCAAACACCCACCTAATAACTAACTGTTGGCTGTATGAGGCAGCATTTGGTAAAGTTGCAAAGTTTCAGTGATATGAAAAGGTGTCTGAGTTTTGTTAAAATTTCTATATCATCTCTAACCAGAAAATTATCTTTTCCTCCAAATCCCACAAAATAATAATCTGCGTGCATGTGTGAATCTATTCAAACAAGATTAAAATAATGTATTATTGAGATAACTTGCCTGTAGCCATCCACAGAGCAAAGATAAATGGTTAAAAACATTTTTCTGGGAATAAATGCATATATGTATGACCCCAAAACCTTATATCAAATATTTTGTAACTTACATGTCCATATGCAGTTTAAGATATGCTATTTTTCTGAGGGATGTAAGTGAGATATATGTAGAAAAAGACTAATCTAAATACTTTTATTGTTTTAAGATGGTAAAAATGAGCACAAGATATTAACTAGAATCTCAGTAATATTAAAATGTGACTATCAAGAGTAAAATATATATATATATATAGGACAAAAATGATAATGATAAATGAAAATATAGACATTAATGCTAAAGTTGGAAGAATGCATAAGGTGGAAAGTATAAAAGATAAAAATATAATTTCATATGAATAATTTTGAAGTAACAGCTACTATTTAGGTAAAAAGTATGATACTACTCTTCTGAGAATTTATTATCATTGCTTTATTTTATTTTTGGCTTTATATAACTGTATCTACAAAGCTTTAGACACTATTCAAACCATATTCACCATCATTTTAGTTGCACTTCATTGCTGAAAATTAATCTTCATGTGATCTTTAGATGAACATAAGGAGCAGAAAGTTGAGTGAGTTTTCTAGTGCATAGCAAAGTATAGTAGTCAAAAAAAAAGTTTAGCTAAAAGAAATGTGCTAAATTAAATTATGACAAATATGCTATAAAATAGAATACATTCAATATAAAAATAACTATTTAGGTACAGTTAGTATTTTTATTTAACATCAATGAGTGTCAGATCATGTAGGATGATATTCCCTGAAGCTACTTTTATTTGATTCCAATTAAATGGATTAAATGGGTTAAATCCATTCTTATCATCATCTTAGAAAGTAACATAAATACATCTAATCTCAAATTTTATAAAGTAAAGCTTTTGCCCACAGTTGGCTTTTTTATTTTTAATATTTGTTACCTTAGCAAACTCCTCATTTTTCCATACTGTATTTATGGCTTGCAAATAATTCACCAAGATTTAATTATTCTTTTAACATTAAATGAACACATTCATCTCATTATTATGAAATTTTTCTTTAATTTTTAATAAATAGTAAATTTTATGTATACCAGTTAATGGCTCAAAATAATTTCTGTAGGGTCAGTGAATTATTTAATATTGTTCTTACAGAAGTCTGTTAATTCCCACCAATTGGCTTTTTCCTGCATAGGTCTGGATAAGAAGGTATGGGAAATCACTGATAGAATTTACCTGAGCGACTGGTCCCAGGTTCATTGGATTGGCATCCTGCTGAGACTAAATGACCCTCTTGAAAAGGAGGAGGGGTCTTTTAACTACTAGCAAGAGACAGGAGTGAGCTTGTCCTCTGAACTCCTCCTGACACCTGGATTCCCCAGTAATAAAATTATAAACCCCATTATCATGAATATTATGTGAGTTCTGGGTTGACACTGTGATTTATTAGTTTTAACTGATTTGTATAGAGTTGTATTAAGGCAATGTTAAAGCATGTCTTTTATTAGAAGTCTCTAGGATCTTATATGTTTGTTATTACATTTCTATCTTTGATCAAAATTTAACTATATTATTTCTGATGTGAATGCACTGCAACATATAGAAGGCAATTTTTTTGTAAGCTTTTCAGCGATTCACCCAGCTTGTACACTTTCAGATTCCAATTCCTTGTCCAATTGCTCATTAAAGTTGATAGGGTATGTGATAGTCCGGGTAAACTAGAGGGAACAAATTTGATAGACACGTTTATAGATATAAGGAAAAGGTTTATATAAAAGAGGAACAGGACATTGAGCCCACTCCAGTTCAGTCATAAGTCCGATATTAACCCATCTGCCCGAAATCAGTCTATAAAGTCTCTTTCTGACTCACAAATTCACAGGTCAATGGGTGCAGAATCCCGGGGCCAGCAGGGGATCTCCACATGGCTCCTCACTTCCAGGGCTCAGGGTCCATCAACAGCAGAAGCAAATCATTGCTGGCAGAGGTCTCCATGTTGCCACCCCAGCTTCAGAGGTCTGGCTCCATCAGGGCAAAGCTGTGTGGCCTCTGCTCTGGATCCTCCAACTTCTCGGACGTTGCCGTCTTGTCTTGTCTGTGATTCATCGTCTCTGAGACTAACTCCCAACAACTGGGGAAGATAGCTTCTCATCTTCACGTGGGAAATATCGTGAGATTTCCCAGAAGTCTCAGGAGAAAGTCATGCCCACACAGAGGCCTCATTGGCTACTCAATGGCTATCTCCAGATTATCAGGCTAGACTCCACCCCTACATTTCAAATCATGAAATTAACACAAGCACATGACTGCCACAGGGTAGATCATCACAAAAATTTAGATGTACTTAATGTATTTATAAAATGGTTATGTCTTGCATTATGGTAGATTAGAGCTTCCTATTCTTTGTGTAAGAAATTCCAGTTGTGATATTTTTTTAAAAAATTTTAAAAGACTAGCAAATTCTTGAAGTGTCAATGTTCCTAAAGTTCAAACAACTTAAAGATATGCATCAGAACACTTACTAAGAAATGTATTCTGCTTAACTTGTACTTGCAAATTTTCTTTTTACACAGATAATTTGTATATGCAATTATAGATCCTGCATTAAGATTCTGCTTTAAATGTCAGAACAATTAATCTATCCTCCCCGGAAATCTTTATATTTCAATTAGACTGAGTAACTGAAATATTGGAGATGTTTTATAATTATTAAAATCTGACACATAAATTAAAATGTTAGAATTAATAAACAATAGTTATAATTACATTTCTACAAAACTAGTACTTTAAGAAAAGTTTTCATAATGAAGCTTGCTGTAGTAATGTTAATTCCTTTAACAGCAATTGAACAAAAAGCAAAGTAGATTTTAATGCAATGTAATAACTAACAACTTGATGAATGGAAAAATAAGAAGATAGTGAGTTAGTTCATTTATTGTTTTTCTTTCAACTTTCATTTAGTTAAAGTACTAAGTATCAGGTATTTTGCCATATTTGTGGATGAAAACTTTAATACAATTTGTAATATAGCATATAATCAGGTGATAAACACAACATATGATAGTGTGTTAGTCCGGGTAGGCTAGAGGAACAAATTTCATAGACACACATATAGATATGAGGAAAAGGTTTATATACAAGAACAGGACATTGTGCTCAGTCCATTTCAAACTCATAAATCCGATATTAACCCATATGCCTGAAATCAGTCTATAACATCTCCTTCTGACTCACAAAGTCACAGGTCATTTGGTGCAGAATCCCAGCACTGGCAGGGACCTCCACATGGGTCCTCACTTCCAGGGCTCAGGGTCCATCAACAGCAAGAGCAACTCATCACTGGCAGAGTTCTCCATGTGGCCACTCCAGCTTCAGAGGTCTGGCTCCATCAGGGCAAAGCAATGTGGTCTCTCCACCAGTTCCTCCAGCTTCTCGGACACTGCCATCTTGTCTTGTCCATGATTCATCTTCTCTGAGACTAACTCCCAACAACCAGGGAAATAACTTCTCATCTCCACGAGGAAATATCGAGAAATTTCCCAGACGTATCAGGAGAAAGCCATGCCCACATCGAGGCCTCATTGACTACTCAATGGCTAGCTCCAGATTAACCAGCTAGACTCCACCCTTACAATTCAATCATAAAATTAACATAAGCATATGACTGCCACAGATAGTGATTTATGATAATAAAACTGAAGACTGCACGATATCATGAATAACACGATATCATGAATATCAGAAGACTCAGTAAATAAACCTAATGGAGCAAATCTTGAAATGTTTTATTGCTGAGTGTATAAACGTGCATGTGTAGAAGTGTGATTTACAAGACTTTTGGGGGACTACAAATGTGTGTATTTTGTTAGAGAAAAGCAGGTGAAGGCAAATAATCTCAAAAAAGGTTTTTTCAGGTATTATTTTGCAAGTAACTAGAAAACCAAAGCAATGGAATACAATAGGATCATCTGGGTATTTCTGTGTGTGTGTGTGTGTGTTTTAATAGTGTATACGTTATGTAAGTTTTAATGTGACTCTCAGGCAGCATTTTATGGGGCGAAATATGAATAGATACTGAAAGTGAAAATGTTGAGTCTATTAGAGACTTTTTACATAATAAATCAGGTGAACAGATGTCTTAATGTTTAAAATAGATGAAGGGACACATTGTAAAACACCATGCCATAGCCATCAAGCCTGTGAAGTGATCAGCCAAGGCCCGGGCCATTCTGAGAGCCCCTGGGTGACCTTGTCGGTTTTGTTCAACTGGCTCCGGATGAGGCGACCTTTTGATTCTGTGATCTGTGGGACTGATTTCTGTTAACTTGTCACCCAGTTCCACTCTTTCACATATTCACGTGGAGGCTTTATGAAGACTGTGTACGTTCCTCTGACCACTTTGTTTATCTGTGTCCTGCTCAGTGATTCTGATTCCTGAATGTTTTCTCTATGTGTCTACCATACTAAATGTGCCTAAGTACCTATAGAATGTCTCTTCTAATTATAGTTAAAACTCCCAGTGATTTCTGGGTTCTGTAATAAAAAACACACAAAAAATTCTCCAAATGAGAGTCATGGCTCCGTTCCAGTCCGTAGGTTACTGTTTAGTTCATTGCTATTTGATAAGAAATATTTAAAATGTATTTTGCTCATCTATGCTCTATAATAGACAGAGAAAACATCTGCAAAAGTTCACAGAAAACATGAATGAATATAGATCGAATTTGTATGGGAACTTTTTTTTTTTTTTTTTTTTTTTTTTTAGGCATCACTGCCCTGGTGGTGGGAGTAGGAGGCCCAGCCTTTGCTCCTGGGAGCCGGAATCGAACCTCCATCCCAGTGGGCCGCAGTCCCGCGCACAACCACTACGCCACCGGGGCTCAGCGTATGGGAACTTTTTAAAGGTCCTTTTTACTCTTTTCTTTGATGAACTCTGATATATTCAGATGTTTTCCTTTCAACCTGATAATAAAGATTCAAGGTATGAAATAAAAGCAATCTAACTAAAAGTTTCTCACTTTCCAATAAAAAGGATAATAGGCTATACTTTTTTTTCATTTATCTATAATTTCCAAATTCTGTGCAAAAGTTTGTAAAACTTTATTATTGATGCTAGAATGCTCCTAGACTGCTTTATCTCTTTCTTATCAATGCAGCCTGGCTCACAGTGAACTCACACGTTCTGCTCTTTCAGCAAGCCACTTAAAATTTCTACTGGAGTTCAAAATTCTTTGTTGATTTATGTTTCTCCCAGAATACTTTCTATTCACAGGTCTTCTCTCTTGGCACTATCACACTTAGGTTCTACCTTTCATCTTTGTTTTTGTTTCTCTGCTTTTTGTTTTATAGTATTTCTTGTATTTGATTAAAGTTCTAACTATATAAAACATTTTCAATGTAATAATAAAATCAAATGATATCAATAGATGAAAACAAAACCAATACTGAATTTTAAAACCATTATTTAAGAGATATTTAATATGAGATATTTTTTTCTTAATAAGAGCAAATTGGGCTGAGCCCCAATGGCATAGCAGGACTGCAGCCCATTGGCTTGGTGGTTCAAATCCAGCAGCAGCTCTCTGGGAGCAAGGCTGGGTAGCTCCCAGGACCAGCAGAGGGCAGTGATGCCCCCCAAAAATAAATTAAATAATAGCAAATTAAACAGTGCAAAGCACAGTCTCATATGAACTAACCCAATATACATAGATTTTGATAAATACCATAAACTAATAATATTAGTTACTGCAGATGCAGTTTTAAGCTTATTCATAATTTAATTATCTGTAAACATTCAAAGAAATGTTTTTTTGGCAGTGAATAATAAAATACCTTATATTCTGCATATTTATGACCCATACATTTTCTTGCACAAATATACATTTATTAAAAATACCAAAAAGCAAAATACTTAGGGAATGAAGAATATTATTACATATTTGCAATATGTATCATTGAACAGAGATATTTATTGAACAGAGAACAAATTCATTGAACAGAGATATTTAAATGGGAATGGTATATTTATAAAAGAATATCTATTG
Organism: Nesogale talazaci; assembly: GCA_004026705.1. Lineage (NCBI taxonomy): Eukaryota > Metazoa > Chordata > Mammalia > Afrosoricida > Tenrecidae > Nesogale > Nesogale talazaci. The sequence goes on from PVJH01001093.1 coordinate 27,105, forward strand.
CTATTCTTGGTTTTTGTGTTTAATTATCTTTCTTTTTAGTCAAATTGGCCATCAGCATGATGCTCTAATGCATGATAGAACAAAGCATTTCTCATTCTGTCATCTTAAAGATGATTACTATATTTGAGTAAATTATTGAGAACTACACAATATATTTATAAAGTATTAATAAAAGCCAAAATCACTGCCAGCAGGTCCATTCTGACTCATAGTGACTCTGGTGGCATAGTAGTATCCCTGGTTGTATAATGATAGCATATTGAACATTAATTTCAAAGTTAGTGGTTTGAGACCACCTGCTTCTCCACAGAAAGGAGAGGAAGTTTTCTACATCTGTAAAGATTTACAGTCTCAGAAATGCACAGAGGCAGTGCTACTTTGTCCTACAGGGTCGCTATGATGGCATTAAACATTGAAAATGCAAATGAATAGAAGAAATAAAGAATAGAAGTCACAGGTCTTAGTTGCCAACTGATCCCCCACCCTCTGTAAGTAGGTGAAGGTGTAACAAATAGCCACAACTATCAAGCTAATTTAATTTTGGCTTTTGGAGCAAAAATTCTTGAATTTAGATTTTGGATACCCAACTTCTAGCTGTCTAACTTTAGGCATGTCTCATAGCCTACTCACTAATCTTCTGTCAAATATAGGTAATACTTATGCATTTCTGATAGTGTGTTTCACGTGTACATAATGCAGTGTAATGACTGACACATTCCAGGTGTTCAATAAATGTTAGTTGTTATAATTATTATGTGACTCAAGATCACAGGAGTAAAAAAAAGTGAAAACCATGAATGCATATTAGACCAGTTTTGAAGATAGAGTTATGATACAGTTTTCCATATAAAGTAAGTTTGAAAATTTTCAGTAGCTGGTATAGGGGAAAATGTGGAAACATGAATGAAGAACCTGAAGTATCAAGTTTGAATTGATTGTTTTCATAGTTGTCTCTGTAAAGCTGATGGCTAAAGCTTATGGAAGATAAGAGATTGCCAGGGGAACAAAAATAAAGAGAAGGGAAGCAAAACGGAAGGGTTTGTAGTACATCTGTCTTATATTTGATAAGTCACTATATTCATTGTGTTTCTATTTATTATACTTGCAGGCATAACTATCCTCAAAACATACAACACATTCCCTGTGGGGAAAATGTTTGCTAGTATATGGATTTCTACAGTTTTAGCTTAAACTTGTTTTTCATAAACTGTTCCTTAAAATTCTTCACAGTCCTGAAAAGGCAAAATAGTTTCATAGATAATCAGAAGTTATTGATAGATAATATTATGCTACTAAGAATGAATGTGAATAAATATGATATACAAGTAAATGTATCAGTCTACCTACCTAACTATAAGCAAAAGAAAATGAGTATCTCAATCTGCTCTTTGAGAGCAATTATTAATATTTCATCAAATGTTTCTCCGAGGTTTTGAAACTTTTTGTTTGTTATCTCTTACTCATATCTAGGAAAACAAACTAAAATTGGAAAACAGGCATGATAATTTCCCCAAATATACACTATTAATATGATCCCTTCTTTTAAGCTGAATTGACTAGAGAAACAAATCTAGTGACACTCATATATGTATGACACTTTTATATGTATAAGGAACAGCGTTATATTAAGAAGTAACTATATATCAAGAAAGCATTCCAGCACAGTCCGTCTCAAGTCCTTATATCTTTTTCTTAAGTTCTTGTGCCTTATAATAGTCCTAAGTCCATCTTCACACATATGCAGCTACATTAATGCTGCTGAACTCAGAAAGATCACAAGACAAAGGGCACTATGTTAGTCCAGGTAGACTAGAGGAACAAATTTCATTGACACACATATTGATATAAGGAAAAAGGTTTATATACAAGAGGAACAGGACATTTAGCTCAGTCCAGTTCAAAGTCATAAGTCCGATATTAGCCCATATGCCCGAAATCAGTCTATAAAGTCTCCTTCAGACTCACAAAGTCACAGGTCAGTGGGTGCAGAATCCTGGCTCTGGCAGGGGTCTCCACATGGCTCCTCACTTCCAGGGCTCAGGGTTCATCAACAGCAGAAGCAACTCATCACTGGCAGAGGGCTCCATCTGGCTGCCCCAGCTTCAGAGATCTGGCTCCATCAGGGCCAAGCCGTGTGGTCTCTCCGCCAGCTCTTCCAGCTTCTAGGATGCTGCCATTTTGTCTTGTCCATGATTTATCGTCTCTCTCTCAGACTACCTCCCAACAACTGGGGAAGATAGCTTTTCATCTTCATGAGGAAAATATCACGAGATTTCCCAGAAGTCTCAGGAGAAAGCAATGCCACATAGAGGCCTCATTGGCTACTCAATGGCTATCTCCACATTAACAGGCTAGACTCCACCCCTACAGCTCAATCATGAAATTAACAGAAGCACATGACTGCCACAGGCACTGAGTTGTGATGAACCAAAGTTGGTGGTAATGTGGCAGAGCTCAGGCTGTTCTCAAGAGGGTCAGCAAGCAGGAAGGTGAAGACAGAGAGTGAGGAGCAGGTGCTAAAGAGAAGGCCAGACCCCTGAGGAGGCACTACCAGACCATGACCTGATAAACAGGCTAGATACCAGCCACATACTTTTATACATCTTCAGATTTCAGAATGATTCATTATTTAAGTCTCAGTTTTGATTATTGGTGACAAAATACTTTCTGATAGATTTATTGCAGAAGAATTATAACACTAAGAATGACAAGCATGGATCCAGCGCTGACTCTATATCTCCTGACTGATCCTCTTCCCTTCCTCTTGCCGCAGTTTTTCCCCACTTTGCCCACATGCATGTTGGGGTCACTGAGCACCATGTTTTAGAGCAGCAGACAGTGGTTCCCTAGATCTCTCTCTCTGCCCCTTCCTCTCTCTGATCTCATGTGTCATCTGCTCAGGTCATATGTAATGTCTATTTGTTCTTCCTCTCTATCTCTTTTACTATAGCTTTTCTTGACTGGGTCTTCCCTGAATCATTTCCTTGTGTTATCTTACAAACATTGGAAACCAACCTGTGATGATGCCAGGACTTGTTATGGCTAATTGTCATTAGGTTGGTTCTAACTCCTACACTCCCTGAGTACAACAAATATAGCACACAATGAAAACCACAAAACACTGTCCAGTCTGTACTCCCCGCTAAGTGTGGTATAGGTGCCCATTACTGAAGCCATTGGGCTAATCCATGTCATCAAGGCTTGCCTCTTCTGCATAGTCCAACTACTTTACAAAGATGGAGTCCTTTTCAGAGCACTGGTCTCTCCTGATAACAGATTAAATGTATATGAGATGAAGGCTTACCGCTCTAGTTTCTAAGGAGTATTCTGCCTGTACATCTTCCAAGACAGATTTCTATGCACTTTTAGTACATTGTGTTTTCAGTAGCCCTCACCAGCACCATAATTCAAATGCATTAACTATTCCTGGCACTTCAGAATTTAATCTCCAACTTTAATGTGCATAAGAAGAAATTGAAAACATCACAGGCTAGCATACCTCATTTCTCAAAGTGGCATCCTGGCCCTTCAACACTTAAGAGCTTTCAGACAGCAGATTTGCCCTGTGCAATATGTCATTCTATTTCTTTGTTGCTGCTTTCATTCACATTGATTTTGGATCCATGTAAAAGGAAATCCTTGACGAATTAATTTATAGTGGTGCTATTTAATGGTTCAGTTATGAGAGGTTATTTGTTTGTTTGTTTTACATTGAGATCTAATCCACATTTAAGGTTGTAGTCCTTGATCTTTCTCAACCAATGCTTCAATCCTACTTGCTTTCAGTAAGCACAGTTTTGTCATTTGCTTTTCACATGTTGTGGATAAGCATGTTACTAATAGTCCTAATTCTGCATTCTGCATCATATAGTTTTTCTTGCTTCATATGCTCAATATATCAACTAAATTGATGTGGTGAAAAAATGCAATATTAATGCACACCTTTCTGGAATAAGCCATACATGATTCATTTATTCTGTTTGAAGGATTTCCCCTTGATTTGTGTACAGATTCTACTTCTGAGGGTTCTGGAATTTCCATTCTTCTCAATGCAATCCATAGTTTGTTTTTGTGTTTTATGATCCTCGTAATTAAGTGCCATTGTATGGGCAATAAAGAAATTACAAGTAAGCATATTTCTGATATCCTTGCCTTTTAGCTAAGATCCATCTGATATCAGCAATAATAACCTTTTCCCACATCCTCTTCTGAATCCTGCTTGAATTTTTGGCACATTTCTGTTGATGTATTATTGAAGTCATTTTTGTTTTATCTCCAGGAATATTTTACTTGAATGTGACAATAATGATATAGTTACATGACTTGTGCATTCTATTGGATCACCTTTCATAGGAAGGGGCATAAATAAGGATTGCATCCAGCTGGTTGGTCAGGCAATGGTCTTCTAAATTTCCTGCCATGCATGAAGGAATGCTTCTAATGATTCAACAGCTTGTTGAACATTTCAAATGATATTCTGTCCATTTCTAGAATTTGGGTTATTTCAAGGCAGTTTGAACTTCTTTCAATACCATCAGTTCTTGATAATATGTTACTTCTTGAAATGATTGAATGCTGAACAGTCATTTTTGGTACAGTGAGTCTCTATATTCCTTGCATTTTCTTTAGGTGCTTCCTGCATTATTCAAAAAATATCCCATGAAATATCTCAATATTACAATTCAAAACTGGCATTTTTTTCCTTCAGATCTTTCAGCTTGTTATATACCAGAATATACAGGCATTGACGCAGGTCTGGAAGTAAAATTGTGATGGTCAACTCTTCTGTAGTGTATGTTCCAGCCTCTGGAAACAGCCCCTCAGTCACTTTCAGCTTTCTGAACAAAATAACAAATGTGTCAGTTGCTGTCAAAGTCTGACCAGCTGTGGCGGTCATATGCTTGATGTCAATTTCATCATTCGAGGTCTAGAGGTGGAGACTAGCCTGTCAATCTGGAGATACAATCTGTGGGCATGGCTTTCTCTGAAAATTCTGGGAAGTCTTGTGATATTTCCCTCGTGAGGACGAGAGATCAGTTCCAAGTTGTTGGAAGTTGCTGGACTGACAAGCCAAGATGGCAGAGTCTGAGGAACCGGAAGAGCCGGAGAAGAAACCACACAGCCTTACCCCAATGGAACCAGACCTCTGAACCTGGAAAAGCCCCTGCCAACACTGAGTGTTTCTATCATGAATGGATAATGCTGATGGACCCTGAGCCTTGAAAATGACGATCCATGAGGGGACCCCTGCCAAAACCGGACTCTGCACCCACTGGCCTGTGACTTTGTGAGTCAGAAGGAGACTTTATAGACTGGTATTGGACATATGGGCTAATATCAGACTTAGAACTTTGAACTGGACTGGGTAGGGATGCTTTCTCAATGCTTCCTTCCTCTTTTATAATAACCTTTCCTTATATCTAAATGAGTGTCCTTGGGTTTGTTTCTCTAGTCTACCCAGACTAACACACCAGCTTAGCGACCACAGTGCTGCTGACTCGCCTTGTGGTATGGTACAAAAGCCCCAACTGTGGCTGCTTCGCCTTGTGTGGGGAGTTCCTTTCTGTGGATGATCACCTACTTGGAGCTGTCTAGATGTATTCCCTTGGCCAAATTATTCAGCAGCTTGGACTTGCCACTGCCGTAGACTAAATCCCTGATACTCCTTTTCTGCTGCTAGATTTGTCTGCGCTTGCTGCAGTTTCTCTTTCTCTTCAGTGTTTTCAGTTCCACATGGCAGCTCAGCAGATTCTTAGTGCAGATAACCTGGACCGGAAGTACATAATTCTTGCTCATTAGGAGATTCTCCATGCTTCAAGGTTTTGTAAAGAAAAGTAGAAAAGTGGAGACAAAGAGGAAGGTGTTCAGCAAGAGGAATTGACACATCTGCAAAATGAGCTCAAACATAAGAAGAATTGTGAGTTTGGCATAGCCAAGGAAGGTGTTTCCTTTGGTTGGACACTGGGGCACTGTGAGTTGGAACCTGCCATTCAGTTCTTACCCACAAGCAAGGTTCTGGGTAGAGATTGAAAGACTTGTGATTGGGCTGTCAATTCTGCCAAAAGTTGGAATAAGTAAGAACTGTCCCTTTACACTCATATACAGTCCAATCTGTGTAAAAGTCCATAAAACTACAATGTCTTATAAATCATTTATACAATAGCAAACTGACTGAACTCTTAAAAATGCTTATGAAGGTGCGGACTAGACCAATCTTTAGTAAATTGTGGTCAATAAATAATTACAGGAGAAGTAAAAATTCTTGATCAGATTATTTTTAAAATTTTACCACTTCTGAAGCATGGAAAATTCAGAATGAATACAGAGACATATATAGGGAAGATAGATGCCATATGAGGATTTTTTTATATTCAAGGAGTACAGCAGAATGGTCTGGCCACTAATGAGGAAATTATCAACAAGGGTAATATTTTTTACCTCAGAATAGTGAGAAAATAAATCCCTGCTCTTACAGCCTTCTTTATGATTGCTTTACAATCGACATCTCCCCCACACAGGACTAGCCAGAACTCATATTGCAAAACAAATCAAAGCAAAATAAGTCAAAAACACCAAACAAACACCAGAACAAATCAAAACAAATCAAACAAATCAAAACAAATCAAAAACACTAAACAAACACCAGAACTCAAATTGCAAAACAAATCAAAACAAAACAAATCAAAAACACCAAACAAACAAAAAGACACTGTCACTAAGTTAATTTGGATTCGTAGAGACGCTGCATAGATTTTCCAAAGCTATACATTTTTACAAAAGCTGAAAGTTTTATGACAATGACAATAGGGACTATTCTTCCTCATTTTTAAAAAAATACAATACTAGAAATCTAAGAGAAAAACTGTTTGCAAAAGAGAGTAATTGTAGTCAGAGATGATCATGAGTAAACCCATGGCAAACAATACATGTCCACTCATTTCAACTTCATTGAATACACAAGCTTCCAGTTCAAAAGATGGAGATGTTACATGTTTAAATGGAATGATCTCGTGGGCTTTTATTGACTTTAATAAAGAGAACACAATACAAATGTTAAAACAAGTAGGAAAGCCTTTGCCTCATTCTCTGGAGGCTATCAACCATACGGTGTGGCTCAGGCACTAAATACTAGTAGTTAGGTAGAAGGAGAAAACTGGTTCTAATTGGATGAAAGTAGGTTCCAATTTGCCAACTTACAACTTGTCAAATTAGAACCTAAAGGCAACAAATGGGGGTGAGAAGGGTGAATTATAATCCAAGGTAATTATTGCAAGGCTCAAATAATTGTAGTGGGGAAAACAACAGCAAATGACATAAAGAAACAGCAAAAACAAACAAGCAAAAACAACATAGGACTAGCCAAACTCAAATTGCAATGTTAAATTAGAAGCCATAGGCAATTAAGGTGCTCATTGAAATTGATGATACCTAATCTCACCAAACCACAGTAGTCAAAACTGCCTGGTGCTGGTACAGGGATACATAGACCATTGGAACAGAAAGAGAACTCAGAAATAAACCCATGCACTACAAAAAAATGGATTTTGACAAAGAGCTGAAATACATTAAATGGACAAGAAATAGTCTTGTCAACAAACTTTACAGAGAATACTGATTTCTTGCAGAAAAAAGAAGTAGGACCCATATTTTACTCCATAAACAAAAAAAAAATTGAACTCAAGATGGATTACAGACCTACATGCAAACCCATAGGAATATAAAACTCATCAATGAAACAAAAAGGGTGGTGGGGAGACAAATTTTTTAATTAAGTCATTTTATTGGGGGCTTGTACATTGTTTTTCACAATACATAAATAAACATACTGTGCCAGGCACCTTCACCTGTCTGGTGCTCTTTCCTCCCCACCATCCCTCAGTACTTTATAAATTATTATTGTTCTAACATATCAAGTTGGCAATGCATTTTTTCTGTATCCTTAAAGAATAATGCTGATATCTGGATCAGAATTGCATTATATTTCTAGATGGATTTGGATAGGATTGTTGTTTGGTATCTTGATTGCTGATGCTACTTCTGTGAGATGTGGTTGTAGACGCAAGTAAAATGAAATCTTTGGATAAAAATGAAATCTTTGACTGTCAATCTTTCATGCTTTGATGAGCCAACTTCATGTCATAGGCAGAATAAAGCATTCTGGACCTTCATTTTATGACTCAAGTTTAGAAGAAACACCTGAAATTGTTCATTAATAATCAGGGTATAAAATATACAAATATGAACCCAAGAAAACAGATTTCAGAAATTTAAATGTAATAAATATTGTTTGACATTTATGTACTTTGAACTGAAATGGATTGACATTGACTAATTTGAATCAGACAATCATAGATAACTATACCATAAGGTGACATTTCATTCAGCTGTACATAGGGTTGTTATTCATCGGAAATGACTTATAACACTTAGCAACAACAGCATAAAGCAGAATTCAAGTAATTAAATGATGCATTGCATTGGGTCAGCTGCTCAAGCCCTCTTTTAAAGTGCTGCAAAACAAACAGGGTGTGGTTTTGAGGACACTTGCTCAAAGTAACAACAATAGAAGAAACAAAAAGTGAATCACTTACTAATGAAATCCAAAAATATGACCAGATTTATGGATCACATCTCAGGATAAAGACAGAAAACTTCCCATATATGTGTGTCAATAAGTAACACCCCAATAAATTGACAAAGATTGTAAATGCTATAAATTTCCTTTTATTTGTAGCCACAATCCTCATCCATGAGAGTTTCCATCAAGAAATCAAAGAAATCATTCCAATGGGTAAATCTGCGTCACTAGACCCTGGGTAGTATTTTTAAGAAAAGGACACTTTGAAGCCTGAGGTGAACATGTTCCAAGCTATGTTATATTCCATCACTGAATATGCATGTGAGAAATGGACGATAAATAAGACATATCAAAGTGAAATTGATATTTTTGAATCGTGACATTGTGAACAATATTTGGATGTAACATAAATTAGCAGAAGAAGGAATAAATTTAACTTAGTAAGCATCACCCAGAATGTTCCTTGTCAGTAAGAATGTACACTGTCTGTTGTACATTGGATATATTGTCATGTGTTGGCCCTCAGGCTTGGTGGGATTGCAGCAATCAGCACAAACAAGGTCAATGGGAGGAGATTGCAGGGACCAGCTGTGCTTTCTTTCAACATAGGGAGGCTGAGTCAGCACCAACTCAGGGGCCCACATTCGCAATGATAACTAATTTCACTGAAATGATGATTACAATTCTATCACTGAGCTCATTAATGTTGTTTTAGACACTGACGATTGGTTGGCCTTTTTGTATTTCAAGATATCACCTACTACAAGTGATCAAATTTACAAGTGCAAGTAAATACCCCACCTATGAATTTTGTGAGACCCAGTCATTTCTTCCATGTAAAGACAGTTCCTATTAATTGATTTTAACAATTGCAGCAGAAATAGATAAAGCTATTTCAAAATTATTTTCCAATACGGTTGATCTTTATTAATGCTTTCATAGGTCTTGGGTCAAAAGAGGAGCATGTCTTCAATTTAATGATGACAATATACAAGAGGAATTGAAGAGTTACCATGTATATGAATTATTTTAAAGTTTCATTAATTAAAAATTCCATCTGTTGAAACTTAATATTTAAATGGCAGCACTCCCAAAAAATAAAAAAAAAACTAAATAAATAAATAAAGAGTAAGACTAAGAAGTTTGAAAACAAAACAACATATGGAAAATATAGTAATCCCTAACTAATATAATTTTCATCATTATCTTTGAAGCCCAGATATATATTTTGATTACTGAATTTTGTTTTCTTAGCATCAGAAATTTTTGATTGATCTATTGCAATAGTGACAATCATTTGACCCTGCTTGCATCCCAAACCTTACATCACTGGAAGAAAATTATGCCACAAAATAGGATCAGTATCTCTATTATTGAGTTGGTGATGTAGAAGCACAGGCATTGTACCACTTGTTTCAATGTCACCAGTTCTAAACCACCAGCTGCTCTACAGGGAAAAGGTGAGACCGTTTACGGCTGCACGGATTTACTGTCAAGGAGACCCTGAGGCAGCAGTTCAGCCTTGTCCTGTAAATTAACTACATGTTAGATTCCAACCAATTGTAATAGGTTTTTAAAAAATGTTTTACATATATTTTACTGCAGAAAGGATTGTATACATAAACGTGTACAAAGTCTGTGATATTCAAAGCTCAACGTAATTTCACCAGTACTGGTACTAATGGGGAAAATACAATGATTTGCACCCACTGTTCCCAAACATTCAATGAATCAGATATCTTTTGTTTCATTTCATTAAAAAAAATTGGTGTTGGAATCGTATTTCGAGATTCGTAAACCCTTTTCTTTTTATATTCTTTGAAATTTCACTTTTGTGTCCCAGTTAAGAACTTTGATGTTACACACTGAATTGCACGCTGAGTTACTAACCACAAGGCTGCCAGTTTGAATCTGGAAACCACTCCATGAGAGAACATTCATACTGTGTTCTCCTAGGGGGAAAAAAATGAAGCCTCAGAAACCTAAAGAAGCATTTCTACTCTGCCCTGTAGGTTTGAAATCAACATAATGGCAATGGATTTTCTTTAGTTGATTTCAATAGCTGTCATTTAGTTTAAAAGCAAATATTGTTAAAACCCTTGTGTATCTATTCCACTATCTTCATTACTATAATCTCTCCTTTATTCATATTTAACAGTAAACTTGTTTAAATAGATTTTAAAGAGGGAGTGGGGGAGGAAAAATAGATTTTAATATTTTTTAATATTTTCATGATAGAAAAGGAAAATGAATTCATTCTTTGCTTTAAAGTATTTCTTAAGTTCTAAGGGATTGGCGAAGGTATGCGATATTATTTTTAATTTTGAATAAAGTGATGGGTATTTTTGTCAAAATGAGTCTTATAATGTTCAGAGTACACTGAGATTTTAATGTTAATTGTTATGCTTAATTTTAATAGTTATAATAAATTAAAAATAACGTACAGAACAAAGCAATTTAACCTATCAGGGAAAGATAAAGCAAAAGTAAATTGTTAATACTACTACATCTGATCACCTGGTTTTTCCTCTGCACCAAAAGTTGTGACTGCAGTCTACTGGATTTCAGAGGTTTGTTGGATTAACCCACTCAGCTTTTGGGAAAGAGATAAATTTATCAGACTTCTCTTTTTCCTCTAAACTCCATCAGCTTAAATCTGCCCTCACTATTTCTATCAGGTTGCAGCAATAAAATCTTAAAGTAGAGTGTCAGGAACTTTCTAGTCAACGCTTTTATCTGCTTAATTTTCAAAATGAGACACTGACAAGATCCAGATGACCATTACAGAATACCAATCTCCTTAGGCAGACCTCCACTGGCATGTTCTACACAAATCCTATGATGTTTTCTACATGTGCACAATGCGTTTACAATCTAAATTTGGAGCTTTCCAGAAAAAAAAGGAACTGAACAAATTTTTATAACTTCAAATTATCTCACTGCATAAGAGAAAATACATTTCTTCCCTATTAAATGATTAGAGATAAGACATTTATAAATACTGTGTTTGTTTTATAATACAGAAAGTTTATAACATTTTTTTATGAAATACATTCTTTAAAAATCATCCCATAGTGAAATCAGTTTTAAACAATGTGTTTACTACTCAAGAATACTGAATGTTCTTAAAGTGTACACAATGACCACTTAAAGTGAGATTACTAAATGTATCAATCGTAAGGTTCTGAATCTAGGCAATTTCTCAGTTGAGTCCTGCTGTCACTATGCAGTGCTGTCCAGTCCCTTCTGATCCACAGTGATCTCACGTACCACAGAAAACAACTCTGACTGGTCTTGCAAAATCCTCACAATTCTTTTTGTATTTGAGCACGTTTTTGTTGCCACTGTGTCAATCCCCTTCATTAGCGTACTTCCACTTCTTTTTAGCACTACTGCTTTCCCAAGCTTAATGTCCTCTTCTAAGAACTAGGCTTTCCTGAAAGCAAATACAAAATATTTGAGATAAAGCCTCATTATTCTCAAGTCCAAGAACTTCTCATTATATTGCTTCTAAGGAAAAACCATTTGCTCTTTTGGCAGGCCATGACACTTTAAGTATTCCTCCCCAACACCACAGTTCAAATGAATCAATTCTTCTGCAGTCTTCCTTAGTGAACGTCTAACTGCTACTTGCATATGAGGTGAAGGAAAAGACCATGGCTTGGGTCAGGCACACCTTAGTCCAGAAAGTAAAATTATTTCTCTGCAAGATTTCAAAGAGATTTTGTGCAGAAGATTTTCACAATGCAATGTATCATTTTATCCCTTCACTGCTGCTTGCATGAGCATTGATTAGCGATCCAATCAAGATGAAATCTTTCACAATGTCAATTGTCATTTATTATGCTTTTGTCTACTGGTCCAGTTGGGAGGGCTTTGATTTGATTTACAATGAACTGTAGTGCATAGGGAGGGCTGAGGTGTTTGATCTTCATCAGGAAACACTTTGAGTCCTCACTGTCAACACGGAAGTGGTGTCATCTGCATATCTCAGGTTATTTAATAAGTTTTCCTCCATTTCTGATGCCACAGTGTTCTTTATATAGTTCCAGCAACTCTGGGGATTGATGTTAGACAGAAAATGTATGGTGAGAAGAGGCAACCTTGCCGTATACGTTTCTCGATTTTAAACCATGCCGTATCTCCTTGTTCTGTTTTCACAACTGCATCTTGATCCAACTACACGTTCCACATGCACACAATTAAACTCACTACTATGGGATCAACTCTGACACATAGTGAACTTATAGGACATAGTAAAACTTCCCCTACAGGTTGCAGAGATTTTACATTTCTATGGAAGTCAAAGGTCTTCTCTTTCTCCCAAACAGTGGCTATTGCTTTCAAACTGCTGACTTCGAAGTTAACAGCCAAGTGTGTAGCAAGGACCCCTATACAATTAGGACTCTTTAAGCACAATTAACTGATATGGAATGCCAATTCCTGTCTATACTATCTGCAGTGTTTCATGACTCACACAGTTAAATGCCTTTTACTATTCAATAAAGCACAAGCAAACCTCGTCAGGATATTTGCTGATTTGAGCTCAATTGACCTGACATTATCGATATCCCTTGTTTGAGTCTTCTGAATTCAGCCTGAATGGCTAAGATTTTCCTTTCAATATTCTGCTGCAAATGTAATCAAATTATCTTCAATAAAATTTGACTTTCATTATGTCATTGGATAGATTTTTTCCCACATTCTTTCGGGTCAATTTTCATTGGAATGTGTACAACTATGGATCACTTCCTGTCAATTGGACAAGAGGTTGCCTTTCAAATTTTGAGCTTCTCCATAATTTCTTTTACAAGTATATTCAAATTGATTATTTTGTAACTTTTTGGAGAAGTCCTTGTGAATAGTAGAAATTGATGCTTTCCATAAAAAAGCAGCAAAAAAGTATGTGTTGGAGAAGTCACTGGTCTTGAAGATTCTGTCAAGTGATCTCTAACTTGGTTTCTATCACCAAGTCCACATTTTATAACTACTGTTCCTTTCTCTCTGTTTCAACATTTGCTTTCCAAAAACTAATAATTATTGCAACTTGATTGCTTCTTTCACCAAGTTTAGGCTGAAGAACTTTGTAGAATCCTTTGATTTCTTCATCACTTGCTTTAGTGGTCCACATATAAATTTTAATTATAATTATATTGATTGCATTTATATATATAGATATAATCCTGTCACAGACAGCATGATTCATAAAGATAAATCTTGAAATGTCATTTGTGACTATGAATGCAGCACTTTTTCTCTCGATTTTGTCATTCTCCAGATAATAAATCAAGATTTTCTATTTAAAGATGACCAATACCCATACATTTCAGAACACTAGTGCCTAGAATATTGATCTTTATGCATTTCCTTTCCTTTTTGATAACTTCAAAATTTTCTAGATTCATACTTTGCTCCTTCCTATTTCTGATCATTAATTTATAATTGCAGCTATGTTTTTCCATTGTTAACCATTCTCACCAGCAGATGAAAGTTCAGAAAGGTTTCTCCATTCCTGTCTTTGTGATCAACTCTATTTTAAAAATACAACTCTTTCTCAGTCATGCTTGAATGCCTTCCAATCAAAGAATCTCCTCTTCTGCTGTGTGGCACTATCTCTGACAAAGTTCTGCTGCTGTGCAGGGGGTTTGGCTGGCTGGCAGGGCTCCACTGTTATTCACACATTTTTTATTGACTAATTTCTTAGAAGTAGACAGTATAAGCATTTTCTTAGTCTGTTTTTAGTCTGGAAACTCTGCTGAAACCGATCTGCCTTGGTGACCCTGTAGGTATGAGAAATACTGCTGATATCAATTTTAGTATCACAGTAACCTACAAGCCACTACAGGGCAGTATCAGACAAGTAGTGGAAGAGAAGTTCTAAATGCCATAAAATGAAGTAAGATACTGTTTGCTGTATACATAATGCAGATAGGCAAGGAAAATATGATTGCATTGGTTAACTATTTAGTAACTAAAACAATAACCACCCTCAGTTCTTGCTTATAGTGATGTCAGGTGTAACAGAGTAGAACTATCTCTAAAGCATTTGACTCTTAAACCTCAATGGATAAAATTCACAATGTGTTCAATGGGACATTGATGTAGCAATCAGTTTCCATAAAAATGTACTGCCTTGGAAACCTTATGGGAATATCGACTCTGTCCTATTTGCTGCTTTGTTTCAGTCTACTCAACAACAATGCATTGATTGTTGGTTTTTAAAAGACATTCCCAGAAAGTCCCATAAACATAGCCAAAAGACTGCACTTAAAAGAAAAATGAAAAAAAGTTCTTAAAGGGAATTTGAAATAATACACAACTATCATAAATTCATTTCAACCATTAAATTAAATAACTCTGGGAAATGAACATATTTGGGATACACAAAATAAATGAATGTTCCATTGTCATACTTCTAATCATCTCCTTCAGAAAACTCTGCTATGCAAATAGGTAAAGACTTCGCATGCACACGGGTACAGATAAGAGCTCAAAACACAAGGCATCCAGGACAAACCAATTCCTCGGGACCAATAAGGAGAGTAGCAATAACAGATGGGGAAGGGAAAGTTGGGGGTATAAGGGAAAACCAATCACAATGATCTATATATAATCCCCCTCCAGGAGAACAGACAGCAGGAAAGTGAGTGATATGAGACATCTGTCAGTGCAAAATATGAAAATATAATAATTTATAAATTATTAAGTGCTTGGTGGGGGGAAGGAAAAACGAGCTGATACTAAGGACTCAAGTAGAAGGAAAATGTTTTGAAAATGATGGCAACAAATGTGCAAATGTGCTTGACACAATGGATGGATGGATGGATGGATGGATGGATGGATGGATGGATGGATGGATTGTGATAAAAGCTGCATGTCTCTCCATTGAAATTATTTTTTAAAAAATAAAACATGTGAGGATAGTTCATCTGTCCTATAGGGTTTCTTTTCATTAGAACTCACTGCCTAGCAACAGGTTTAGTGCTGGTTAATCTTGACAGAAGGGGCAGCAATTTGGTTTAAACTGTTGCATGTACAGCGATTAACTGAAAGACTGGTATCTCAAATCTAACACAGTAGTTCCTTTAAAGACTAAAGACCTGGGAATCGGTTTCTGAAAGTTTAAAACTTTGAAAATCCTACAGTAAAATTCTACTCTGCTATAATATGAGTGCCAACTCTAGGGTGATTGAAGGGACATTCTTTACAGAAATCCTCCTGGGACCATTCCAGTGTACAGACTTAGGTTAATAGTTGAGAATAGGAAATCTGCACAACTTTGGGAACTATTTAGCATGTAAGTAGACTCTTAAAATTTTCAAAAGAGTACTTTTAGAAAATGCTATCAAAGCTAAATTATTTGAGGGTGATGCTTATTGATAAAACATGATAAGGTTGATTTTATTTTATTTAATAAATAAACTTTTATATATGAATAGACTTTTTAGACTGGAAAATAAAATAAATAGTCCCAATTAGTGTGGATACTTGACTTCTAATTGATAGCATCATTTTGCACATCATTTTATTCATAGTATTCCATTGTAGATAAAGGTGACACAATATCATTTCATTTATACTGCCATAAGCCTCATGATCCAAAAAATGAAATATCTAGATATTTAGATCTCCTGAGATCCTTGTTTGATGTTTCAATTATTATAGTGTTTCCATTTAGCATAAAACATTCATATCTATTATAAAGAACTTACTAGAAATACATTTGACATTATAAAATATATTTAAAATCTGAATTACCAGGCTGAGTCCCGGTGGCATAAGTGGTTGAGTGCAAGACTGCAACCCACGGGCTTAGCGGTTCAAATCCAGCGGAGGCTCTCAGGAGTAGCACTTGGGTAGCACCCATGACCACGAGAGGCAGTGATGCGCCCCCCCCCCCAAAAAAAGTCTGAATTACCTTTACATGATATTTGCCGTTATGTTTCTATTTTGTTCACCCAAATCAGAAGTTTTTCAATTGATGTAAGGAATACTGTCTTGTGAAAATTATTATGATTCATAGTGCTGATTTGTTTCTTTAATATAAATGAATTCTCTAAGCTCCAAATTATAAGCTCTCATCTGAGTGAAGGAAAAAAATGTTAATTTCATTTGACACACTCACTTTCACAATTCCTTTGGTAATTTACAAATGCTACTTCCCCTGATGAGAGGGACTAAGAGAGTGACCAATGCGTTCAAGCAGAAGAGCACTCCCGAGGGGGGCACTCTCGGTCCGTGTTTCATGCTACTGCACATAGGTTTGCTATGATCTGGAACTCTCTCTAGCGCATTTAACAACAATAATACTAGTTCAAAGATAGATCTTTATTTTGATGAATTTACTGCCTATTTCATAAATATTTTAATATAGCAACAATGTAAATCAACACTTAATTATTTGTGGTTCATTGTTAGATTTGCTATAAGATATGAAAGTGTTTCATTGTATAAAGTCATATACATTTATAATTGGACAGTTTTAGCCCAAAGTATCAAAATAGCTATATTTTGATTCACAATCAATATAATATTCTTTAATTTTTTAGGATTAAAGGATTTCATTAAAAGGACAGGAAGAGACCTATGTGCAGGGACCAGCTCTCTGGAAAAGAGCGAGAGTGGTGAAAAGAGCGAGAGTGGTGAAAAGAGTGAGAGTGGTGAAGAGAGTGAAAGTGGTCATATACTTTCATTTCTAAAAATGTATTGAATTAATTAAATATTCTGGATAAGAGCCCATGGCAAAATATGTTCATAAAATGTCTCCTCATGTGTGGGTTTTTAATTTTCATTACTTAATGGTGTCTTTCTCTAAATGAGTGGAAGAATACAAGGCTTTCTTCTCTGATAAAGATAAGCTGTCTCAGAAACCTACAAGGATACCTCCTGTATATGCTATCCAGTCACTACATCTGTTCAGTGGCAATGTGCTGTTGAGCAAGTATTCTATAAACAAACTTTCTTATTTATTAGTAGAATAAATAAATCAAAACATTTACAACCATAAGCCTTTCACACATATTATTCAATGGCAATAGTTATACTTGCTATGTTTGACAATAATCACCACTAACCTCTAAATGTTCCCCTTACCCTAATAAAACAAAGAATATTTTTATTATTAAGCATATTTTAGAGTATTATGGAGATATACTTTAGAGTAGTATAGAGAAAATTGATATGCAATTAACTTTGTATATCTGGGACTAGCACAATTTGTTAAATTTTGACATATGTGTATGCTCAAAAAATTATCATCAAAATAAAGTAATGAATATATTCATCACGTCCAAAAGCTTATTACATCCCTTAGAAATCTCATCCTCCTCTGAACTGGATTCCCTAAACTTACTGCATCTACAATTTATAGTGTCCATCTGTGCTGTTTTAAAACCTTTAATAAGTGATGGACAAAATTAATTCTATAAGAATACAGAGGGCTCAGCTCCGGTGGTGTAGTGGTTGTGCGCAGGACTGCGATGCACTGGGTTGGAGGTTCAAATCCAGCAGCAAGGCTGGGCCTCCTACTCCCACCACCAGAAGGTAGTAATGCCGCCCCAAAAAGAATGCAGAAACAAAATATAGGACAAAGAGATGCTCATATCTGTGACTTTTATAAAATATAAAAATTGGTGATATTCACAATGGTACTTGGGTTAAATATAACCTATGTACTAAGAGTATTATTATAGCATTATATAAAATTAATTTTAAGTTTTGAAAAACATTGGCAAGTTATAAACACATTAATAAAATTAAAAATATGGGGACATATTTCCCCATTCCTATTTTAATTTGAAACATTAACATATACAACATTGGCTATTATTAGCTAATAGTGTATAAAAAGTTAATTTTTGGATTAAAATTCATGCATAGATATTTTAACACATAATGGTGTTCGCTTCATAAATACAGTATGCGTTTTAATACACATAAATGTACCCAAGGTCTCAGAGATTTTCATTATATAATTGTTTGTATTCTGAACCCTCTGCTCACATAATACTAACATTTTTTTGTTTGGGCTTAGAATAGCCCTTCAACTTGTTCTCTCGCTTATACTTTTTTTTTCCCCATCTCCTCGCTTACACTTTTATCATGGCTCTTCCTATACCCTGTGTTTTAGGACCGCTGTCCCAACCCACCACCTGCTCCGTGGGAGAAAGGCCAGGCTACCCTGCTCCTGCCCAGGTTCCCAGGCTCAGAAGCCCTGAGGCAGAGGTGCTGAATGGCAAGGGATTCCTGTTCATTTACATGAAAATCAAGTCTACACTGGGCTGATGAGATCACCTCAAGACTTTTTAAATTTCTTTCTATCTATGTTCCTTTTCTTATTTAACCAGGGTACAAAATATTATCAATTACATCATCTAAAATGAAATGCGTACACATATTAACGCTGTTTCTGATCAGATCATGGAGAATTCAGACAGTGCAAACTTTAGCATCGTTGAATAATAATTGATGCATTTTATTGTGATTTGTCTTGAGATAGTGTTTTTTCTCATTGCAACATAATCATAAATTCTTTTCTCTGCCTCGCTTGCTTGCTTCCTGGCAACAACTCTTTATTCTGTGCCTAATAGCAGAAAATAGTGCACTTTATTTACTCTTTGCCCTGTACAGAAGGCAGTGTTAGTTTGTTTCAGAAATAACTTGAAAAACTATCATGGAGTTTACACCATATCTTATTTGATGCTAAATGATATTAGTAAGGCATTTTACATAGCTGTAGCTGAAGAAAAATTAACATAGTTTTTTCATGATATTTTCCTTATTTGTCATTCTCATTGCATCCTCTATATTGAAATGAAAACTTTTTTTTTCATGAGTTGGCAGTTGGTGTCGATATGGTGAGTAGAAAAGAGATACTATTCATGCATCAAAGGTAAAAGAGTAGTTTTGTACATTTTTATGGAAATAATAGAAGTTTCTCGGAACTATTTGTAAAGTACAAGCTGTAAAGTTATAAATTTAATCAATTCTTATAGATATGCCAGTACTAAAACGTAATACAAAAAGTAATAATGTTGATTATACTAAGGTTAACCAAAAATAAAATGAACTTCGTAGTGGAAATAGGAAATGAAAGTGGAAACGGGTTGCAATTCCCACTCCCTGAAGCTGCAAAATCCAGCAGAAAGTTCTTATCAATTTATATGAGTAAAATGTAGTTCTCATGTCTGACTCAAATTGTGTACATTCCAAATGTATTTTAAGGCTTTCTGTTGAGGAGTACAGTTTGCTTATCCTTTCCTTGGTGGTTAAGGCCAACATCCAGCTAAATGAGTGCAAAGCTGTTCTCTAACACTGAAGGTGTGGATTCTGGGTGAATGTTTTTATTTGGTGTCTTTCCCATGTTTATCTGGACTCAGATAACTTGCTTTCTAGGTTGTAAGGGTACACAAGTAAAAAAGAACTTTGATATTGAATGGCTTTTACCAAAAATTTCACCTATATGTGATGTTGGAAGAACAGAGCAGAGAATAGAGAACTAAGGAAAAAATAAGAAATGATGGCTTCTGTTAATTGGATTTTGTTCTTAAATAATAATTTGACTAATTGGAATATTTGCTATTCATATTAAATTCAATAGCGATATATGCAGTTCATGTCAAATTAAGAAAATACCCACATGAATTATTCACTTAAATGTAATAAATACATATAATAATGTCATTGTAAAAATGTAGATTCTTTGCCCACACATGGAAAATCAATTCTAGTTTTTAAAGGGATAATTCACAGAAAAGTAAAAATATTTCCTTCAAAAAAATTAATGAAAACTCAAATTAATTATTTACCAGAGGAATGCAAATCTTTAAAATCCATGAAAAAGCACTGTATTGCCATCAGACTGACCTAGTTAAAAATAAAAAAGTAGATAATAAAATAAGCAAGCAACAAAAGATTGATAACCAGAAAGCTATTCCTCAGTTGTATTCACACAATATGGTTCATATTTAGTTTCAAATCAAATATAAAACATATTTCTTACATGAAATAAGAAACAGAGTACCTGATTGTTTGAATAATACTGATAATGAGATAATAGTTGTCATGAAAAATAATTTATTCACTCTGGATGTTTTCAAAATTTTGGGAGTGTTAAGAGCAGTTGTATGACATTATCTGACTATGTTTTTAAAGATTACTCACGTTGCTTTTGAGTAAAAGAAGGTTAAAAAGAGGGCAATAAAAGGTTGGAACAGTTCAGGAGAGAAAGTATGGCGAGTTGGGAAAAAGTATTAAGAAGATCATAAGAGATAATCAGATTTTGAATAGGAGGTTAATTTTTAAAGTATTGATAACATTGAGAAAATTCATACATGAATGTGTTTTTCCATATAAAATATTTTAAACATCTTGGTGATAAGTAGATAGCTGCAGAACATTCTCTCAGAAATATATTTGCCTTGGGCTGAGCCCCAGTGGCGTAGTAGTTGTGCACATGACTGCAGCCCACTGGGTTGGAGGTTCAAATCCAGCAGCAAGGCTGTGTCTCCTACTCCCACCACCAGAGAGTGATGATCCCTAAACAAACAAACAAACAAACAAAAAAACAACAAAAAAGAAATATACTTGTCTTTATATTAGTAAGATGCTTTAAAAATATGCCCAATCTAAATAAGTTAATTCAATGCAGAGATAATTCAGAAAGATTTGACAACCATATTTTGGGATACTAGAGGGAGCAATCTTGATAGATATCTTCAAATTAAATAGAATGATCATAGGGGAAGATGTAAAGAAGTTTTAGGAAAATTAAAACTTGCCTGCATTGGTGAGAAAAATATAAGGCAATTTATGCCAATGATTTTGCTTTCATAATTGCAATGCACCTGCTCAAACTTTGAAGCTACCAAACGCTAATTTATAAGATTTTCATTGAAAGACCTCCCGCTATTCATTCTATAGGCTTGATTTTTTTTAGATATATTTTGTTCTTAAAACAAAAGAAATTAAATAGCAAATAATTTGAGCCCCTTGAAGAGTTTGAATTTCTATTTTTATATGACATAAATGGAATTTTTTTCTCTGTGGGAAGAATCAAAGAGGTTGTAGTACTATCTTTGAAACTGAATAGGTTTACATAGAGGATATATGTCTGTTATTCTGTAGCAATAATTCCCAAACTCTTTGGTGTATATTTATATTTCAAATATAATCCACAAAATCTATTTATAGATTATATATAGTGTACAAACCTGCTTCAGACTTCAGCAATAGAATAATAGAGATGAGAGATTTGGGGTGGATTACTCAGAAATTAAAACTGGGCATGTTAAATGTGCAAAGTTTGTAATAGACGAGAGGGCTTCAAAAAGTTTATGGTACAAATGAGTGAATAAAAAAATAAATTTTCCACGACCTGTTTGAAGACTTGCACAATAAATGTGTGGATGCATATGTCTGGGATTCATTCATGAGAAAAATTTTTGCTAACTATGTACAGGTAGGATTGTTGTCACATTAGACTTGAAACTTGATAAACTACATAATGGCTGGAAATTTTATAAGCTCATTCATACTAAAATATTTCAGAGTTGAGGATATTTTTAAATACAATATCAAAATAACAGATAAAGCAGCTACATCTATAATATGTGATTCCTAAATAATTCTCTTTTTCTTTAAAGTAACACTGGTTGACAGAGTCCTGCATGCAGATTAAAGTTACAAGAATATATATCTTGTGAACAGAACTGAAAGTTGAAAAGAATAAAAAGATAACAGTTGCTTCTTAATGTCTCAGAATGCTATGGACACTTAATAGTAAAAAATCATACTTTTTTGAAAAGACCCTCGTCACTTGACAGTGCTGAAAATTAGTCTTTATTCTTGTATACAGCTATATATTTACAATAACAACACCTATAGTTGTTGCTTATTTTGGCTATTTCTGTTAGCACAGAGAAATCTTTGTTAGTGGGAGAAACTGGGAGGACACAGACAAAGAACATATTGGTAAAAATAGCTAATGCATATAGGAGCTGTAATTATTTCTTATTTTTCCATTTTCTTTTGCACACACATCCTTGGCCTTTAGAGAAAAGTGTGCTGTTCTTTTTCCAATCGAATCTTTGCAATATTAGATGAGATATTTAAAGAGATTTAGATTGAGGGAATGGCCTTTCCTGTACAGCACAGCTAGTTTGCATTTATATGAGTAGCTCCGCAACTTTTGATGCAGTTATACATAAAGTTTTACTCAGAAAAAGCTGGGCACTGGAATTACCCAAATGTATTTGAATAAAGAAGCTTTTTGTTCTACTCAAATATTTTAATAAAATATCAATCTCTATGTTGTTTATTTATGCTTTGCAATTATGCTGTCTTTGTAACATTTGACGATGAAAAAACTAGTAGAATGTATTAAAGTAAATAAATGTAGCTAATGATATAAATTCTTTAGGCAGCACAAGGATATTTAATGGAAACTTGTATTCACATACTTAGTATAAAATTAATTTAACATGTAAATGAATGCATGGTTAATTATTAATTACCTAATTGTTTTGTATCTCTGGAGCAAAGTTGATTAATGAACTATTTTTGTTTCATAACAAAAATGCATTTTTGTATGTTTTCAATTTGAGCATATTTACTCATGTGTATGTGTAAATACATTTCTCAATAAACAATATAGCCAGGTACTAAATCCTTAGCTGTCTATATTGTTTTTCACTCTTAGCATCATCAATTTTCTTAAAATGCTATTAATGCTCTCTTTAAAAATATTTTATCATTCATTCACACACGTATAAATTTTTTCATATTAGTATATATGCAAACATCAAGCAGTTTTCGAATTTTATAAAAGTATTACCATACAATATATTTATATGTGGTTGCTTCTTTTTTGTCTTAATGATATAATATTAACATTTTTCATATAATTATGCACCTGACGTTCACTCTTAAATGAAATGAAAATACACCCAAAATATAACCTTATATGAGCGACTATAATCACTGCATTGTCTCTATTTTATTATTTTTATGTTATACTGCATACCTTGATATCCTGATATGTTTTCTAAAAGTAATGTGTACAATTTTATCTTGAATTTATGATAACTAGCAAGCTGATGATTCATTAACTGTGTGACATTTAATTTTAAAGTTAAGGACAAAGGCCATAAATAATAAAACAAGATATTAAAATTAATAGGACATAAAAGCAAACTACATAGTATAACATTAGTGTAAGAGTAGGTGCATAAAATGTGAAACACAAAAGATAGCTCAATATGACTCAAAAGAATGTTTTCTGATATACATAAATATTAGAATGTAGAATCATCTTTTAAATAAAGTACTAATCCACTTGATTTCCTATGTAGAAAAAAATGCTTTTTAATCAAAACTAATGGCATATACAAAATAGCTCCAGGGGGCTGAGCCCTGATGGCGTAGTGGTTGTGCGCGGGACTGCCGCCCACTGGGACAGAGGTTCAATTCCAGCAGTGGGACTGGGCCTCCTACTCCCACCACTGGAGAGCAGTGATGCCCCCCCCCAAAAAATAAGTAACTCCAGATAAGTTTTATATCCAAATATGACCATAAAATAATGTTATGATTGAAAAAATATGAGAAGGTAGTATGTTGATGACCTTGGAAGTTCAGCAAAGATTTCTTAAACTTTGGAAGTTTGCAATGTGGAAGATAAAAATGATAAATTTAGGGGCTGAGCTCCGGTGGCGTAGTGGTTGTGCATGCGACTGCGGCCCACTGTGTTGGCGGTTCAAATCCAGCTGAAAGACTAGGCCTCCTACTCCCACCACCTGAGGGCAGTGATGCCCCTCCAAAAAAATGATAAATTTAAAAGCTACTGTCTATTAATATGCACTTTTTAGATATTTGAAAATCAAGTCATAATGAGAGGGCTTACAAAAGATAGATACTCTACATAATTTTAATATCAGCGTGATTTAAATAGTGTAGGTCAAAGTATAAAATAGTGCACCCAACTAAATATAAAACCAGTGATTATCTCTCAGTTTTTGCCTTGCTATGTGGATTGTGCAAACTAATGCAGTCAGCATTTAACTTCTGGGTGGGTCATCCATAGTGATAAATGCTGTGAAGTTTCCACACTAATATCAGACTCTTAAGAAGAAATAGATGTGTACTTCTGATGATTAGCTAATAAATACTTTATGAATATTGGCAAAATATTGATAGGTATACAGGTTAAATCTGAGGTCCTCAAGATATGACTATTCTATTCAAATTACAATCAATCTTAATGACTTGAATAGAATACAAAATGAGAAAAAAAAGCAATTACAAATAATGGTTAATTGGGGCTGAGCCCCGGTGGCATAGTGGTTGAGTGCGGGACTGTGGCCCATTGGCTTGGTGGTCCAAATCCAGCAACAGCTCTAGAGGAGCAAGGCTGGGTAACTCCCACAACCATCAAAGAGCAGTGATGCTCCCCTTCAAAAAATTGGTTAATAATGTTAATATGTGATACTTTGAGGGTTCAGGTGCGTGACACAGAGCAGGAAGAGAGGGGACAAAAAGGAGCTGATATCATGGAGTTCAAGAAGAAAATTGTTAAAAATTATGAGGGCAGCAATTGTGCAACTATGCTTGATCTAATGGAACTATGGATTGCAATTATATATGTAAAAGGTCCTACTAGATGTTTTTAGAAAGAGGATTTTGGAATGTACAAAATATGAGTCTACAAAAGGTAGAAGATATTAAAAATGTAATGAAATAGCTAAAGGACATATCCTAAGCATTACTTAGATGAAATGAACTGTTCCTGGCTATTCTCAGTGAAACAATCATACAGTTTACCTTATTACCAATGACAAATTAATGAGGAGTGACAATAAATTCAAGCTCTATCTTGAAAGGCAAAGCTGTTTGAAGTAAAATAATAGCAATATGCCTGCAAGAAAGTCCAGTTAATTCAACTATCATTCAAAATTATTCACTGGTGAATAAAGATAGTGATAAAGAAATTTAAGAGTTCTACAAACTAATTGAGTATGACACTGATTAAACCTGCAATGAAGACTTTTTCACAGCTGTTGGCATTTGGAATGCAAAGATTGGATACAAAGAGAATGTATTAGTCAGAAAACTTGTCCTGAGTGATAGAAATAAAGTTGTAGATTGCATAAGAAAATTACAAGAAACATTGTTCCTCTTTGCTAATTTTTCAGCATTGAAAATAACTATAAAAATTGACCTAATAAGGGAATATACAAATGGCTTCCCTAATGCCAGGAAACAGGTCTCCAACAGGCCTGCATTTTCCATCCTTCTTTACATACTTTGAAACCAACTGTTCCCCTCATAGCACTCTTCTTTTGTGCTGTGTTCAATAATCTTTTGGAATGGCCAATCAGAACTCTATCAGGCTTTATTAAAGAAGTAAACAGGTGGTCACAACACCTCTCCTCATCCTCGCCAAGTCTCCTTTTGTCTTTAACTCTGAGCATGGTCCCTGGCTTATACCTCCATGGGTCAGGAAGGCAATCTGTCCCTCTGACTCATTATCCCACACTTATGGCACTGCTCTTCTTGCTTTGTTCCATATTCCTTGCCACAATCTCCTATGCCTCCTCTGTTTTTAGCCCCTGCCATGTCAAATAGGGATCTAGAATGTCAAATGTCAAATGGTCTGGGATTTTTTTCTCTCTCTTTTGTCAAACACGGCTCATCCTGACAGTCAAGGAGTAGTAACAAAAACTGACCTATTCCTTCTATTAGTATAACATATCTCCATTTGCATAATCCCACACAATTACTTCATGGGAGGAGCAGACATTTGAGTAGAGGAGCCATACTAAAAAATTTTACGCCACCACACAAGATGTTAAAAATTAGCTGCATGAGCTGAGACTAGTAGCTAAAGGTTCTCCAGTACAAACAATGGAAATGGATCCTGAAACTTGCACCAAACACTTGATAAGTCAAACTTTTGTTACAGAAATTAAATAGGTGATTAATTAATAAATCCCACTTAAGGGGGAAATATGCTTTATTTTACACTAAAGGAGAACGTCTCAGTACAAAATGAAGGGAAACTACTTGCCTCCTTGAATCACACAGAAAGGAAATAGCCAAAGAAATGACTTCCGTTGACCTTCAAGGAAAGAAAAATATCATTCCTGAAGATTATTTGGAGATCAGCTGAACTACTGAATGGAACTTGGGACACAGCAGGGCAACTTTGGTTTGAAGTGGTGGAACCACATATTCCAAGGCTTTAAAGGATGGAATTATAGTCTCCGAATTTCAAAAGGGAAACAAACAATATCTTCTTCGCTTTGATATATCTCTATAAAGTCATGGTAGTCCTTTAGGATGTGCCTGCTGTTTAGAAGACAAGAGGACGGGGTCGCCTCCTGAAAGAGGATACTGCCATTACCAGCAGGAAAGAGAACAGAGCTAGCCATGATGGAGTGTTGCCACTCAGGTTGAGTAAGAGAAATGAGTCTCTCAAAGGCAAGAGATCAGAATTGGAATCCCTATAGGTGGACTACACTATGAAAGTGAAATCCAGGAGGTGAGGAGCTTTTACCCAGAATTTAGAGAGCATAACCAATGCTCAGACTTTGGAGGGTGGGACCATTGTCCAGGTGGTTAGAGGAAACAGGATCATTTTGGAGCTTTGAGAGATAAATTGTTTCCTCCTGGGATGTGGAGTTGCTCCGTGCCTGTTTATCCCCTTTCCCTTCCAATGTCTCCCTTTTGTTATGGAAACTCCCTTAAGTCTGCTCCATCATTGTTCTTTGAAAGCAAATAACTTGTATTCTATAGATGAAGAGGAGTTTTGCTCCCTCAATGGAATATGTCTAATGTCTCAACCATACTGTTGTGAGTAGGTGCCATGAAGACCATCCTGCCTGGTAGTTGCCTTATTTACACCTGTAAGAAATACCGCCCAGTCCTGTGTCATTCCTCTTGAATTTCCCTTTGGCATCATAATAAACCATATGATTTTGTAAGTTCAAAATGGCCATTTCAGCTAACTAACACCTAGGACATTGGTCTTTATGCATTGTCGTTCATTTTGGATGACTTTGTCACAGTCACCATGCCAATGCCTCTTGTTTGGGTCTTCCTTTGTTTCATTGCTCTTTGATTTCAGTAAGTGTGGCATCCTTTGCATTGTGTAGCCTCTTCTCATAGCATCTCATTGTACATGAGACAAAGTTCTGTCATCTTCAGCTGTAAGGGCAGAGAAAAATATTGTAATTACTATGAAGAGTCAAAAGTGCACACAATTCTTTCTTAGAAGAGCTGTAGCCAGAGTCTTCCTGAGAAGTGATCCAGGTGAGGCATCTGTGTTACTTTAGGAAAGCTAAAACATAACTTTAAATATTTAAAATAAAAACAAATCCTTCCAAATTATGTGGTGATTTACATCATGGATAAAGATAGACTCACAGGAAGAGTTAAAAGAGGAAAGAAAGAAAGAAAGAAAGAGTGAGAAAGAAAGAAAGAGTAAATCCTGTCACAGGGCTCTGAATTTAGTCAGTTCTTTCCTCTTTTTCTCCGACACTTCCCAGTAACTAGTTTATTTAAATAGAGCTTTGTTAACCATACTGTATCTTACACTTGAAATGCTATTTTCTTTAAATGCAATATTACTTCCTTTCCCTATGTACACATTCTATATTCAAATGTTGAGCATGGCCAGTATAATCTTGAAAACTCTCACTGGAGGCTTCAAATCCAAGTCCTTCAATTGCCCTACACACATACCCACACAACTTAGGAACACATCTACACTAAGCCATTACTTAAGCATACTCCTTGAGAGTGGGTCCAAAATTGGTGTTTGGAGGAGTTCTTTCATAGAGAGGACTTAGGCATTCCTCCAGGCATGCCTCCTGCATTCTTGTACAGCATGGTGATAACAGGTTTGCCGATTTTCTCAAACCTTTTGGATTGATGTGCAAATTATTCCCCATCTCTGTCTGGTTCTTAGGATTCATAACATTTATCAAGAATCTTAGTCCTCATCATTCATCTTTGACATTCTTCATCTTCAACTGTTGCTCTCATGATAAATGCATGGGATGCAAGTAACTTCTTAGAAAAAATGCGCATTTGTTCCTTGTCTTCAATTTTGTACCTTTCTACTTTCTTAACCACCTGGTCAAAGCTTCTTTTTACAAATGACTTTTACAAGTGTTGATGATAACCCTTTAACAGAGACATTAAAGCTACCATGGGTATTAGCATAAAAGTACATTCAAGCTGAGGAACAGCATGATGTGCAGTAGATATGATAGAGTTCAAACTTGTCTTGCATATTGGTCTTCTTAGTCATGGCATGCTCACCTTCATACACCTGTGTATGACTATACTAGTTATCAGAGTATATTGTGCAGGTCTGAATTAGCTATATAGGAATGATATTGTACTTGATGAGGATATTCAGAACTCTAATTGTAGAATCAGGGAATAACTAATGTTCAAGTGCAACAAATTTTGGATATTTTCCATTTTTTTCTCCAGTTTGGAACATTGCTTAAAGAATTGCACCCTAATCAACAGTCTTATTGGGATTAATGCTTTCATATTGGGATTAATTTTCTTGCTTAATATTTTTTCCTCAACAAATTCTGAAGATAAATTTGAATTTTGGGAACATAGTTATAATCACTATCATGGATCTTTGTCTTAACTACCTGGACATCTTGAGGGTCTCTTTCCACAGAGTGCAGGGTATCACGATACAAGTCAGCCTTCAATTCTTAAAATTGTGTATGGTAATAGAGGTACAGAAGTTGATCCTTTAACACACTGAATCAATCTCAATATTGGCCTGAGTGTAAAAAGGATGTGTTTTGCATATTAATAAGTAGTACAGAGGCAAATTTCAGCTTTTCTGTTCTCAAAGGTAGGCATATCTTGTAGTGAGATGAGGACTGAAAGTATACCCCACTTTAATTTTGTCTCATTAGTGTAACACTTAAAACTCAGATGATAGCCACAATCAAAGATGCTCTTAGATTTGCATTTGAACTCAGCATTCAGTTGTGCCTGGTAGCTTATTACCATAGCTTAGACAATTCATTGCAGAATACAGAAAAAAGTGGATTACTGCAGATTCAGTTAGGTTAAAATTGAATACCTTGTTATTTGACCACATTCTTGATCCATTTTAAATTTGTTTTAGTTTATAATATTTTCTACTTTCTTTGTGGCTGACGTTTATCACCTGTTTTATTTGGTTTGTGTCTTTTGAAATGCTTTTCTGCATATGAAATCCAACATAGGTTATTTGATAGAAACACTAAATGCATTGCTGGTTCATTGAGGACATGTTAGGAGAGTTTCAGAGGGGATGAGGAGATAATAATGATGTAGAATAGAACAAACAAAATGTTCTAAAGGAGAACGCTATTATCATTATCCAAATCTTTTTATGTTATTGAATTATTGGATGTGTAATTTGCTAAGTGTATACCAATAATATGGCTAAAAAATAACATTCTAGGCATACTTATCCTTGTCATCATATATTATAAATTCTAGCATCTTTGATTGTGGCTATCATCTGAGTTTTAAGTGTTACACTAATGAGACAAAATTAAAGTGGGGTATACTTTCAGTCCTCATCTCACTACAAGATATGTCTACTCTAAATTGACCAGACTTTCAGTGGGACACCATTTACCGGGGGTGGTGGGAGGGGGGAGTTCTGGATTAAAAAATTAGTCTATGTGGAGTAACAAAAAATTTCACAGAATGCAAAAATAGTATTGTAATATATTTATTTTAATTTTAAAATGCTGCAGGACGTTGTTAAATTGTTAAAAAGAGGCATGTCTGTTTACCTTAGTCTATTCTAAAGGTACCTTTTCTTGCTTCTTTGGATGTAGATTTACTTTATATCAGAAGATTTAAAAGGTGTCTTTCTAAAAGTCCCAGAAATGGAAAGACCATCTTTGTGTCCTTAACTTTCCCCTGAGTCTGTGTCAAAGCACAGTGGTGAGTCACCAATGATGAATCCAGGCATGTGAAAGAATATGTTAAGAAGAAGAGTGGTCGTTGATTGATACATTTTGGAGAAGTCAGACACTTGAGAAGCATCCAATTTCCATCTCACTGGGACAAGTCTTACATTTATAGTTCTAGAGGAAATTATTTTTGGAAAACTTTGACGTTGTATCCAGCTTAGTGGGATTCTCCAGCTATAGAGTGGATTTTGTAGGTCTCAAGTTTGCTAGTAAGCATTGATATATCAAATACACCACCCTGTAAGTCAAAGACAATCAACCTTTTTTTCAGCTCCAGCCTGTTTGTGTAGATCATAACCAATAGTAGGTTCAATAAAGAATGTAAGTATCTTAAGACTGGTAATAGTTTTAGCATCTTTGGTAGACTGAGTTTGGAAGTCATTAAAGTTGGCTGTGTAGTATTGGAAATGGTACCATAAGGTTGCTTTTGTACACAGGTACCCTCCAGTTCATTTGAACTCATTGCCACCCTATGCACAGCAAAATAAACTACTGTCTGTCCATGACAAGTGTAGTTATAATTTGGGTTACTTCTTACCGTCCCTGTGTCAATACACCTCAGTAAGCTCCTTCCCATTTTCCCTCCTCTCCCACGACTCTTTAGTTTGCTACAAAATGGTGTCTTCTCCAGTTCCTGGTCTCTCCTGGAAACATGACCAAATTACATGAGACCGGTCTCACCATCTTAGCTTTATAGATGCATTCTGATTATCGGGAATTTTATAGAAATCACCAAAATTTATTCTTCCTTTGGCTTCCTTGTTCATTGTCCAGCATGCACAGGCATATAATGTTGCTGTGACTAGGTGTCATCAAGCTACTCCTTGCATACAATGACCCTAGACACAATAGAAAGAGAAGATACCATATCCTGAGCTATCTTCATATTTTTTATCTTCCTAAAGCCAATGTTGTCACTGTGTCCATATGTATTAATGAGGTCCTTCTTTCTTTCACTCCACCTCTATTTCATCAAGCAGGATATTTTCCTACAATGACATGTCTCTCAAGACAAATGTCCAAAGTACATGCATCAATGTTTCAGCATCTGTTAGGCTTAGTTGACTAGAGAAACAATTCCAGTAACACTCATGCATATATAAAAAGGAACTTTATACCAAGAAGTAATTATATATCAGAAAACATCCCATCCAGTCCAAGTCAATTCCATAAGTCTGATACAGGTCCATAAGACCATCCTCAGACTGACACAGCCATATGCAATGATGCAGAATGCAGAAAGATTACAGGCTGGAGGGAACAGGGTCTTGTGTTTCCAATGGTGGCGGACAAATCTCCAGGAGTTTGGCTGGTTTCGGTCAGATCTGAAGATGAAGCAGAAAAGGAGGGGGTAGGTTCCCAGCACATTCCCCATGAGAAGGCCAAGACCACAAGGAGGTATTTTCAACTTTAACCTGTTTGACTGTCAAAACTCCACTCCTACACATCTATATCTTCAAGTTTACATGAAATTACGTAACTATCACAGACCACCCCTTGTCAACTTGATGCTTTCACACAACTCTTTAGCCCTACAAATTTTTAAAACAAAGACATAATAATATCACATTTGTATATAATAAAACTGAAATGCACAAAACTCAACATGTTCCACCCTCATTTAAATGTAATACTCTATAAGCAAACAAAATAAAAATACTCTATGCTTAACAAATACAGTTATGTAAGCACCTAGACCTTAATCCTATAATTCTATAAAAATATTCCCCCACCTATGAAAGTTTGTGCACTAGCCACTTCATGCCTTTATCCACATTAATTTTGGTATCCAATTTCTATACTTCCCATTGATATCAGCCCCATGCTCTCTGGAGAGACAAGGATGTTCTCTATTGTGCAGAAACTTTATTCCAGTTGGAACCTTGTGAATTTGAATCAAGTAAGAACAGTCTGTCCATAAAATCATTATTAATACGAAGTAATTCACAGCATCAAAAATATTTTCTTTATCTGGTTAGATTCTGATCAAGTCAGTGTGGACTGATTTACTTAGCTTCACTGTTTGCCCATTGTCCACCTTGCCTTTAAATCATGTGACACTTCAAATATCATCAACAATTCTAGCCCCTTTGTAATAGGTTATGCCATAGGCATAGTTTTTCTGCACAAAACTTTAAACTTCAGACCAGCCAACCCATTCTCATTCTCTCCTCTAGTTCTTATGAATCAGGTCCACAGTTCAGTGGCCAGATTCAACCGCCTTTCTATTGTTGCTTTACTTCCACTTCCATTCAAGAAGTGGATCCAGGTGGTCACCAAGCAAGCCCCAGACTACCAACAGACTTCCTTTAACATTTATTCCTAGAGAGGAGAGTTTCTTCAGGACTTCAACATTTTTGAGCTTTACCCTAAAACCACTAGTTCAAAATTCAAAAAGGTCAAAGTCCTTATTTTTCCCTTCAGATTGTCAAGAGATCTTTTAGCAAGTCTTTTCAAATTCAAATATCCTGAGCACTGAAAGCACTAGGAGTACCTTAGAGCCTTCTTTGCAGGAAAATCCTACAGCCATTTAAAGATCCAGTTTAATATTCCAGGAAGTGAGCTTGTAAACACTTTTTCCATACAACCTAATAATCATTTCTTTCACACATAATATCAATAAGAGTACGTAGAGTGATCAATATAACCCTATTATCACCAGATGTTAAACACATTATTCCAAGTATTAAATTCAGTTCTTATCTAAGCTATACCACTCATATATAATATGGACTTAAGCTTCTGGTTGCATCAAACCGGTGGAGGGCCTTTGGTAAGTCAGTTTGACTAGGCATCATGGTTTCAGAGAAGTTCAAGGGACTCAAAATTCACATTTATCACATTCACTTTCTCCATTTCAAATAAGATTAAACAAAGACAATTTCCAGGAATCAAACCCTCACTTCCCAAATCTCTCAGGAAAACAAGCCAACAAACTGCATGGCCATATCTAGCCACCAACAAGCAAAAGAGGGAGACGTGAAATAAGGCAGGAGTCACATGAACTTCCACTCTTCCTCATTTGTCTTTCTAAGGTCCGACTCCCAAAGTACCATAATGTGTAAGGCCAGGTTGACTAGAGGAACAAATCCAGTGGCATTGATCTGTGTATAAAAAGAGCTTTATATTAAGAAGTAATTTTGTATAAGGAAAACATCCCATCCCAGTCCAACTGAAGTCCGTAAGTCTGATACTGGCCCAAAGGATCCTCTTCAGACTCACACAGCTTCATGCAGTGAAGCAGAACTTAGCAAGCTCACAGGCAGGTAGACCTTGTGACTCCAATGGTGGTGGATGCATCTCCAAGATACAGCCATCAGGTCTCCATCAGGTCACCAAGTGGATTGTCAGCAGGAAGAGGAAGCAGAGTACCAGTCGCCCATACCTGACTTAGGAGAAGATCATGCCTACAAGGAGATATCTTCAGAGTGTGACTTGATTGACAGTCTACACTCTACCCCTGTATTTAATTATATCCTTGGTCACCTGTAAGTCACGACCCCTTTTACAGGTATTGCTTGATTAATACCAGGAATGAAATTACAGTTGTGAAGTAGCAACTAAACGAATTTTATGATTGGAAGGTCACCACAACATGAGAAACTGTATGAAATGGTCACTGCATTAGGACCATTGAGAATCACTGCTCTAAATTCAAGTTCGCATAAAATTATACCATATCGTACTTTCTAAGGAGTACTTCTTCCAAGACAGATTTATTTCTCCTTCTGACAGTTCAGGTTCTTTCAATATTTTCCCCAGCATCACAAAGCAGATGTCTCAACTATTCTTTCGTCTTTCTTATTAAATGTCGCTTTCATATGTATATGAAACGACTGCAAATACCCTGTTTGTAGCTGAAAGCATGATAGAACTTGGATACAGTTCAAAACTTCAAGGATACACATTCGAGGCCAATATGATCTTTTGCACACAGATGTATATTAACACACAATCAAGGATGCATCTTTGATAGAGAATGTCTAGCCTGGAGTTTGATTTGGTCTCTGTTCTTTGCTTTATAAATTGCTTTTACTGCACCTGCTTTCTTAGATAATGTTGTTCTGAGAAGGATGCTGATCAATTTTTTTTTAATTCTGAGTAAATGGAACCATTCATGTGTTCCTAAATTTTAGTAGTAATAAAGAAATTACACAGATCAGTGCTTTGCATCAATCTGAGCAAACTGCAGTCCTCTGGTTTTTCATCCTGTGTTTTTCTGATTTCTCAGAACCTCTGTTCTTTTACAACAACACCTGTTTTAGATCAGACATACCTTTTCCTCAACAATTTATCTTTGTGTTTTAACATTTTAAAGAGGTCTTACACGGATTTGGTTAATTAACCTATATCATTTGATTTAATGACTATTTTTTCTATGTCTGTTGATTGCAGGTCAGAATGAAATGAAATTCTGAATGTCAATATTTTTCCATTTATCATGATTATGCATTGGGTTTTTTAGAGTATTTTCATTTTTTACAGTGATTGTCATCAACTATGAAGGCTGTGTTCTATAGTTTTCCTCAGAACATGATTCAAGTCCTTTTGGCTTTCAGCAAACAATGTATTATCATTTGTATATCACAAGTTGTTATGAATTCTTCTTCAAATCCTGAGGCCACATTCTTGTTCATGGAGTAGAATTTATCAGATTATTTGCTCAAATACTGATGAAAGAGTTGTAGTGAAGGTTATTACCTAGACTCACACCTTGATTCTTTGATGCACACTTTTCCTGATTTTAAATCATACAGTATCTCTTGTTCTGTTCAAATAGTTCTATCTTGAGCTGTATACCAGTTCCAAATGAGCAGAAATATTCTGGCATTCCCTCTATTCAAAATGGTATTTGTAATATGTTATGATTTGTACAATGATTTGTGCAAGTTAGTTAAACCAATGTAAATATATTTCTGGTAGTACCTGCTTTCAGTCAAGATTATTCAGTATCAGCAGCGATATTCCTTGTTTTATGTCTTCCTCTATAACTGATTTTAACTTCTAACATCTCCCTGTTCGTGTATTTCTATAAGCTTTTCAAAATTATCTGCAGCAAAATTTTACTTGCATGTTGTGGTAGATACTTAATCTATTGTCATTGGAGACTTAAGAGTGAAGGACTCTAGTTGAGCCTGTCAATCAGGTCAAAGCTCGATGATGAGACACCAAGGAGAGAAGTAGCTCTTTGGAGGAGGAACACTCACACGTTGGGAGATATTCCTGTTGAGATAACACATAGAACTACTTTATAGCCCAGAAACTGAAGAAACTATGTAAAGACACCTTCCAGCTCTGAGGCACTACCACAAGATATTCCAC
Organism: Nesogale talazaci; assembly: GCA_004026705.1. NCBI lineage: Eukaryota > Metazoa > Chordata > Mammalia > Afrosoricida > Tenrecidae > Nesogale > Nesogale talazaci. The sequence continues at coordinate 63,009 of PVJH01001093.1, forward strand.
CCACTGGCCTGTGATCTTGCATACGATATCATTGCATGTTTTATAGACTCTATCTGGACTGGGCTGGGATGTTTTCTCAATACTCAATTGCTCTTGTATATCAAGTTCTTACACATATGAGTCTATGAATTTGTTTCTCTAGTTAACCCAGATTAACACACATGCTACTTTAATATTGTTTAATAATTTTCATATATTCTTGCATCACTTGGTGAGTGCATCTTCCTGTGCTCTGTCAACTTGCTGAAACTTTTCAATTTGTTTTTCATTAATTTCTGTGGTCTTACTTTTGCTAGTACCTTCAGTGCAGTCTGAACTCTCTCCTTCACTATGTCAATTTTTTTATCATATACTGCCTTGAGATGATTGAATATAGACTAAGTTTTTATAGTCTATGTATTCATTTCTATTTATAGTCATGCTTCCTGAATTATTCAGGAAATGTATGTATTCCCATACATTTATTCAATATTTTAGCATGCAATCTGATTTTCAATTCTTTAATTCTAAAATATTTAGACTATTATCTTTCTGTTTTCTAACTCCCAGCATTTACACAGTTTATTATATTCTACTTTGTCTACTTTAATGACTTTTTAAAAATTTTCTTCAGTTCTTTTATTTCATCATTTTTCCTTTAATTTTAGTTATTCTATGTTCAGAATAAAGTTTTCATTTCTTCTGACAAAGGCTTAAATGCTTTTTCCCCTGTTTTCAATGACCTTTTGATTTCTTCATGTATAATCTTGATACTATTACAACACTCATCTGATCTTCTTTCATTCATATTTAATGCTTCAAATCTTTTTTGAAATGGTCTTTAAATTTAAGTGAAATATTGTCAACATTGTCTGTTGATTCTTGTGAATTTAGTATAATTTTCTTCACTCCACAGTAAAATATGGAGCTCTGATAGCAAGTAGTTACACATTGAACTGTGATTTCCAGGGTCTGAAATTGAAAACCACCAGCCACTTCTGTTGGAGAAAGATGAGACTTTCTGCTCCTATAAAGAGTTACATCAGAAAATGACAGGGGCAGTTCTCTCCAGCACCGAGTGAGTGTTCTATACTGAAATAGCATAGAGTCAATTGATGATCTGTTCCACATTGGAGCCCTATGTCTAACTTCATTGAGATACTGAGCCTCTGCATTATTTCTCTCTATAGAATATTGCATTTTTCCCCTGAGCATTCCTTTTGGTGAGGTCCCTGTGCATAGTTGCCCATTAGGTGATTGACAAAGAGGTTTTGCATTGAAAAAGCTGTTGGTCATACCAAAGTTTTCATGTGATCTTCAGCTTCATTTCTGTAAACAAGGTAACATTTCCAACTATTTATGCATCCTCTTTATTTCCACATTTTGCATTCCTGTCGCCAGAAATTACTGATGCTAATTCCACGTTTGATGAATTTTAAACTGAAGAATCTGGCAGAAGATTAGTCTATCCCTGCCTATATTTGTTGGTGGAAAAATTGAATAAAAGTTTTCTTCACTGGTCTACATTGGAAGTGTTTATATACTATCATATCATGTAGAGCATTCCTTTTCAAGAGGGGTCTTGACCAAAGTAGACATCTATAATTTCCATAATTTTTGTCATAATCCTGGATGTTATTTTCTTGGCATAGAAGTCTTATTTTTCTAGTAGGACCTTGGGCCTGCTAGTATGGTTCACCACCAGGAAGGGCCAATCCTTCAAGTCAACGTAGACAGCATCTTACAATCTGTTTTGTAAGATAGTGTTCATGGGATTAATTTCAATTTAACTCTTAATTAATCAATAATTCTCAACTAAAATAAACTACTTTAGGTTCATTCAATTTCCCTGATTTCTATTGCCCCACACTTGAAATCAACCACCAAAAAAAATCAGTGTCACTGAAGTGTATGACAAATGCAGGTTTTTTTTAGCTATGGTTCCTCATCTTAGGTTCCAAATAGGTGGAAAACAGAATGCATCCTAGAAAGTAGCTGCTGACTTAAATAATTATGGTAGTGACATAATTTCATGTCAACTTGAAAATATGGAGTGAAATCTGCAGTCTAGGCTGCCAATTAGGTCACACACTAATGGTGCCTTCTGTGGACCTGACCATCTCATGATGACTCTGGAAACTTTCTTTCTCTACCTCTCCTTCACATACCCATAGCATGAGCTGCCGGATTCACAAAAAGATCCACGTCACTCCTGAGATGCTTCCAATACAATGGGAGGTACAAGAATTTCCACCAACCATTTTGTGATATTCCTGCATGTGACCTCATTGCATGTGGTGTATGAGTTTGAAAAGAAAATTGTGAACTAGTATCCAACATAGATAGGCTAATATTGACTTATGGACTTGATCTGAGTTTCAGTGGTATGCTTTCTCAATACAGTTACTCTTCCCTATAAACCTATTTCCTACACATAGATGAATGCTCCTGGATTTGTTTTGCTAGTCAGCTCAATCTAACACAATAAGCAATTAGTATTTTGTTGTCTATTTTCTGAAATAAGATTTGTAGTTCATTTTGTATAAGTAAAAATGAATTTACATAGGAAATATATATCTTCAGTTGTAGCATATATATGATTTTTATATCAACTATACTGCTATTTAATTCTTTTTGAAGATAATATTCTTCCACAAATCTAGTTAAGCTAGCAAGTGACATAAATTAAAACACTCCCTTAGAACACTGCAAATATTATTTTATATGGATGTTACTTTTTCTAGTCTTCCCCCAAATTATTATTTTAAGTGTAGTCACAATTTTTATTAAGAAGAAAGTGATATCTATACATCTATATGCAGATATAATTGAGTCAGATATTGTGCAATTTTGAAGCAATTAAGTTTACTATTAAACACTTTGAAAATTGTGACTATGCCATAAAAGTATAAATAAAAAATATAATAAAAACTATAAGACATATGCATATATCCATGACTTGTTTGTTATTTTGTTTTGTTATGGTAGCTTTTAAGCTGCTGTGAGGCTGAGAAAATAATCAGAGATGTTGGATTCAATGAATGAGAATGTGACCTAAGGATCCCTTATTAACAGCCTGTGGTTATAGATGGTACAATCTTGCATGTTGGGAGTGAGAAGTACTTGAAGAACTCTGATAGCAGCTTTCAATGTAAATTAAAACTCAATGCAAACAAAATCAAATTCTCACAGCTGAATCTATAGTTATCATCACAATAAAAGAATTAAAGTTTGAAAGTGCCAAGAATTTTGTCTTTACTGGATTCATAATCAGCACACATGCAAGCAGAAGTCAAGAGACAAAAAAAAAAAAGTTGCAGTTAGCAAACCTGATGCACTGACCTCTTCAGAGAACTGAAAAACAAGGATAGTATTTTAAGGTCTAAAGTGTGCCTACTCCACACCATGGTATTTTCACTTGTCTTGTGTGCATGTGAAAGTGACATTTCATAAGGAAATCTGAAGAAAAATTGATTAATTTCATTCATCAAGCTATTCTAATTACACAAGTGAACATATGCAAGTCTAACAAGGTTAATGAGGTAAAACAAAGACCATAATAGTGAAAGGAGGAAATAATAAAGAACCAGAAAATAGTCATGTGTTTCATCAGTGCTATACCACACCCAGAATATATTATCTCTTTCATGCAACCTTTCTTTAAGGGACTGTCCAATTATCTTAGATATGGATTTTGGGTTTCCCCAAGATAGATAACCTTTCAGAAACAAAAATGGGACTAATGATTCCCTGAGGGTACAGGAAGGTGTTAGAGGAAGGGGGGAAGGAAAGTGATAGCAATGATGATGATATAACGCCATATGAGGGAAAAGGATAACAGAATTATAGGTGAACAGGTACACTGGATATTGTAAGAGATGACAAAATTTAAACAAAATAATATACAAAATAAAAATAAGAGTTCCTTGGGAGTGTGGTGGGAGTAGGAGGAGAGAAAGGGAAGATGATATAGAAGAGTTCAAGAAGAAAGACAATGTTTTAAAACTGGTGGTGCCAGCAATTGTACAACTATGCTTTACTTAATTGAATTGTGGATTACTATAATATCTGTAAGAGCTCCCAGTAAAATTATTAATGAAAATTTTTAATCAATGAATTGTGGTGATGGAAAAGAATATTCAAAGTTGGGGCTGAGCTCCGGTGGCATAGAGGCTATGTGTGGGACTGCGACCCATAGAGTTGGTGGTTCAAATCCAGCAGCAGCAATCCAGGAACAATGCTGGACTTCTTACTCCCACCAGGGCAGTGATGCCTCCTCCCCCCCAAAAAAATATTCAAAGTTCTGTCAAAAGGACAAACGAGGTTTGTTTTGTTTTGTTTTGTTTTTAAAGAAGCACAATCAGAGTGCTCCTTAAAGACAAGCGTGATGAGATTTTGTCTGACAAACTAATTAAGAGGTCAGAAGAGACCAGTCTCTGAAGTAGGATATCAGGTTTGGCAAAGTAGAGGGCCACTGAAAAAGAAGAAGGCCCTTAAGGAGATGGATTGACACTGGCTGCAGCAATAGGCTCAAGCATAGGAACAAGTGTGAGGATAATGCAGGCAGACCCATGTTTCATTCTGTTGTGCTTAGAATCACCATGGGTCAGAAACAAATCAATAGCACCTAACAACTATGAGTGTGCATATATAGTTACAATCAGCACTATTTGACCTTTGGAGAAACAAAAACCTAATGATCTCCTCCCAAAGGTGACAACCCATAACCTTGAAAATTGTGTAGTGCACTTCTGGGCATATGTCATACAACCATACTACTGTGTCAGAAACAGTAGTTCCAAAAAGATATCATGTATGCACATGTAGATATATACTCCGTGTTTGACTTGGTTCTCTAGAGGAGCAAAGCCAGAGATACTTTTAATATGTATATAAAAAGTGAAATTTACACAGTTGAAGAAGAATTACAGTGTAGTTTGATTGTCAGATTTGACACTGTGAGCTTTCCCAGATTCACATCGGATCAAGTGGTAGCTAGCTCCCTCAGTTGTTATCCAGCAATCTGGGGACCCCCTGACACACATCTGCAGATTCCAAACACAATATCCAAACTGGTAGGACAGAAAAGGGGAGTTCTCCACAGTGTCTTTTATAAAGATAGCAATTAGGCCACATTCTCAAGGAGAAGCCATCAGGCTGTGTCCTGACTCTTGTTGGGGAGGGTTTACTTCCAAACCAAATGGAACTGACAAAAAACAAACAACTTATCACAATAGCTACTACGTTTTTATGTGTGTGCCATAGATTGGTGTTTTTAGCTGATAGTGTCATTGTGCAGCAAATTGTAACTCTCCATTAGGGTTCTCTGGGTTGAAATGGCAGTGTCTCAGCAGGTTTCTCTTCCATAGGAAAGCTGGGTTGATGTGAATTGCCAACTTTAGGTTAACAGTCAAGCAATTAGCACTAGAGATCCTTTTAGCTATGTGCTGGTGTGGGCTCTCAAGTGGTCCTAGAAGTCATAGTCGAAGTCTGGACTTTCCAACATGATAATCATTATACAAGATGACTACCTTTTTTTTGCTCACTAAGCAGATGGTTAATGCAAACCACCAACCTTTCCTTTCAGTTAGTGATGAAGCATGTTACTGAGTACACCTCTAGAGATCATGGTTCACTGCATAACAGCAACAACACGAACAAAAACTCAAGCCCATTGCTTTCCAGGCAATTCTAACTAAGCAATGCAATGCAGGACTTTGAACTTTGTATATGTTTGTGGGAATAGGTAGCCTGATCTTTCTGTCTAAGAGGACTGCACAGGTGGGGCATTTAGCTGAACCACTGGCCTTATGGTTAGCAGCACAACACCTAAACCACATTATCAGCAATATTCCTTTTTGCTCTATAGGCAAAGGTCAATATTGAATATTGATCAATAATGCTTATTATGAAAATAACAAAGTAATAATCCTTATTATACTGGGTGGGTAATTATTAATATTCTAATATTATAAATTTGACTAAAATGTTCATCTTAAAATATTAGCATACATATAAGAAAGCATATTTTAATAAAGTACCATTTAGCGCTAATTGAAGATCAACTTTTTCCCATATGTGTTTTGAGCACCATTGTCTTTTAGCTTCAGTATTCAACTTTCTAGAGGATATCGAATCACAAAATTATACCAACTGGAACTGTGTTTTCCCCATATTGATAACCGCTTTGGGTGTGGGTGAAGGAAAAGATGGGACCATGTGTTTCAGATGAGTAGCCAGATGTCTCTTGGAGAGCAGATTTAATTGTTCCTACACATTTGGGGACATTTTCTTATTTCAAAATATGCCTTTAATTAGATTAAACAAGGAATCTGATCTAACATTAAATATAATGCAACACTGCCTACCCATGGCATTATAAAATTAGTCACCACTTTTAAAAAGACAAGTTCCATAATCTTTGATCCCAAATCTCAACTGTCAAACTTCCAGATACATAATACATTATTATTGTGTTTTAAAATACAGAAATGCAAAACCTAGCCTTATTTAATAATTTGAACACGCAACAGTTATTAAGGCAATTGAGATGTATAGAGTATAAAGGTGCAAGAAATACAATAAAATATGACTACAGATAAAACCACACCTTACTCTGTAAATGACTATAATGCCATGCCTTTTGCAGTATCAATTAGGGTAAGAACCATGTTCTATGTATGTTATTCATTTCTTCTACATAAATTGTGGGGAAATAAAATTTCCCTCAGTTTCTAAATATTCTTACAATGTCTTGATCTCTGAAGGTAGAGAATGTTTGTGGTTGTTATATAAATCTGTTGTCAATTTGAGGAATGAGGGGAGTTTAGCTTATCAATCAGGTCACAGTTTAAGGACTTCATTTGGAAGCACCAAGAAGATAAAGAGCTCACTTTAGGTGGCCACAGATCATCTCCCTGAGAGACTTTGCAGCTGACAAGACATGTAGAACTACATAATGCTGTGAGCTGGAGAAGCCATGTGGAGACCCCTGTCAGCAATGAGATGCTTCCAACTCCACTGGATTCACAAGATGTCCCACCCACTGGCCTGTGATCTTCCTGCATTCAGCATCATTGCATATGTTTCGTGAGTCTGAAGAGGACTTTGCAAATTAGTATAAGACTTGTGAACTAATATTGAATTTATGGACTTGATCTGGACAGGGATGGGATGTTTTCTCAATATGCAATTGCTCTTTTTATAAAGCTATTTCTTATATAGTCATACATTTCTAAGAATTCATTCCTCAAGTCTACCCAGACTATCATGATGTTTTTATTTCCAATTCTAGAAATATTTCCACACATGCCAAGTGCTAGATTATGGATCTATAATTTATGGATGCTTAATCTACTGTCTAAAAATTTTCCTCCTGCTGCAATGAAACTCATTTTGATATGTCTGAGTAAAATGGTGCTATATAGGGTTTTCAATGGTTTAATTCTTCAGAAGTAAGTAGCCAGGTCATTATATCAAGATGCTTCTATGTGTAATCCATCTGTGAATATTCCAAATTATAGCAAAGTGTGTTAACTTTTTCATCACTCAGAGATTGAAAAAAATTTCTATTTCCTCAAAAAGTATATCTGAAAAATATTGTTGCTTATTGGGTCACACTATCAAATTTTTGATTAAGTGGAAGTATGGCACAAGACCAGAAGTTTAAAACCACTTGCTGCTTTGCAGAAGAAAGAGGGCATTCTATTCCTTAATGATTATAGTTTTGAAATCTCCCAGTATTAGTTCTACCCTGTCCTACAGTTTCACTATGAATCAGCATAGACTTGATGGCAATGAGTTTGGTTTTGGCTTTTGTTTATGTGAGGAATAGTTCATAGTGAAAGCTGCAATCGTTAATCTTTATTAGTAAATGCATAAAGTCTACTTGAATTTTAGCAAGCAAAATTGAGCCATCTGTATATTGCAGGTTGTTAATGAGTCTTCCTTCTGACCTGGTGCTAGGTTCTTACACACATAGTTACCATGGAAAAATCATGAATGACATAATGTAGTATAGACATTGTCAAAGATTTCATTTCAATTGAACTCATAATCAATGTCTACAGAAGCAGCAGTCAAGATGTCAAATGATTTATTACCCTGGGAAAATCGGTTACAGAACATCTTTCTAAAGTATGAAAGAGTAACAGGGTCACTTTGAGGACTGAAGTGTATCTGGCCCAAGACATGATATTTTCAGTCATTGAGTACACATGTGACAATCAGAGAATGATTAAGGAAGACAGAAGAAGAATCAGTGAATTTGGCATTCTGCTGAGTTTATAGCATAGATGTGATATTAATTGCCAGAAAAATTAACAAATGTATCTTGGGAGCTATATAGCCAGAAATAATTGGGTTAAAACATATCTACTAGAGCAATTTTCAATTCAACAATTCATACACATGAATTGTTTCATTTTATTAATTGCAATTTCAGTGGTGTAATATTTCATTCCACTTCCTATATGTGCTTCCCAGTTCCCTTTTTTCTTCCTTCCTAAACTTTCTGACCTTTGTGCTTGCATAAGTGTCAATGACTAGAAATCCTATAGGTGTAATTATTCCACTTATGGATTTTTCTACTGTTTGGCTGAAAATTGAGTCATAACAGTAGATTCATTGCCAGATTTGATGGTCACTTATGACACTCATAACAAGAATTCCGCTATTCTCCAGGGGACAATAAGTCTGGCCTTTATTACAACTCTTATTTTGTTTCACAATCCCCCCCCCCAACTCTATTCAAAACCTTCTAATGTGATCTCTTTCAGAGCCATTAGTATTCATAACCAGGCATCTTTAAATTCACCAGTTTTCATGGCCTTTGATCATGTTATCAAGAGGGATTAATCACCACAAGAGGACAGCATTCATTATAAGCCTGGGGGGTGGGGAGGAGAAGGAGGAGGTAGAAGAAGAGGAAGAGGAGGAGGAAGAGAAGAATAGGAGGTGGAAGAGAAGAAGAGGAAGAAAAAGAAGAAGAAAAAAGAAGAAGAAAGAGCTTCACAAGCAAGATGGCTACTACAATGTCTCAAATCTAGCAATTTGGATTGTAATTGCTCAGAACTGCGTGATTTTCTTTTTGTTTTACTTTGAATCACTCTGAGTTAGCTCTAAATGAAGACACCTAACAACAGTATCCCTGAATGGTCAGCTATGTTAAGCATTATGGTTCCAGGGTAAACTGAGATTTATCTTCCTATCTATTTATAGTTTAAGAAAATTGATCTGGTGGTGGAGGGGGGGTTGATTTCAAGGATCTATACATAAGCTATTTATAGGCTAGACAGTGGATTAGTGGGCAAGGGGAGACTTTGGGCCGTGTAAGATATGACAAAATAATAATAATTTACAAAATATCAAGGGTTGGTGAGGGAGGAGGAATGGGGTGGGATGGGAGGGGATGAAAAACTGATGTCAAGGGCTCAGATGGAAAGGCAAAATGTTTGAGAATGATGATGGCAGCAGGCTTGCGAAGTTGCTTGGCACAGTATATGTGTGTATGGATTGTGATAAATGATGTGTGAGCCCTCAATAAAGTGTATAAAGAGAAAAAGAAAACTGATCTGTATGGCATAGGAAGTTACCCATTGGGCTGCTAACCACAAGTTCAGGAGTGTGAACCCATTGGTCACTCTGCTAGTATGGGTAGACTAGAGAAACAAATTCATGGAGAATATATATATATATATATATATATATATATATATATATGAGAGGTTTATATACAAGAGGAATTGAACATTGAGAAAACATCACAACCCTGTACAGTCCAAGACCATAAATCTGATATTAGCCTATATGTCCAGTAACAATCTGCAAAGTCCTCTTCAGACTCAGTTAACACATACAATGATGCTGAATGCAGGAAGATCACAGTGTCTCAGGATTGACAGGGGTCTTCAAGTGACTTCCCCAGGCCCAGGGTTCTGTATGCATCAGGGTAGGTCCAGGTGACTTCTCCTCAGGGGTGTCTCACAAAGAGAAAGTGTCTCCCATCTCCAAGGTCAAAAATCGGGATTTCTCAGAATTCTCAGGAGGTCACACATATACTGAGGCCTCATTGGCTATGATCTGATTGACAGGAGAGACTCTATCCCGATACTCTTTATCCTTAATTTGACAATTCTTTTACTATCACAGTCCCTCCATGGGAGAAAGATGGAGCTCTCTGTTCCCCTACAGATCTGTCTTCTCAGAAACCACAGGAGTTGTTCTATTCTGTCTTTGTGGTCCCTCTGAGTGAGAATTGACTTGATAACATTCAGTCTGGGTTTTCATTTGGTTCTGTATTCTAAAAGCTTTCCAGCTGCTAGAGAGATTGATTTACATTCCGCAGGGTGGAGAGGGAGCAAGATTTTTCAGGAATGGATAAGTGCATCCTTCCCCACAGACAATCATGGGGGGAAAGTTGTTTCCTTTCACTTGCCTATTTGACATCTAGCTGAAAATTGACCTGCTTTCTTAGCATTGACCTACAGCAAAGACTAGAGCAGAGTAAACCCACACATTTATCATTTACTGTGAAATATATAATAAGGACTCTATCTGAGTTTTCACACTTCCATCTCCTCTTTTGGTGGTCAGGCAGTATAAAAATCATAAAAATGAACTAAAATGAAACACACAGCTAAAACATTTGCCTGCAAGTGGTGAGTGAAGAAAGAAATTAAATCTAAACAAGGAATTGTCGATTTCTCAACTTACGTATTTTATTGTATATATGAATTTTATGCTTATCAATACACATTCATATAAATGTGTCATTCAGTGCCTTTGAGTCAATTCTGATCCATAGCACCCAGATGTGTCCCAGAAGGAAACACTTCTTATTCCTGCACCATCCTTACATTTATTGCTATGCTGATGGTGATTGGTGCAGCCACTGTGTCAATCGATCTCATTAAGAATCTTCCTCTTCTTTGCTGGCTTTCTACTCAGAAGGATGTCCTTCTTGCATGCTGCTTTATCTACTACTCTTAAAGCAAAAATGCCATACGTGAATGACTTTAACAAATACACATTTACTATTTTAGTTTCAGAAAGTGAATAATTATTTGTTTCTAGTTGAACAATAACAGCAACAAAAACACTCAAATCACTGCCCTCTACTCAATTCTAACCTACAGCAATCCAAGGCACAGAGTAAAATTGCCTCTGTGACTTTCAATGGTTATAAATCTCTACAGGGGAGGGAAATCTTATCTTTCCCTCAGGGAGCAGTTGGTAGATGCCAACTGCTAACCCAATAATTAGCAGTCCAGTGGTAACCTACAATGCCACCAGAGCCCCTATGGGAGGCTGGAATTTCATCGAGTCAGAAGGCTCTGTAAGATATTTTTTTTATGTAAGTTCTGGGGGAAATCCTTGTTTTGTTTCAGCAGCTGAATACCAGGAATTTCTTAGAGATAAGCAGTCTTGACATCAGAATTTCCTTGCGCCTTTGAGATTTACAGTACCCAGACCAAAAGGACACATTATATTATGAACTGATAAGTTCTCTCTTTTTTATCTCTTGTAATAGGAAATGTTTGTGAGTTGTGTCATAAGTATACAGACTCTATTTCAGGAGGGATTGGCCACGATTGAACCATTTCAAAAGAAAACATATGATCCAGAGCTAAAAGTATTGAAGGAAGAAACTCAAACAGTACTGAAGATATTAGCAAAACAGGGCGGATCCAATCTAAATATTAAGAGAACAGCAACAAAAATGCATGCAATGCTAGTATCACTCATTAATTTTTACCAAGAAATTTGGAAGTCAGCTACCTGGTCAGTTGGCAGGAAGAGTTTCATATGTGTGACTATTTGAAAGAAAATAGCACAACAGAATGCAGACATTATTAAATAAAGTCATTAATAGTTAGATCAAGGAGAATTTTGTTGAAGATAATTGTAACAGTTGCAGCAGTGCATTGAAAGGAAGCTACCAGAAATTCAAGTCACATTTAAAAGAGGACATGGAAGGATGTAATTTCTGGATTCAGGTGGATTTTATCTGATAGAATACTTGAAAAGCATTTACTTGTAATTTATTGTCTAGGCAAAACGTACAACTCTATGAATCATAACAAACTATTGATACTATTGAAAAGAGTGGGAATGCTGCTCACATGGAAACTTTTCATACACCAATCCTATTAACAGAATAAAGAGATAGTCCGTGCTAAAAACCAATGAAGGTGTGCATGAGAGTTCTATTCTTTCACAATACTTATTCAATCTCTGTACTGAGCAAATAGTTGAAGAAGCTGAATTATGGAAGAAAACTGAGGTATCAGGATTTTTATATACAGATGGCACACCTTTGCTTATGAAAATTGAAGAACATTTGACACACTGGCTGATGAAATTCAAAGATCACAACCTTCAAATGGACTACAACTCAAAGTAAAGGAACGTAAATGCTTCACAGTGAAACCAATAGACAACATCATGATAAAGGGAGTAATGATAAAAGTTGTCAGGGATTTCCGTTCAATCAACACTCATGAAAGCAGCACTCAGGACATGAAACCAAATAGTGCATTATGTAAATCTGCTGCACAAGACCTATTTAAAAGGATAAAGTCACTTTGAGAACTAAGGGTGCCTGACCTTAGCTATGAAATTTTTAATTACTTAATATGTTTGTGAAAGCTTAGCAATGAATAAAGAGAACTTTCAAAGAATTTCCCCATCTGAATTATGATATTGGGAAAAAATTGAGAATATAGTGAGATCCCTGAAGAACTAACACATTTCTCTTGGAGGGAGTTCAGTCAGCACTATCCTTATGATCCAAAGAGGTGATATTTTTGACTCAGTCAATTTGGGTGTGTCATGAGACTCATTCCTGAAAAATGACATCATTCTCAATAGTAGGTGCTGACTGTCTATCAAGAGAAAAGTCGTTGATTAGATGAATTGACATAGTTGCTGCAGCAATGGACTCAATATAAAAATTGTAAGGATGGCAGAGGATTGAGTAGCATTTCCTTTTGTTATATACAAGATTGCTGAGAGTCAGCTTTGACTCTGGGGTATCTAACAAAAATATCCTTAATCTTCTCATTGATATAGCACATCAGATCACATTCCGGGGGTAATTATATAACTGCCATATTAAATCAGTGTATAATTGCCAACCCAATCGGGTCGGCATATATTTTGGGGTGGTGGTGGGGATAAAATTTAATCCATTCCATATAACAAGCATTAAAGACACTATGTCCTTGACAATTTTTCCCTTTCTCATTTTTCTGCTTCTTTTTTTTCTTTTAAATTTTCTTCCAATACATTGGAACAATAAGTAACAAATGCTAGAGAAAAAGAACAGATGTAAATTAGGAACTCAAGGAGGAAGCATCGAGTGTTATTAAATTGACAAGATTACAACTAATATCAGGAAATATATAGATATTATGTATACATATACAATTATATAATTTATTCCATGTTCAAATAATAAACTATTCAAATATTTTAAAAGAATAATAAGAAATGTTGTTACTTCAGCAGTATATAAATTCATCTTTTAAACTTAACAGTTGGCTAAGGGATTGGTGATTTTATTTTATATTTTAAATAGGCAAGTGTAAGAACTCAAAATCCACAGGTAGCCAGTGAGATATTGTTAAAATATTTATACTGAGAAAATTTTAATAGATAATGTTCAAGAAGTGTTTAAAATAGGACTTGAGTAATAGTACTAATGGCCAAAGAAAAATAATCATCCTTGATTTTAAATGACTACTATTTGAGCAGAACAATGCTAAACTTTCTTTAATTATTATTTATCAAATTTACAGTAAATATCTTCTTTACAGATGCATTAATTTTTTATCTTTATGCCTTATGGGCATTGAAAATTCTCTCAGGAGAGTTTACTTGAGCATACTTTTTATATAACATACCATCTTATTTTCAATGTTTATACTGTCAGTAACTTTGATAGCACTTACCAAAAACTGTGGTTGCTTTATTATTTCGTCTATTTTTATTTCATAATTCTTGGCATATAATTTACATATCAAATATTTACACGAGTCAATCATATTAATAAGAGCTGTATACTCATCACTACAACCAGTCCTAGAACATTTTGGTATATCCGCTCAAATAGAAAGCAGACTTCCAACAAAATCTAAACCTTATTCACAACATTTGTGTGCCCAGCAGTTACTGCTTCCTCTCCAGTATATGTTTATTATACTGAAATAATGTATGAATGGATGTATAAATTTCATCTAGAGATGTCAAATAGCTTCCACATGGCACCACAATTGCCTGAAGACAAAGGAGGCATAACCAACCAAGTGTAACTTTCTTAGTCATTGTTTAGGAAGCATTGTCTTAATATTTTGTATTTCAGTTCCTTAGGTTTTAAGTTCAAGATTCAACATAATATCTCACTTTTATTTTTTGTATATAAATCGTGAAAGCATTTTTAAGGGCTTTTGGAATAATAATTCCATCTTCTCTGCTTCGTGGCTATAATTACCAAAATTTCAGCAAAATTATCTCACAATCAATGTGAAATGAATCATTATTTGAAAACTGTACTGTAGTTAACATTTCTTTCAATGGAAGTGAAGTTACAATGTGTTAATTTACAGATTCTTTTTTGATTTAATTAATTTTTATTATCAAGTTATTAATGTAAAAATGTGTTGTGATAACATATGCTTGACAAAGTAACACTTTCCCTTGAGTAGTTTCAATATAGTGTGAATGGTGTCATGAAATCCTGGCAAGGAATGACCAATATGGTGTTTGAAAATATGAGGAAATGATTGGAATTGGAATACGTTGCAACAAATTATAAATCTGTACTGTTGACATATGCTTAGAATATGTAGCAATTTCAGAAATTAATAGTGAGTTACTATTAAACTGCAAGGGTCTGATACATTCTCTTTAACTAATGTCATTATGAAATGTAGTAACATAGATATAAACATGGATATCATCAAGTGGAGTCATAATTATACTAATTGGTACTGAGAACTAGAAGGAAGCCAGATATTCAGTTCCATTTTTGCAGCAGTGTTCAACCTCCAGAGAGTGCAAATGTTCTCTGTATTAGCAGAAAAAGAAACCGTAGTTCAATTCAGCGAATTTTTGGAAATGCATTTCAGTTCTCCAATATTCTGTATTTAACTTCCTGAAGGAGCTAGTGTGATGTAGTGGTTGCGTGTTTGGCTGCAATTTGCTGGCCCTCACTCGAAAAATAGGCTTTCTACTCCTTTAAAGAGTTATCGTCCCAGTAACACTATCTAGGTATCCACTCAATGACAGGGGTTCTTTGTTCGTTCTGTTTTTGAATAGTATCATCTGTTCAGCAATTTTTTTCTGTTCAACAATTTGAGGATGCTTCTGTAAGAAGCACTCATGGCATATTGATTATACAGTGAGTTGCAATCCACAAGGTCAGCAGTTCAACCTCACCAGTCCCTCTGAGGAAGAAGTGATTCAATTCAAGAGCTGAACACTCTAGCCCCTGCAGCAACACGGGTTCATTTTTGTTCCATCCACCAAACCAGTCCCGTGGTCATGGAGCCCATTCTGACTCACAGTGACTCTATTAGGCAGAGTAGAGATATTCTTCATATATCCGATGCTGTAAGTCTTTACTGAAGTGGTGAAGTCCACCACTTCATCTTTTTTCTCCAGAGTGGCTGCTGGCTTTGAAATGTCAACATTGTGATTAATGGCATGATGGCTATCCCATAAACCACCAAAATTCCATACATAGCTGAAAATTGAATTGCATTATTATGTAACCATATACATCTGCATGTATATTGTGGTGGAGCAAACTTTATTAACATGGATCTTTTCCCCAATTCTTTGTATGTCCCACAAAATAATTGGATGGGCTATGCAATGAGATGACCCATGTGTAACACTAACAGAGAGGGTGTTCTTCAGTTTCAGCCTTAAGAATGAGCTGTTTCTGCAGCAAGAGCAGGAATTTCCCAGTCCATACAGAAGAGCCAATTGTGAAGCACATTCAAGATGTCTGTTTGAAATGGCAGAGGGAAAGACCAGAGGCATAAGTGATTGACACAAAGAGACCAAGAGACAGAACAGAGCAGCAATGCCAAGACTATGAGGCTGTGAGGCAAGGCAGTGAAATGGCTGTTTTGTCCTTGGAAGTAGAGGCCACATGGCTGAGAAGCTAAAGATCAGGGAGAGACTTGGCAACTGGATGAGAAGAAATATTACTGTGGACTATTTACTATAAATCGATATTGTTTACTAACCCTGTTTTATGCTGTTAAGTCCCCTAATAAATCTCCTAATTGTGTATGAGTTCTTTATAAGTATTGTAATGAATTATGGAAACCATCATAGCTGTAGGAGTGCCATGTAGGAAATTGATGGTGTCTGTGTTAGTCTGGGTAGACTAGAGAAACAAATTCATAGACATGTATATGGACAAAAGGGTAAGGTTTATATACAAGAGGAATGGAACATTAGGAAAGCATCAAAACCCAGTCCAGTTCAGTCACGAGCCAGATATTAGCCCAAATACCTAATACCAGTCTATAAAATCTACTTCCGATTCATGAAGTAACAGGCCGGTGGGTGCAGAATACTGGCACTGGCAGGGGTCTCCCCATGGCTCCTCGCTTCTAGGGCTCAGGGTCCATCTATAGCATCCAGTGGTAATAGAAGCAACTCAGTACTGGCAGGGGTCTCCACGTGGCTTCTCCAGCTTCAGAGGTCTGGTATCATCAGGGTAAAGCTGGGTGGCTTCTCCTCCAGCTCCTCCAGCTCCTCAGCTCCTCAGATGCTGTCATCTTGTCAGTAGATTGTCGTCTCAGAGACTGACTCCCAACAACTGAGAGGATGGCCTCCCATCTCCAGGAGGGAAATATCACAAGATTTCCCAGAAGTGTCAGGAGAAAGCCATGCCCACACAGAGACCTCATTGGCTACTCAGACTCCACTCCTAGACTTCTAATCATGAAATTGACATCAAGCATATAACTGCCAGAGTGTCGGCATGAGCAAAGAAAGATGAATGGTGGAGAGTAATCTAACGTCTGCTTTGTGGCAATAGAGAAGTCAGAGATCAAATATAGCCCCATTGAGCCATTTGACACACATTTTACACACATGTGATTACACACACATTTTAACTAATATGCAAAATGGGTCCTAATGGCACAATTTTTCATTTCTAACTGCAATAACTGTATTTCAAACCCACCATTGAAGTTTATAAGAAATTATTTTATAAGAAATAAGGATGGTGAGAAAAGTTGATTCGTTTCAATAATTCATCTTCAAGACTTATTAGCTTCTAGATAATTTTATTTCATATACTTACAATTCTGCTAAGTCTAGGGTTGTTCTTAGATAAATTCTGGTATATTAAACATGACGTTTTTGTTGTTAGCTACTTATACAGAACTTGTTTATGGATCAAGAAGCATTTTGGGGAACAGAACAAGAAAAAACTTCATGATTCAAAATCAGAAAAGGGTGCTTCAGGGTTCTGTACTGTTATCAAACTTATCCCATCTGTATGTTTAGAAAATCTTCAAAGAAATTGGTTTTTAAGAAGAATAACTTGGTATCAAAGAAGAAACATTCATATCCTTGGGTGACCACCTTCCTGATATGATCGCTGAAGGTAAATGTGTGAATAAACTAATGTGATGAAGAAAGGTGATGGTGCCTGGCTATCAAACGATATAGTGCCTGGGGTCTTAAAGGCTTGAAAGCAAACAAGTATCTTCTAGAACTTGATGTCTCCTGAGATTCTGGTCCTCTAGTTTTAAATGCCCCCACTCCCCACCCCCACTATCGTGATCCTGATTCTACCTTACAAATTTGGCTAGACCAGAGTGTCTACATTAGTACAGATATGAATCAGAAACATAGGAAATCCAGGAGAGATAATCCCTTCAGGAATAATGGTGAGAGTGGCAAAACCAGAAGAGTGGAGGGAAGGTGGGTTAGAAAGGGGGAAGCAATGACAAGGGTCTACACATCACCTCCACGCTGGTGCATGGACAACAGGGAAATGTATGAAGGCAAATATCAGTGTAAAATATAGCAAAATAAAAATAGCATAAATTATCAAGGATTTGTGAGAGGAGGGAGGGGGGAGGGAGAAAGCAAATGTTTTGAGAATGATGAGGACAACAAAGGTGCTTCCCTTAAAACGGCTGTATGTAAAGCTGTAAGTGAGGAGTTGTATGAGCTCCCAATAAAATTATTAAAATAAAATAATAAAAGCATAATATAATATGATTGGAGGAAGGGTCTTTAACATCTGTGACATGCAGATAACACAGCTTGCTTAGCTGAAAGCCAGGAACACCAGAAGCACTGCAGATGAAGATCCAGGATTGCAATCTTAAGTATGAATTACAATTCAGTATAAAGGAGACCAAAGTCCTCAGGACTGGACCGATAGGTAATATTATGAATAGAGAAAGGTTAAATTTAAAATCAAAAGCTCAAAACATGTGTTGCATTAAGTACATCTCACTCACAAGATTCCTTTAGTGTATTGAAGAGCAAGAATATTACCATACTTTGAGTACTAAGGTGAACCTGATTCAAGCCATGGTATTGACAATTGTCAAGCCATGGTATTTTCAAATGTATCTTACATACTGAACAAGGAAAAGTGAAGAATTTATGTATGTGAGTTTTTCTGCTGCAGAATTTTGAACTTATCATAGATGGCTAAATGAACAAACCTATCTATCTTGGAAGAACAACCAGAGTGCTCCTTAGAGAAAAAGGCTGCAAGACTTCGTTTTACATATTTTGAAGTACTGTCTGGAAGAAGCTGTTCCTAAAAAAGACATTGTGTTTGGTATTGTGGAGGGGCAGAGAGAAAAAGAAACACCCTCAAGAAGTTAAAATCAATACAGTGTCTCAGGCATAGAAACCACTATGAGGACAGCACAAGACCTGGAAGTTTTTTCACTGTGTTAACATAGGGTTGGTATGGGTCAGACTGACACACAACAATATGGATAGAAATACTCTACATGGTTTCCGAGGTAATAGTTATAAAAACAGATTGGCATATCTTTCTCCTGCAGAGCACCTGGTGGGTTCTGGGTATTGGTGTTTTTCTTAGCAGCCAAACTCTGAACTACTGTGCCACTAGATCTCTTAGATGATGAATAAAATAACCCCAAGGCAAACTCACAGTGAAGCTTAAACATAGCAGAACTGCCCCTTATGATTTCCAAGGCTTTTGTAAGAGTCCTGGTACAGTAGGGGTTGTGGGCTGGGCTGTGAATCCTAAGGTCAGCAGTTAGAAACCACCAGCAGTTTCTTGTGATAAAAAAAAAATGAAGTTTTACTTTCTCCTCCTGTAAATATTTACACTCTTGGAAGCCCCCAGGAGCAATTCTGGAGAGCCGTGTAAAGTCACCAGGAGTTAATATAGACTTGATGACAATAAGTTAGGTTTGGGGTTGAATTTTTTTTTTAATTTTTTAGCCATCACTGCTCTCTGGTGGTGGGCAGAGGAGGCCCAGCCTTTTGCTCCTGTGGAGCCGCTGCTGGAATTGAACCTCCATCCCAGTGGATCACAGTCCCACGCACAACCACTACGCCACCGGGGCTCAGCTGGGGTTTAATTTTTTACAGAAATAGATTGCCACATTTTTTCCTAAGACGTGGCCGGTGGGTTTGAACTACGAATATTATGTGGGCACTTGTATTAATGACACTGTGTCGATAGGGATCCTTAGATTGTGAATAAGTTAAAAACCGGACAAACTACCAACAAGCACGTTCTGCCTCACAGTGACTGTGTAGAATGCAAAATTTTATGAGAGGATGCAGACACAATTTTCTCCTTGGAGTGGCTGATGGGTTCAAAGTGTTGATACAGCAGTTAGCCGCTAACCCACCAAGCCGCCAGGGCTCCTTTCATTTAAATGTTGTAAGCACATGTGTGCAAAATTAGACTTCAAGAAAGAATGTTTCAAAACAAATACTAAAATACAGAGTATGAAATCACAATGTTTACATAATTTGTGTTGCTCTGCTAGACAGGAAGATTTTATTTCTTTTGTTTCCAAATGAGTCTGTATTTAACTATGCATTTTAATAATTTAGAAGCTCAGACTCTTCTAACACTTGAATTTGATTGCGTGCAGTTTTAATCAATGTATAAAATCAGCTTTAGATTCTTTATAATTAGAACTGTTTCAGGAAAAGTAGTGCTAGAATTAAAGATGTCTCCAAACAAGAAATAATGTAACTGTTAAATGCCAGGTATTTGCAAAGGAAATTAGGCATTGTGAATTATTCTAACTCTGTTAATGTTATATAATTTGTTGACAGATTTATCATATGCTTTAAATAATAGGCAATTTGTGCATAGCCTACTTCTATTAGCCAAATTATTGCGAATTATGAATAATTAGGTTAATTTCAGGGCATGATGGCAATAATTTAAGTGAAAAATAATAATTAGATAATGCATAGTTTGACTTTTCAGAATAGTCTTTACATGTAGCTTTAGATTCTTAACTTTGTCTTTACACTATGGAGAAAATATTAAAATCTATTTTAATTTATTTCCATAGACATTTTCATCTTTCTCTTTATATTGTCTTCAGAATTTATTCTATTTACATTAAAATTATTTCTCTTCAAACAAGCGGTGCAGACTACTCCCCCAGTATATTTACAAACACATGGTGCTTATTGTAAAACTGAAGCAAAATGTTGTAATCTCATTAATGTGCTAAATTACTCTTTTGGTGGGCAAAGACTTTCAAAATATGTTTTGATTGTAAAATGTTAAGATTATACTCTCATTAAAAAACCTTTTTATTGTCCATTAGATGAAGATATATAGAGCAGATCATCAGTTTTACAAGCAGCAATTTATTTGCATTTTGTTTCCACCTGTTCATTGCAATCCCTTCAATATGAGATCACTTATTCCAGTTTCTTCTGTTTCTTTTCCTGTTTCCATTCCTCCCTCTTTTCTAACCACTGAAATTTTATCAAATACAACACTTTTATTTTAAATGGTCAATTATTTTACCAGAGGCCTGGGTTCAGTTCTGTACATGAGAGATGGCAATGGGTTAAATTCAAGACCCTACCTGTCTTTTTCCACATGCTTTCTCCCACTCTACCCGGGATCTCCTAATGAAATCAGTTTTTTGGTGGTGGTAGTCTGGAATTGTCTAGTTTCAAGTTTAAAGAGACTGATTTTTGCATATTTATTATATTGGAATAATTGATTTCATATTTATTTTGATTTTCATTAATATCACTTCTTCTAGATGAGAAAATACCAATGGTTATACTTAGATGGCTGCCCAAGAATATATGAGGCCCCAGTCCTTGTTCAAGAAAGTTGACTATAGAACTGTATCTGTAAATTATGTTATTCCAATAGAACTTAATATCTCCTAAGACTCTGGTCATGACTCCCCAGGTCCATCAAACTTCTCTCAAGGAGTTAGTTAAGGCTAAGTAATACTTATAAATTTTATTCCTATATATTCATTGATATATTTGTATCAATATAAATACACATTTGCATGTCTTTGTCAAATCTATACATATTTGTAAGTAAACTCTCAATTTGTAGTATACTACAACGCTTCAGTTGAGCTATTTAAACATCTACTCATATATCACATATAATATTGTAAATATAAGTGTTCCCCTCTGCTGCCTTTAACTCTTCCACATCTCCCAACAACTTGCCCTACCTCTATTGTTTTTTTTCCTAGCCTTTTATTGTATAGTATCTTACCCTTCACCAATTTAATACCTAACTCTCCTCTCATTTATGACTTCCTCTTTTTTTTCTTCTCTTTTCTTCAATTCTCATTCAGAAATACACTTTCCATCTACTTAAAGTTTGTTACACATTTTCAACCAAGCAATGTAGACTTTATGCTTTAATTATTACTACAAAAATATTGCTTATTTACAGTCACGAAAAAAAATATTGCTTATTTTGGCTGAGCCCCAGTGGCACAGTGGTTGTGTGTGGGACTGCGGCCCACAGGGTTGGTGGTTCAAATCCACCAGCAGCTCTCTAGAAGCAAGGCTGGGCTTCCTACTCCCAGCAGAGCAGTGATCCCCCCCAAAAAAATTTTAAATTGCTTATTTTATTAGTATATAAAAATGTCTAATCTCCATTTTTTTAAAAAATAAATTACTGTATCCTTGAAAAACGACCTTTCAAAAATACTTTTAACTGCACTGGAGTGAAGAGAAATCAAGTAAATATAATGACTCATTTTAATTGAAAAATATATACTCTTTTTGGAATACAAAAAATGTTTACAATTTAGTAATTCCTTCTAAAGTGAGTGCTACCAGAATTTCTTACATATTAATATCTGTGGAATATAATTTTAACATTATCTAGTGCAATTGAGAGCACCCAAAATTTAAGAGAACAATTGCCACATATTAAGGAAATATAATTTAATGCCATGAAAAGGAACATTTTATTTGGCATATGGATATGCTTAAAGCAATATGAAATGAATAGGCAAAAGTTTTCCATTATGTAATTTAATTAGTAGTCTTTAGTAATCTGTGATATTTAAATTCTGAATCATTTGTTTGGCAAAAAGAACACAAGACATACTCACAAGTACTAGTTTGAATATATGAGGATTGTGTCATTAATTGGGTTATAATTGCCTTAACCTATTTTGCCAATAAAATACAACTTGCAAAATGTTGTTTCAATGAGTGAATAGTCTTTCATTTTATTTCCTTTCTATTTGATGTTGATAAAATAAAATGAACTTCAAACTTTTCTTAAGTTAGCTGTATTGGTTTGTGTTTGTTTTTATTGCTTTCTGCTTGCATGTTTATGATTTGGGGACACAAATGAATCATATCCATACATCCACAAAATTTTTTAAAATCTTCATGTTTGGGCTGAGCCCCGGTGGTGTAGTGGTTGTGCACAGGACTGCGGCCCACTGGGAAGGAGGTTCAATTCCCACTCACAGGAGCAAAAGCTGGGCCTCCCACTCCCACCACCAGAGGGCAGAGATGCCTTAAAAAAAATCTTCATGCTTGTCCGATGTAAATTTGGAGCGATAAGTATAGTCTTGGACATCCACAGGGGCTGTTTTAATGCCGTCCTTTTGGATTGCTATGAGCCAGAATCGACTCAATTGCAGTGAGTTTGGTTTTTGAATATGCTAGCACATTATTGAAAGCAAAGAAAGATTTGAAGCAAATACTGATGCAGGACAAAGATATAGAACTCAATGTAGATACAACTCACCGTAAGAAAATGAAAGCCTAGAGTGCCATCATAAATGGAGAGACGAATGAAGCTGTCAAGGAATTCATCATCCTTGGACTAACAAACGTCACTCATGGAAGTCACAGTCAAGAAATCAAACGATTTCATGGGGCAAATCTGCAGCACTAGAAAGGGTTCAATGTTAAAGTGGCAAGAGAAGGACCAGGGTGAGAGCTGGGTGAGTGCAGTGTCAAGCACAGACAAAAATAACCAAAAGACTTCCTGCAAGATGGCAATTAACACATACCAGGGGGACTCCACAATATTCAAGACAGGAAAGGCACTGAGAGGGAAATTCTGTTCTGCCAGGTCATAGGAGGAGCATTACAAAGATAAGTTGACACAGATCCACTACTTTTGGAGGAGCTGTGGATTCTTGATTTACCACTTTGGAGGCAAACAAAGGCTTAACCTTAGCCCTGCCAGAGTCTCAGTGAGAGTCGGGCTCCTTTGGCCAACCCAGTGCTTTACTTCAATACGACCACAGCTTGCCACCACCTTTGGGCAGGGTTTAAACCCCTTCAGCTTCATGGTCAGGTGATTAGGACTGAACTATTTCTTTACTTTTGTTTCTCTCTTTTCTCTTTCCTCCCACAGACTAAACAGGCTGCTTGTGTTTTGTTTTGTTTTCTCTTTCTTCTCACACACCAGTGCAGGCTCCAGGCCACTCCCCTTCACCTAGGACAGCTACAAGGGCCCTTCACATAGCTAGGGGAGCTCCCACCTTCTGTGATCTTACATGTGGCTGGAGAACTGCCCATCTGCTTCTTGTGGCATAAAACATGGCAGGGGAAATTCTGCTTGCCTTCTGCCACAAGAGAAATCCTGCCTAATCTCCAAGGCCCTCTAAGCAGCTGAGGCAATACCTTCCCCCGCCTTTGGGGTGCTCAACTTGCCTGGGCCATCTTCAGCCCACATGATAGGGAGATACCCAGGCTATCCTTTGCAGACCCATGTGGCTGAGGAAACTTCCTTATGGTAACCATAGTATTTAACACAGCCTAAGGCAAATCAGCCAGCCCACTTCAGTGTTACATACTGCTGCAAGAACCTCTTCCTGACCTCTGGAATGATCTTACTGATTAAGGCAATCCCACCCATCATCCACAGTGATCTACACCAAAGTGGGCACCCCCACCTGCCCTCTGTGGCACTCTTGTTGCAGCAGGCACAGCCACAAACTTCCTGAGGTGCCCCAAATCACCAGGGACCAACCACTATGGCTTCCTGGGAAGCATCATCCTCACATGTTCACAGTCACTCACCCAGGCTCCCGCAAGAAGACCATCCAGCAGAAATAATGGAATACTGGTTGGCTAGAGGAGGATACAGTGGTAGCACAACCCCAAAGTGCAATTAGCTATAGGCAGTTCAAACATGAATTCCTCGGACTCTTTCAAAGAGAGAACCCAGGGCTCTTTGACTCTCTTGAAAAATGACACTGGGCTCCATTGAAACAATGTAAGCAGCGAGCAATGTAAGCAGCAACCTCAATGGAAGAAAAAAACAAACAAACAAGAAAAACAAAATGAAATGTCAGAATAAATCCTCAACTTAGTGATGTGCATATAAGATGCAGACTGATCAGCCAAAGAAATATCTTCATATTGCTGCTCAGAGTCAGGCAAGGTCTGGGTGAAGCAATGCAAAAAAAGAATGAAATGTTCAGAGAAAATGAAGGCCATGTGCCACAGGGAAATGCAAGACCTAAGGGGTGAGGTAATAAAATCCAGTAGTAAACTCACAGACTTTGCCAACAGACTTGAAGAGGCAGAGACTTGCACCAGAGACCTAAAGGATAACCAGGCAAACTTCAACAAATGGAAAAGACAGTCAAATAAGATAATCATCGAAGTTGAAAAAAAATCTGAGCATCATATCCGATGCTATGAAGAGAGGCAGCATCAGAATAATCGGACTTTCTGAACAAAACTCAATGAACCAGTCAATGGCAAAATTAACAAGGGAATTCTTAGAGGAAAAATTCCCCAGTTTAATGAATGAAAACCAGGCAACCATTCAGAAAACTCAAAGAGCACCAGCTAGTCTCAATTCCAAGAGGATATCACCAAAGCATGTAATAGGGAAACTACCAAATTTGGAGGAAAATGAGAAAATCATAGGTCTAGGTAGGGAAAAACAAGCAGTCACCTCTAAAAGAACCCAAATAAGAATATGCTCAGAATGATTAGTGGACACTGTGAAGAAGAGAAGAGAGGGAGTAGCACATTCCAAAAACTCAAATAAAGTAACACAAATCCAAGAATTCTTTATCCACCCTAATTATTTTTCAAGATAGGTGGAGAAGTAAGAGTCTTCCCATACAATGAAAAATTCAAAGCATATATATGTATAAATATTTTTAAACTCAATCCTGCCAAAGATCCTTGGCAATCAAGTACAGTTCTGCGGCCTACAGGAGACACATCTCAAGATTACAAACTAAAATAGGCTGACAGTCAACGGTTGGAGCAAAATATAAGAAGCAAATGACAACTCAAAAAAAGCAGGGTTGACAATTCTAAACTCAGACAGAATTGATCTCCAATTGCAAGCTGTAACAAGAGATAAAGAGAGGCACTATATAATGCTCAAGGGAGCAGCAGACCAAGAACCAGTGGGCATAATAAATATATACACATCTCATTAGAGACCTGTGAAATTTGAGAATCAAGTTCTTCCAAAGATGAAAAAGAAATTACAGGTTCAATAATGATAGTACATGATTTAATAAAAACTCTTTCATAAGAATAGATCACAGGAAAAGAGGTATAACATGGAGGCTACAGATCTAAACATCCTGATTCAATACTTGACCTGATAGTGACTTTCATAGCTCTCCACCAAAATGCAAAAAAGTCACATGTTTTTCAAGCCCACATGACACATATTCAAAGATAGACCACAAGTTGGAGCACAAGCACATAGAGATCAGACAGAATGCTCTCTTCAACCACTATGCCATAAGGCAGGAAATCAACAAAACATCAATTAAGAAAGCAAGAACAAACAATTGGAAGATGAGTAATTCTCTACTGCAAAATGAGTGGGTACTGACCCAGATCAGAGATGACATTAGGAAGTTTCTAGAAACCAATGTGTATGAGAATATGATATAACTAGCCCTTTGGAATAAAGCAAAGTCAGCTATCAGAGGAAGTTTTATAGCAATACAAACACATATTAAAACAGAAGAGAGACTTTATGATTGATATATTGATACACTAATTACAGAATTAGAACAGAATCAACAGGATAATCCTAATACCAAAAGAAAAGAAATAGTAAAAATCAGGCCATGTGAAGGAAAACAAGAATATAATGGGAAAATATAAAGACAAAAACAATCCCACTGTAAAAGGGGACCAGACTTTGACACCACTCTTAGTTAGCATTGTACTGGAGATCCTAGCAAAAAAAATAATAATAAGCATAAGGAAGACATTAAATGTGTTTGCCTGGGGAAGGAAGCAATGAAACTATTGTTATTCACAGATGATATGCTTTTATACATGGAAAATCCCCAAAGTGCCACAAAGGGTATACTGGAAGTGATAGAGAAATATGATATAGTGGCAGGATACAAGATCAACAAATAGAAACCTATTGGACTGCTATACATATAGGACAAAACCAAAGAGGAGGGAATAAAAAAGTGAGTACCCTTTCGGACCAGCCTGTGTGATCAGAAGGTGCCAATGGGATCAGGTATCAGGCACTAAAGAACAAATAATCATATCATTGTGAATGAAGGGAAGTACAGCGTGGAGACCTAGAGCCTATCTTTATACAATTGGACATCCTTATACAGAAGGCTTGCAGGGAGAAGCCAAGCTAGTCAGGGTACAATGTAGCAATCATGAAGCATATAACTTTCCTCTAGTTCTTAATGCGTCCTCCACCAGCCCTCACTATCACGATATTAATTCTATCTGACTAATTGGATTAGACCAGAGGATGTACACTGGAATAGATAGGAACCAGAAATATAGGGAATCCAGGATAGACAATTCCTTAAGGATCAGTGATGAGAGTGGCAATTCCAGGAGAGTGGAAGGAAAGTGTGATAGAAAGAACTGATTATAAGAATCTATATATAACCCCCTCCATAGGTGATGGAAAACAGAAAATTAGATGAAGGGAGATGTTGCACAAGGGAAGACAACAAAATAATAATAATTTTTAATTTTTCAAGGATTCATGATGGATGAGGGAGGGAAAAGTGAAGGGCTGATACCAAGGATTGAAGTAAAAAGCAAATGTGTTGAGAATCATGATGGCAACATCAGTATAAATGTGCTTGACAGAATGGATGGATATATGGATTGTACGATCCCCCAATAAAATGATTTTAAAAATCTGTATCCTTCCCAGTAACCAAGCACAAACTGAAATATCTAGAGATGTACCTGACTTAAAAAAAAATTGGCTTTGTTCAAGGTAAAATGTAGAACACTATTACAAGAAACTGTGACCTCATCGCATGGAAAAATATTCCATGCTTGTGGATTAGAAGACTCCATATCCTAAAAATGTCATTTCTGCCCAAGGCACTATATAAGTTTCATGCTATCTTGATGCAAATCATTTTTAATGAGTTGGAAAAACTGATTAGCAGCTTCATATGAAGAGAGAAGAATCTCAGAATTAGCAGAGAACTCCTTAAGAAGGGCAGACTGGGAGGGCTTGCTTTATCTAACTTTTGCACACATTACATAGCCACAATGTTCAAAACTACATGGTGCAAAACTACATGGTGCTGGTATAATGACATATATTCTGGTCCATGGAAAAGAACTGAAAGTCCTGAAATAATACCATCAGCATACAGACAATTGATCTTTTATAAGGGCCCCCAAACTGTCAAATGAAAGTGGATGCTCTTTAACAAGTGGTGCTGGAAAAACAGGAAATCTATCTGTAGAAAAATGAAACAAGACTGTTTCCTCAATCCATGAACAAGAATAAGCTCAAGGTTGATAAGACCTTGGGGTAAAACCTCAAATTATTATGGCCATCAATGAGGGAATTGGAGTGAACCTGAGATCTTTGATGCAGTGAATACATAGGCAATCAGAGATCTGGAAGGACACAAACACAGAGAAGGCAAAAATTGAAAAGTGGAATATACTGATGATAAAACAACTGTGTACTTCGAAAGAATTCACTAAGAGAGTAATAAGAGCACCTCAAACTAGAAAAACATCATTGGCAATGAGATGTCAGACAAAGCCTTATTGCTAAAATATATAGTACTCTGCTAGCTTAACAAAAGGAAAAAAAAATATTGCCCACCACGGGGAGGGCAAAAGACCTGAAAAGAAGTTTCACAGGGGCAGAAATCCAAATGACTAAAAATATATGAGAAAATGTTCATCTCTCATTAGCCATAAGAGAAATACAAATCTGTACCCCTAACACCCAAAAAGATAGCCTAATTCAAAAATCAGAAATGAAAAAGTGTTGGAGGGACTGTTGTGAGATAATAGCTACTATGTGCAGCTACTATAGAAATTGATTTGACAATATCTAAAACAGATGGAAATTGAGCTACCATATGACCCTGCAATCCCCTGACTGGACATATACCCAGAGGAGGCAAGCAACAAACCATGGCCAGATATCTGTGTGCCAATATTCCTCATGGCACAGTTCAAAAACCCAAGGAGTAGGAAAAAAAAAGTTCCATCAACAGATGAATGAATTTAAAAACTGTGGTACAATGGATTTTTACACATCCCTAAAAAAGTGAAGCACATCATCCCATGGGAAGAATTGAAGGAGATCATGCTAAGTGATGTAGGCAAGCACAAGTCAAGGGCTAGTACAACATGAGTTCATTGCAGTAATCTTAAAAATGCAAAAGGGCAAGGAAAAAAACTACTGTACACATATATTCCTGGTGTCCGATCCAGGTTCTATGGTAGGAGCCAGATCCAATCAAGGGATAAATATGGCAGCTAACTAAAAGGAGCCGGGGGTGGGGGGGTGGTGATAAGAGAGAGAAAAAAAAAACATATGGGTAGCAGGGAAACAGGGCATGGACCTATTTAAGGGAAGGATGCTGTTTTTATGTCCACAGGAGAGGGAGAAAGGGACCAGTCTTCAACCTGGTGTACCAAGATGTGAATTCAACATACTGGTATGAATCAGGGTACTAACAGAGAGGTCTGAGGCCCAATCCTTACTCTGTAGACACTACCCGCTTCCCTGCCAAAAAGATTCACTTCAGAGGACAGCACTGAAGCTACAGCTCAGGGAGAGGGGCACGTCCTATCAGAGCACACGGGAGCAAAGAAGAGGAAAGGAGAGAGACAAGAACACATCCTGGCCTACGAAGCCTAGAGGATGATATTCTTGCTCAGAGGCCAGTGTACAGAGAGGACCATAGGGCTGGCTCCAATACAAAGCACAAAGCCCCTCACTGACCCATAGCTCTATTTAGCACAACCCTGGGGTCACCGGGTAGAAATTGTGCCTGATCTGACCCCACCATATGAGGGCAAAATGCTAAGGGGGTGCAACAGAGCAGTAAGGGAAGCAAAACAATGAAGCACCCGAGGCCAGACTTTGGGGCCAGTGTGTGGCGCCCCATCAGACTCAACTGGTAAACACTTCTAAAGGTCAACAAACAGATGGGGAAATATTTATAGCCTTTTCTTTTGGTTGTCCTTGTTTTTTGTTGTTATTGTTGTTTTGGTTTTCTTTTGTTGCTTTGTTCTATTGTCTCGGTTTTGTGCTTATTACTGTCGTTGAATGTCTATCTAGGTAAAAATGGGTAGGATAAACAATCTGGAGGAAAAAGAACAGGACCAATAGTCCCAGGGGGACATGGGAGAAAGGGAAGTGGGGGAAATATAGGGGGTTCAACCAACCCAGGGGCAAGGGAACAACAAGTGATCTAAAATGGAGGGAACAGCGTCTGGTGGTGCTTGACCAAGGGCAAAGTAGCTGAAAGCAATTATGGAAACCTGAATGAAGGCTGAACATGATAGTGGGATAAGAAGAAAGTAAATAGAAATAGAGTAAAATAATTAGGAGACAAGGACATTCATAGGGTTCTGAATATAGGCATGCATGTATGTAAATATATTTCTATATAATGATAGGGAAATAGATCTATGCACATATATTTATATATTAAGTATTAAGGTGGCGGATGAACATTGAGCTTCTATCAAGTTTTCCCTCAATGCAAGTACATTTTGTTTTAATAACCTGGCATTCTATGATATTCACTTTCCCGACATGATTGTTGAAGAAAACATGGGTGTATAATAATGTGGTGACGAAAACTGATGCTGTCCAGCTATCGAATGATGTAGCATCTGGGATCATAAAGGCTTGATGATAAACAAATGGCCATCTAGCTGGGAAGCAACAAAGTCCACAAAGAAGAAGGTCACCAGCCTGTGTGATCATGAAGTGTCAATGGGATCAGGTACCAAGCATTAAACACTCAGAACAACAAAAAAAATAGTATCAATGTGAATGAGGGGGAGTGCCAAGTGGATACTGAAAACCCTTTTGTAGACAATTGAACATCCTGTTAAAAAAGTCTTAAGGAAGAGAAGAGACAGAGTGCAGTATAGCGCAGTATAGCATACAGATTTCCTCTAGTTTTTCAGAGTTTCCTCCCCCCACTGTCATAACCAAATTCTACCTTACAAATCCAGGTAGAGCAGAACTTGCACAGTGGTACAGTTAAGAGCCGGAAACACAGGAATCCTGGGCAGATAAATGCTGAGGGAACAAAAATGAATGCAGCAATACCAGGAGGGTAAGGGAAGATGGGGGGTGAAAGAGAAACCCAATCACAATCATCTACATATATCTCCCTCCCAGCAAAAAATAAAATAAAATACATCAGATTCCAATTATTGTATATTCATCTGCCTTATATGAATGTGGAAGTTTGACAATGGATAAGGAAGATAAGAAAAGAATCTCTGAAGCATAATGTCGGTGGAGACTAATGAAAGTACTGTGGAGTGCTAGAAGAAGAAGCAAAATGTGTTGGAGGAATTATAGTTAGAATGTATCTAGAAATGGTATTGTGAGATGTCATATAATATAGTAGGCATTTCATGATTATATTTTCAGAAGAGACCATTTAAGAAAAGGGCATCATTCTTGGGATAACAGAGATTCAGAGGAAAAGAAGACACTAGGAGAGATGAGTTGACAGATAGTTTGTAACAATCAGTTCGAGCATAACAATGACTATGAGAACACTGAGAGACTGGGAATCATTTTGTTCTGTTGGGCATAGTGTCATGATTTGGAGATTATTTGATAGTATCTAAGAAGAACAGCATAAATGTTCCAACTGTCATATATCAAGAATGTATAAACATGATTTCATTTATATTTATTGATTACTGACTACATTCTAAAGAGGGAAAAACAGCTCAACTTTTAACCAGTTATTATATAAAATACCTAAAACTGAGGAAAGGAAATAATGTAAACCTGAACAAATTTATCAGTGAAAGCAGATTCACATGTGTCTTATAAACATATATTGAGAACTCAGAATTTAAGCGTTTGCTGTATGCTGTCATTGGCTACAGTAAAACAAATAAATTCAAAATAAAACTGAAATGCTACTATTTATGTATTTCAATTTTAAGCTAAGAACTTCTATGAAATCCAGGCTTTGTTCTATATCAATTATTCTTTTTTCCTTTTCTGCAAACCTTAATAAATACTAACCCAACCACATCACCTCAAAAATCCTTATATTTCAGAGCTCATAATTTGAAAAATATTCCATTCTATTTTTGGCTAGTATTACTCATAAAGCTATTTTGTATAACCTACATAGAAAAAGATTAGAATAATTCAAATTAGAAAACTAAATTAAACAACAATCTATAGAGTTTAAATCCAATAAGAAATTCAAGGCACATATTTTGGAAATTAAACAAATAAAGGTTAAGGCAATAATAACTTGGTCTTTATTGCTGTAGAAAAATCAGCTGAATGGGTAAAGCTGCAGCTTTATGCACTTTTCTTCTATACTGTAGTTTTTCATATACAATTTGAGAGCAGCCTAAAGCTAAATAAATAGGTCAGTCCCTATGTTACTTAGCTTCCAATTCCTCACCTATTACTAAAGCAACAAAATCATCTTGTCAAGCGCTGCCTTTTTATTGACAGGACTATTGACTTCTTGATTAATGTACAACTCCTTTAGTGGCATTTACTCATATGGATAGTTTGCAGTCAGTAATTATGAATAATGCTTGGGGAAAAACAGAAAATTATGAGTTTAAAAAAATTATTATTCTTCCATTTTTCAGCAATCTGTCAAATGTTGCCTTTTTATTGGCAAGACTATTGATTTCCTGATTAATGTACAACTCTTTTAGTGGCATTTGCTACAGGAGACATAACTTTAATGTTTTTATGATCAATAGTTCTGTCAATATGAAGATGTCCTACTGTTGAATGACTCTCACTAAAGGGAGGAAATTTTTGTAAATACTAACCAAAATAAATGAAGACTTGACATGGTCTTTTATTACATGTTATTACACAGGAAGGGTTAAAAAAATCAAAATCTCCAAAAAATGATGCCTAGAATATGCTTGATATTTGGAATTTTCTAGAAAGTGCAGATACCAAGTATTTTATGTCCCTTAGCTTCTAATCTATTTTAGTGAAGAGTGTTTATGTATGAATTTATATGTGTGTGTGAATATGCATGTATTAGAAATAACTATTATGACAATTGAAAATTTTCCAGACTTCCAAGAAGCATTCAGATTGTGCTTTCTCGTATACAGATTTCTTCATTCTTCTGGCATCTTACTGTCTATTCAATATTAATCATCAACATTCTGATTCAAGGAAATGAATTTTCTTCATTCCTATTTACTGTTCAGTGTTTTGCTTTTTTTTTTTTTAACATAAAAAGGAGGCATTTTTTAAAGATTATGGTTTGGATCAGGCACATTTCTATATTCAAAGTGACATCTTGGGTTTTTAAAAAATATGTACACAGTTTTAATTCTATTTAATTATTGTTGTTATTAGTGGAGTTATAAAATATCAATCCTATCAGCTCCCTTCTTCCCCACTTTCCCCTGCTCCTTCTCTACACTCAGGGAACTACTATTTTTTTCATTGTGGGACTACACTAAGACTATTCCCCAACATTGTCTCCATCAAAGATTTACCAAATATTGGAGGTTAGTTGCCAACACATGGGAAGAGATTAGATGCATTAACTGTCTGATCTGTTAAGGAAAATATATTCTTTCTCCTGGAAGGCTTTCAGCCTGGTCTGGTCTGATCCCTGTCAGTGGAGTTCATACGCTATTATTAATGGTCTCTTTGGCAAGCCAGAGAACAAGTCAAACCTGTTCAGTGACATCCAAAATTAGGATGACTCCCTGAATCTAGGACCACCCCATCTTGTCATGTATACCCTATCCCTCCTCTTTCTAGGGCATGGATACCCCTAGATTGTCCCCTTCCCATTGTTGTATTACCTATAGTATAACCCTTTCCTGTGACGTATGTCTTTACCTGTAATTAGGGGACTTTCATGACCACCAAAAGAAACATAAGCCACGGTTAAGAATAAATAAGCTCTCTCTGCTTCTCTCCATTGCATCTCTTCCCCTCATCCCACACCTCCTCTCTCTCCTTCCCTCAGCCCTCTCTGCTCTGCCCCTCCTCCTGCTCCTGCCCTCGCCATGTGGACCACCAAGCAGGGCTGAGGTGAGCATGCTATTATAAAATGTGTCTGACTTCATTATTTCAATCTCTCTTCTATCTCTCATATTTTCTATGACTTCATTATAGTCTTTATATAATATCGCCGAACAATTGCACTTACTCGACCCACGATGATATGTTAGGGACTGGTTCCCTGACACTGTCACTGTCTCTGAAGGGTCATCCATCTTGACCATCATGTACAGCGCAATGCTAAATATACAAATGAACATATGCAACTCTAATGTGATCAAAGAGGTAGACCAAAATAAAAAACAACAAAAACTTACTACTCAGGGGAGGAAACATTAAGGAACTAGGGGATAGTTATGTGGTTCATCTGTGACATACTGCACCCAGGCTCTATCATCCTTTCCCTGGGGTTCTTCTAAAAAGGACTGTCCAATCATATTTCAGTAGGATTTGGGGTCTCCATTGCCTCCTTGCCTTTTGACATTGAACTGATTACTTGCTATGTTTTTGAACTTCGGATACCTCTTCCTGTCCACACTTAATGATCACATAAGCTGGTATGCTTCTTCCACGTGGGTTTTGTTGCTGCCATTGTTAGATGGCTGTTTTTTTAATTGCAAGCCATTAGGACATCAGATGCTATATTTTTTCATAGTCAGGTATGATCAGCTTTTTTTCATCACATTTACTTATGCACCCACTGTGTCTGTGGTGAATATGTCAGGAAGGTGAATATCGTATATTGTCACATTATTAGAACAAACCATTTTTTCTGTTTTTTTGGGAGGGGGGCATCACCTCACTCTGGTGGTCGTGGGAGCTACCCAGCCTTGCTCCCAGAGAGCTGCTGCTGGATTTGAACCGCCAAGCCAATGGGCCGCAGTCCTGCAATCAACCACTATGCCACCGGGGCTCAGCCAGAACAGATCATTCTTATACTGAGGCAAGATCCAAGTGTATGTGTGTGTGTGTGTGTGTGTGTGTGTGTGTGTGTACACAAGCAAAGTTGTGTGTGTATATATGTGTGTGTATAAGTATATATATATACACACACATATATATACATACATATATATCTGCTTTTATATTTGCCCATCATTCCTCCTTCAGTAATTCTCAGATACAACCCAATTGTTCAAACATGACTGGAAAAACTATACACTCCTTGCTGAAAATTTTAGAGTATTTACTATCCTCTTATACCTGTCATTACTGGCACCCTGCTTCCCTCTCCATCTTCTTCCCTCCCATGCTCCCAGAAACCTTTTGTCCAGTAACTTTCTCCATAAGGTTGCCTATCCTAAATATCTTGTAAACATAAACACACAAAAATATATACAGGTAGTCACAAGTCTAACAGGAATCATGGCATAGACCAGATAAATACTTCAGGGTTAAAGAAAGAAAACATGTTAAAAATCACCATCCCAGTCCCTATTTCCTTCAGGATTACATCTCCCAGTCCCACTTAGCAAACAGCACATATAGCCTTTCAGTTCTCAGAAATCTGTCCAAAAGGCAAGCATCCTAAGAGTCCCCATTGTGCTTATGCCAGTCAGGTACGGAGCAGTCTAGTGCCCACTCCCCTCCCCACCCCCAGTTGTGCCTTTAATCTTTCAGGTGGACCTCTTTGTGAGAAATCCACAACCTGTTCAGATGGATACCAAGAACTGTCCCCAAACCAGAAGTGTATGTGCAATAATCTCAGAGACTCTGTGCTTTCCCACACATCATGGGACTGTTGCCCTCTCATCTTGGTTTGACATCACATGGACAGGGTCAAAGAGACCGCTCTCCCCAAACTGCATCTTCAGGTGTGTCCTCTATAGCACTGGCATCTAGGGAAAGGAAGTCATTTCTCCAACTGAAGCATTCCTCCAGCTGAGGCAAGTTCTGGAGTCATGCCTGGGAACAAGCAGCTCTATGTGGGAACATGTCCCTTGTGAATTGGCACAGCACAATGAGGTCTACTCTCCCTCCCCCTTTCGTGTGGGAATATAAACAAAGCCTTCCTCTTAGGTGGATTAGTGCTCTGAACCCCCACACCTCTGTGGGCCTTAAAGGCATATAGGCATGGGTGGTGGAGAAGACACCTGCATCTGCTGTTGATGACTCATGAATCATTGGCTCTGGTGGGACTCTTGCCAGAATATTTTGTCCTCAGTCCAGGAATTTTATGTTGTGCAGGGATTTCATTTATGCAAATTCTGCTATTTAAACTCTCCTCGGTGGATTCATGTTGTACTTGACCTTTGACACTTTGCTAACTTCAATCAGCATAATTTTCTCCAACTTTTCCATGAGATTAGGTGTTTATTAGTTTTGTCACTATATTTTATAGATATGTAGTATTCCATTGAGTGTATGCATCAGAGATTTCTTTATGCTTTTACCTATGGAAGGACATTTAGGCTGCTTCCAATTTTTTTGCAATTGTGAATTTCACAGTGACAATGGACATTGGAGAGCTGATGTCTGGTTGTTGTCTGTTTCTTATTTCTTTTGAGTATATGCCCAGTAATGAAATTGCTGGATCTATGGTAGCTCGATTTCTATCTGTTTGGGGTTTTACCAAATCACTTTACACGGTGCATGTTCCTATCTACAAGAACTCCTGCAGTGAATAAGAGTTCCTATGTCACCACACCACCTCCAAAAAAATTGTCTAGGCTTCTTCCCTTTCGATATGAATTTGGTAGCCAGTTTTCCCTTTTGTTGCTTTCTGTTTGCTTGTGTTGGTTTTAATTGGGCTATTGGTGTGAGTACTAGGTGGTATCTCATAGCTGTTTTGATTTGCATTTCCTGCATGGATAATGATCAAGAAGATATGCTCATATATTTGTTGGTCATTCAGATTTCCTCCTTTCTGAATCTCCTGTTCAAGTTTTTTTTTTGTCCCCCTCCTCAAGCATCTATTCTCTTTTCCTTCTTTTTGTAAACTTTCAAGATTCTTTAGCTTTTAGTACTAAGGTTTTTTCTGTTATTCTATTGCTAAATCTATTTTCTTAGTCTCTTATTAGTCTCTTGATAAAAGCTTTCAATGTATACAAGTGTTTTATCTTTAGTAGGTCCCACTGGGTGTGTATCCTTCCTTATTTCTGATAATCCGTGTATTCTCTATGCTAGATTTCTTAGCTTTGTCTCAGTTTTCCCACTGATGACCCTGATAATTTTGGGTTTTACCTTGAGGTCTGTGATTCACTTTCTATTTATTCTTGTGTATTTTTTCTTGTTTAATCTTCTGAGGGGTGATATTCAGTTTTTCCATTGCCATTTGTTGAAAAAGACATCTGCTTCCCACTTGATATTTTGAGGTCTTTGTCGAAGATCAGCTGTCTGTATGCTGCTGAATTTGTTTCTAGATTTTCTGCTCTTATCCATTTATCCAAGCATCTACCAATATACAAATACTATGTTGTTTTAACAACTGTGACTGTATGATATGTATTAATCAGGTAAAGCAAACTCACTCATTCTGTTCTTCTTGAGAAGTTCTTTAAAAATTCTAGTCTTCAAAAAATTTTTCTAGACATTTTCCCTTTCAATATGAAGTTGGTAGCCAGTTTTCCATTTTTTTTAAAATGATGCTTGAATATGTACTAGTATTCCATTGAATTTATATAATGTGTTAGGCAGCATTGACATCTTTAGGATGTGAGTCTTCCAATTCACAAGTATAGGATTTTCTTCCATTTGTGAAGTTCCCTTTTGATTTCTTATAATAATGTTCTATAGTTTTCTTGTACAGGTCTATTGGTGGGGGGGTTGGTTGGTGCAGTTTATCCCTGGTATTTCAATTTATTCTTGTCAATTTTGCAAGGTACAACTTTCTTGATCTCTTTCTCTATAATCCCATCAAGTGTGCTATATAGCAATGCAATTGAATTCTGCTTGTTAATCCTATACCCTGCCACTATACCATCTGCCTCTATCCATCCAAGCAAACCTATTGTGGATCTTTTGAGGTTCTCAATATATAAAATCATCATTGGCAAATAGTTATAATTTCATTTCTTCATTATACATGCACACACATATATTGATATCCTGTTTTGTCTTAAATCATTAGCTAAGACCTCCAGGATGAAGTTGAATATAAGTAGTACAAAGGGCATCCTTTTCAGCTCCCCTTATTCTGTGGGAAAATTTTCATCACTTCTTCAATAATTAATGCTGGCTGTTGGTTTCTCATATATACTTTTTATTATATTGAGTGAGTTATTTCCTTCTACTCCTATATTTTTGAGTGCTTTACTTAAGAATAGGTATTCAATGTTGTCAAATTCTTTTTCCATCCTGTAAAATCATTCTTGTCCTTTTTCTTGTTAATGTGGTGAATAATGCTGATGAGTTTTCCAATGTTGAAATATC
Source organism: Nesogale talazaci (assembly GCA_004026705.1). NCBI lineage: Eukaryota > Metazoa > Chordata > Mammalia > Afrosoricida > Tenrecidae > Nesogale > Nesogale talazaci. The sequence goes on from PVJH01001093.1 coordinate 101,341, forward strand.
CCTGTGTCTTTAGTATGAATTCTCCTGGTGTCAGGCAGGGTTCTCTTAGAGAAATAAAATTCAGGACACTAGTAGTTCCTTTATATATTTATATATTGAGAAAGTTATATAAGATAAGAAAGAAAAAGTTAACTATAAAGTAATACAGATTGCTTGATGCCACTCACTTGCGTGAGGCAACTAGAAGACTGGCAGTCCTTCAATGGCCGCTGAGCTGTCCTCTGTAAAGCAATCCAGGCTATCTGGTTACAGGCAGCAAACGGCAGAACAGATGGCCAACAGTCAGCCAGATGACAAAGTCCAACAGTCCCCAGCTCAAGAGATGTATATCTCAGGAACGTGGTGAAGTAGGCCTTGAAAGATCCTAAACTCACAGCAACACAGTCCACGATTAGGTGTCCCACGAGTAGTGTTGCTTGGAGGTCGAGGCACAGGACGAACAAGGCAGCTCTCTGGTCTAAAGATCCGGAAGCCAAAGAGAGGGCGGGACTTGCCAAGCCCTTCCTATATCTGCCCTTCAATTAATCCCGCGTGTTCATTGGCCGTGCCATCACAACAGACCCACCAACCTTCTGTGGCCATGTTGGCATAACAAACCTACCCATCACATTCCTTGTTCATGATGAGTTAATTTTATATATTCTTTTGTATTCTATTGGCCAAAATTTTGTTGAGTATTGTTGTGTCTATATTCATTAGCGATATCTGCTTGTAGTTCTATATTTTTATGGGATCCTTGCCTGGCTTTGGTATGAGTGTTTAACAGACTTCATAGAATGAGTTTGAGTGTTTTCTGCCTTTTTCTGTGTTCTGGATGTTCTGTGTTCTGTGTTCTGTGTTCGTTTAGGATTAGTGTCAGTTCACTGAATGTTTGGCAAAATTCTCTTGTGAAGTTATTTGGACTGGGATTCTTTTGAGTTGGCAGGACCTTGATAATCTATTTTTTCATTTCTATGGGTCTGTTGAAGTTCTTGAAATCTTTAAGAGATACTTTGGGGAGGGATTGTTTTTTCCAGCTGTTTGTCCATACCCTCTGAGTTGCTAAATTCATTGGACTACAGACCTTCATAGTGTTGCGTGATTAGTTCTTCAGTTTTATTAGTATCCATTTTAATTTTCAATGTCACCTCTCATACTGGATAATGACATCTGCTTCTTCTATCTTTGTTGGCTTGCTAGCAGTTTGTTGATTCTGGTAGTCCTTTTAGGAGAACCAGCATTTTCCATTTTTGTTTTCCCACTTATTTATGTCCACGCTGATTTTTCTAACTTCTTTCTTCTGCTATTAAAAAGAGTATCTGCTGATTCTTTCTCAACTGCTCAAGGTTTTCTGATGTTTTTTGAAATGTCTTTCACACGATTCTCTTCCTTTATGTATGATTTTATCACCATCAGGCATTATCTGATAATTGCCTTTGCTTTATTACATAGGTTTTGGTGTGCTTTGTTGTCTTTCTCATTTGTTTCTAAGAATTTCCTAATTTTGTCTCTAATTCGGTCGATACTCACATTTTTTAAGAAGCAGCTTTCATGAATTTACCCTTATGACTGTTGTTGTTGTTGTTGTTCTTTTCCTTGTTTATTTCAAACATTATGAAGCAGTTATCAGAGAAGGAAGTTTGTGTGACCTCCAAATGTTTGAATTTACCTAAACTTGATTTGTAGCCCTGTAAGTGATCTATTTTCAAATATGTACAATGGCCACTTATGGAAACTGCAATTTTTGCAATTGGGTGGAGAACTCTGAATATATCTATCAGCTCAAGTCTGATTGTAGAGTTTAGACTATAGCCTCTTTTTTTTAGCTTCTTTCCTTTTGATTTGTCTTTCTTGAAAAACAGTGCATTGATGTCCTTAGCTGATTATTGATCCTGTGATATATTTTCTTCTTCTTTTCAAGGATTTGTTTAATGGATTCTTGGGTTCTCTCATTGTTTGTGTATATTTCTATAATTTTCATAGATTCTTGGTCTACAAATTCCTTAAATATTATATAGTGCCCATGCTAATCTCTTGTTATGTCCTATACCTTGGGATTGTTTTTTGCCAGAGGTTAAAATAGAAAACCCTGCTATTTTTAGGACTGTAATTCACTTGATATACTTTTGACCATCCATTGACCCTCAACCTATTTTTGTTTGGGAGCTTGACATGTATCATTTGCAGACTAAAAATTGATGAGTTTCATTTCCTAATCCAGTCTGTTAGTCTTTGTCTTTTAATAGATGAGTTTAGACCATTGACATTCAAAATAATCACATCCATCTGTGGATAACTTGCTGCAATATCATACCTTTGTGTTAGATATTTTTCTCCTTCCCTTCTTAACTGTGTGTTGTGTATGTGTGTGAATTCATTCTTGCCTTCTTTTCTCTGTTGGGTCAAAGAATTCTTGGGCATTGCTATAAAGTGATGTGTCCAGTATGGTGTTACACCATGTAGTGGCCTCATATTTGTTTTCTGGGGAAGTTGCTCTTCTAGGTAAAGTGAGTTGGAACATGAATTTTTAGTGCTGGATTTCTGTTAACATATTTTTAAAATCTTCCTTATCCAAGAAAACATTTATATCAACTTCTACTTTGATAGAAAGTTTGATGAGATAGAGATTCCTTGAGGTACTGTCATTATATTTTAGTTTTTAGGAGATATTATTCCATTCTCTCTTCTTCTTTGATTTTCAGTTATTTAAGTTGTACAATTGCAGCAGATTTGTGCAACACAACACATCATTTCATTTCCTGACTGTGTTAGTCCGGGTAGACTAGTGGAACAAATTTCATAGACACGCAAATGGATATGAGGAAAAGGTATACATATATATATATATATATATATATATAGAGAGAGAGAGAGAGAGAGAGAGAGAGTGAGAGAGAGAGAGAGAGAGAGAGAGGTGAAATAGGACATTAAGAAAGCATCCCAATCCAGTCCAGTACAAAGTTATAAGTCCAATATTAACCCATATGTCCGAAATCAGTCTATAAAGCCTCCTTCTAACTCATGAAGTCACAGGTCAGTGGGTGCAGAATGCTGGTGCTGGAAGGAGTTTCCCCATCGCTCCTTGCTTCCAGGGCTCGGGGTCCATCAGCAGCATGCCACTTCAGCTTCAGAGGTCTGGCTCCATCATGGCAAAGGCACGTGGTCTCTCCTCTGGCTCCTCCAGCTTTTCAGATGCTGCCATCTTGTCTTTTCCATCATTCATCGTTTCTGAGACTAACTCCCAACAACTGGGGAAGATAGCTTCTCATCTTCACAAAGGAAATATCAGGATATTTCCCAGAAGCCTCAGGAAAAAGCCATGCCCACATAGAGGCCTCATTGGCTAATCAATGGCTGTCTCCAGATTAACAGGCTAGACTCCACCCCTACATTTCAATTATAAAATTAACATAAGCACATGACTGCCACACTGACATTTCCAGGAGTGTTGATTATGGTTCCAAAAATATTAAAATCCTTGGTAACTATGATGGGTAGGTTTGTTATGCCAACATAGTCACAGAAGATTGAAGAATCTGTTGTGACGGCCAATGAACACATGGGATGAATTGAAGGGCAGAGATAGGAAGGGCTCAGCAAGTCCTGCCCTCTCTCTTCCTTTCAGATCTTTGGACCAGACAGCTGCCTTATTCGTCCTGTGTCTCGACCTCCAAACAAGACTACCTGTGGGACACCTAATCGTGGACTGTGTAGCTCTGAGTTGCGGTTCCTTCAAGCCCTACTTCACCATGCTCCTGGGATATACATCTCTTGAGCTGGGTACTGTTGGACTCTGTCATCTGGCTGACTGTTGGTGACCTGCTCTGCTGTTTCCTGCCTGTGACTAGATAGTCTGAATTGCTCTACAGACCTCAAGACTCTACAGAACCTCAAGACTTGAAGGACTACCAGTCTTTTAGCTGTCTCACACAAGTGAATTGCACTGAGCAATTTGTACTGCTTTACAGATAGTTAACTGTCTCTTATCTTATGTACCTTTTTTCTACATATAAATATATAAAAGATACTAGTGTCCTGGTTTTATTTCTCTAAGAGAACCCTGCCTGACACAAGTGGTACCAGGAGTGCTTCTAGAGAAATAAAATCATAAATATCGGTTTCTTTGATTGGCTCTCCAATCTGATTTATCTTAAGAGCACTGGTGATGCTAATTCAAGACCTAAAGTCATGGATAATTTTGACACTCCTACTAGTCCATAGTGTGAAATAGCAAAGCTAATACCTAAAGTAGGGGCACCGATGGATGGGGTGCTAGTTACTGGAGAGGCACTGGGAGATCATATGTTTGATATTTTCCGGCAGTTTTGTCAAGATGCCAAGTATTAGGAAGCTGGTTGGCTGGTCCTCCTTACAATGGACTATGTGATTAAGGAGAGTGATTGCATCAGGGCTTCAGAAGTACCGACTCACAGACATGAAGGGTTCAGTCTGTGCTACAAAGGAGAGCCTTCTTGCCTGTAGTAAAGGAGCTGATATTGCTGAGAACCAGGTCCAAAGTCTCATTATGTGAGTGGCTGAATTACAACTTCAGCTGAATGGTAGATCTAGAGCAGTGTCTTAAGTCAACGTGAGGGCATTGATAGGAAAAAATTAGGACCCTGAAACATGGGATGGGAATATATGGGCTGATGATACAGAAGAGGAGGGTATTATGCCACCACTAGAAACAATTGAACCAGCCCAGTCAATAGATCTTCCACTCCCAGCTGAAGATACTAGTCGACTATCAACAAAACAACCCACACCTGAGCAGATCAACCAAACTACTCAAGGTGAAATGCCAGATGGGGCTGCATCTCTACGATTGCCTGAGGGAGATGACTTACAAGCTAGTGCTGAGAACACCCCTGAAACGCCCTCACCACTGATTGTTTCTCCTAGACCTGTAACTAAAATTAAGGCAAGGAAAGCTCTTAAGGGTGAGGCCGAGGTGATTACTCAAGAAGAAGTACGCTATACTCACAAAGAACTGCACAAGTTTTCAAATATGTACAAGCAAAAGCCTGGGGAGTATTCCTGGGAATAGTCACTGAGGGTGTGGGATACTGGTGCAAGAAATGCAATATTAGATCAGTCTGAGTTTTTGGGTATGGGATCCCTAAGCACAGACTCTTCTTTCAATGTCTCAGCGAGAGAGGCTAAGAGAGGATCCAACTCCTTATTTGGCTGGTTCACTGAGGCATGGGCTGCCAGATGGCCTAGACTAGACCAACTTGAGGTGCCTGACCTACGTTGGTACACTGTAGAAGAAGGCATCCAAAAGCTGAGGGAAATTGGTATGGTGGAATGGATCTATCAGGGTATTCCCATAGACCCCAAAAGGGGGTGTCCTGAGGACATATTCTTCACTACAACCATAAGGAATAAGTTCGTGAGGTGGGCCCCAGTATCTTTGAAGACTCTTATAATTGCTATATTGTATGCACCAGGATTAACTTTGGGAACTGCCTTAAGTGAACTCCAACATTTGCCCATGATAGGGCTGATTGGACTCCATGGTGACAGAGGGCAAGTATCAGCACTGAATCAAGAGAGATAGGGTGGACGTGGTTATAATAGACAACAAGGATTTCATAGTAATCAAAGCAGCCTGTCTCTTGGAATTATGGCATCGGCTACTTAGTAATGGTGTCCCTAGGAGTGAAGTATATAGGAAACCTACAAAATATTTATGTGACCTATACAGACAGAAGAATGCTGGATCAGGTGAACAGAGGGATAGGCAGTCACGATCACTCAACCAGTTCCCAGATCTGAGCCAGTTTACAGACCCACAACCACTTGAATGAGGGGAAGGCTTGGTCTCTTGGAAGAAGGACCCTGCCATATCACTGAAGGTTTATGCTGTTAGTCTTTCTTCTAGCCTTTCCCAAAGGGACCTGCAGCTTTTCACAAGAGTGACTGTTCATTGGGGGAAAGGAAATAATCACACTTTGGGGGGAATACTGGACAAAGGCTCTGATTCCAGGGGACCCAAATTGTTTCAAAGGCCAGCCAGTCAGAGTATGGACATCACTTTATTAAGGGAGTTTTAGCTCAGTTACACCTCACTGTGGGTCTAGTAGGTCCCTGAACCCATCCTGTGGTTATTTCCCCAGTTCCAGAATGCATCACTGGAATAGCCATACTTAGTAACTGGCAGAACACCCATATTGGATCCCTGAAATGTAGAATAAGGGCTATCTTAGTGGGAAAGGCCAAATGGAAACCATTAGAATTGCCATTGCCTAGGAAAATAGTAAACCAAAAGCAATACCACATTCCTGGAGGGATTGCAGAGATCAGTGCCACCATCAAAGACTTGAAAGATACAGGAGTGGCGATTCCTACCACATCTCCATTTAACTCATCCATGTGGCCTGTAAAGCAGACAGATGGATCCTGGAGAATGACAGTGGATTATTGTAAGCTTAACCAGGTGGTGACTCTAATTGCAGCTGCAGTTCCAGATGTGGTCTCATTGTTTGAGCAAGTTATCACTTCTGGTTCTTGGTATGCAGCTATTGATCTGGCCAAGGCCTTCTTCTTGATACCAATCTCAAAGGATCACCAAAAGCAGTTTGCCTTCAGCTGGCAGGGGCAACAGTACACTTTCACAACTCTCCCCCAGAGGTACAACAACTCTTCTGCCCTGTGCCATAATTTAGTCTGAAGAGACTTCGATCACCTGTCTATTCCACAAAATGTCACACTAGCCCATTATATTGATGACATCATGCTGATTGGATCCACTAAGGAGGATGTATCAAAGACTTTAGATTCATTAGTACAGCATCTGTGTACAAGATGTTGGGAAATTAACCCAACAAATATTCAAGCACCCTCTACCTCGGTAAAATTTCTAGGGGTCCAGTGGTGTGGAACATGTCGAGATATTCCCACTAAAGTGAAGGACAAGCTATTGCATCTGGCTCCCCCAACAACAAAACAGAAGACACAACACCTAGTGGGCCTTTTCAGATTTTGGAGGCAACATGTCCCTCTTGGGTGTTCTACTTCGACCTATTTATCAGGCGACACGAAAGACCTCCAATTTTGAGTAGGGCCTGGAACAAGAAAAGGCTCTGCAGCAGGTTCAGGCTGCCATGCAAGCTGCTTTGCCACTGGGACCATATGATCCAGCTGACCCATTTATAATGATTTTGCTTTTTGATCTCTGTATGCACACACACACAGGAAATGTGTTTCCTTTCTTTATCATGACCTAATTTATAGTCTATGATGTTTAATCTTCAGTACCAAATGATTCACATCCTCTTTACTTTTAGTTTGCAAGGCTATGCCAAAATGAATACATTTATGTAATTTTGATAAATACAGTTATAGCTAGATTCCCAAAATATACAAGAAAAAATAATGTGTGGAACATGAGGAACACTCATTAATTCTTCATTGGAATGAAAAATTCAATACTCAATTATTATAATTATTAATTGGCAATTAGCTCAGTCACATTTCATAGCTCAGTCACATTCAGCAAAAACTGTACATTTGCTACCACATTCAGTTTACAAATATTCTCCATGGATTCCTTGGCAGTATATCCCCTTCACTCTGCCACCATTACTGTATCCTCCACCCCCATGAATCCTTTATTCTACTTGCTCTCTCTGTAGGCTCATCAATCCTCGAGACACAGGGCAGGCACGAAGGTGTGCTAGGCCACTGAATCCTTTATCTTCAATATGCACAGCTCCACACACTGTACCAATGAGGCCCCATGGGGAACGCCACTGCATATTGGACTCTTCTTCAGATGCACCCAGAAAGTGAGGACTTAAGTCAGATAATACATGGTGTCTGAAGAAGCAGAATAATCTGCAACATGATTGGTAAGCTATTGATAGGCAGGAAAAAGTGCTCTTGTTACATCAGTGCCCTATATGTTTTATTAAAATATGTAGTATTCCAGCATTCAGAAGCCTTGGTCAGTGTGGTCCATCTTGTTCATATCACCAAAGACACTCTCTCTTCTATGTAGCTATATAGTATACCTCCTTATTATAGTTCCCCAATTCTTGCTTTTTTGATTGTTTACCCATGGAATGCTTCCCATACACACCCCCAAACTTTTATCCACATCCAGTTAATTTTCTTTCCTTGAGTTTCTCTTGATTTAAGTTTGTTTGTTTGTTTCACTGTACTGTAGATCATCTTACAATATAATATAAACTCAATTTTATTTTCTTAGCTTAGATTTGTTTATGTAAACTCTCTGAGTGGTTCAGTTTTCACAAAACTAGTAAATAAAATATTGGTATTTCATACTCACCACTCACGCAGAAAGATTGCAATAGAAAGTCCTGCTCATTAGTATCCATAATTATTAAGACCAAGAAAACACTAGAGGGTAATTCATCTCTGTAACACCTCAAGGTGTTTTTTTGCTTGCTTGATTTTTGTTTTGATGCATGGTGTGAGCTATGGGTCTTCTTTCATTCTTCTGAAGGTGCATATTCAATTTTTTCCATCACCATTTAATGAAGAGTGGATCTGTTTGTAATGAATGCTTTTTGAGCCTTTGTCAAAAATCAGTTGTCTATATGTGGATGATTTTGTTTCTGGGTTTTCTGTCCTGTCCATTGGTCTGTGTTTCTATCATTGACCTAGTACCAGGCTGTTTTGACAAGTGTTGATAGTGTAGTAGGTTTTGAGGTCAGGTAGTGCAAGACCATCTACTTTGTTCTTCTTTGTGAGGATTCTTTGTCTATACTGGGCTAGGTAACTCTCCATATGAAATTAGTATTAATTTTTCCATTTATTTAAAGAATGATGCTAGTATTGATTGGGATTGCATTGGATGTATATAATACTTTAGGTAATATTGACATTTTCACAATACTGAATCTTCCAATCAACGAACACAGGATATTCTTCCAGTTGTGTAGAACTCTGGTTTCATGCAGTAATGTTCTGTAATTTTCTTTGTACATGTCTTCTACTTTTTCCTTTTGGTTTATTCCCAAGTATTTAATTTTCTACATGACTATTGTGAATGGCACTGATTCCTTGACATCTTTTTCTCTTGGTGTTTAGAAATAAAATTGATTCTTGATTGTGAAGATTGCATTCTGCTACTCTACTAAACTCCTGTATTGTTGCCAGCAGTCCTATTGTGGACCCCTTAAGAATCTCAATAAATAATATCATATTGTCTGCAAACAGTGAAAGTTGTATGTCTTTACCCAATCCTACACCTTTCATTTCTTGTCATTATCTTTTGGCATTGGCTAGGATTTTCAGCTCAATGTTGATTAGAAGGGGCATGATGGGCATCCTTGTTGGGTTCCCTTGTTCAGTAGAAATGTTTACAGCCTTTTTCTATTGAGTTAGTATTAGCTATTTGTTTTTCATATATAGGATTTATTGTATTGGGACTTTTTCCTTCTGATCCTATCTTTTTGAGAGTCTTTATTAGGAATGAATGTTGAATGTTTAAAAATGATTTTATGCATCAATTGATATTATCTACATCAATTGAAATGATCCTTGCCCTTTTTCTTGTTGATATGGTGGATCATGTTTACTATTTTCCAAATATTGAACAATTTCTGCATCCCTGGTATGAATCCAATTTTATCATGATGTATTATTTTTTGATATGCTGATGGATTCTATTGGCCAGCATTGTGCTTAGAATTTATGTGCCCATGTTCATGAGATATATGTTTGTAGCTTTCTATTCTCATGTGGTCCTTTCTAGGTTTTGGTATCAGGCTTACGCTGGTCGCAAAGAATGAACTTTGGGGTTTGCTTTATTTTGGAAGGGTTTGTGCAGGATTGGTATCAGCTCTTCTCTGAATACTTGGAAAAATTCACCTGTAAAGCATCTGAACAGTGACTTTTCCTTGTTTGAAAAGTCTTAATGACCTTAACATTTTCTTCTTTTTCTTTGGATCTGTTCAAATTCTTACTGTCCATATATGTTAAATTAGGAAGAGAGTGCTTTTCTATATAGCTTCCCATGTTCTCCAAATTATTAATTTTTTTAGCATAAGAATGCATTATTATTCTTTTTATTTTTTTAGGAACAGCTGTGACTTTTCCACTTTGCTCCCTAATTCTTGACGTTGATATGTTACTACTTTCCCTTTGTTAATGGTCTGTTGATTTTGTTAGTCTTTCAAAGAACTAACATCTTACTTTTGTTTCCTGTTTTCCAGTTTATTTCTGTTCTAACTTTTATGACTTCCTTTCCCTTGCTGTTGGAAAGATTATTCTGTTGACTCTGTTCCAGTTGTTGGAGATGCGGTGTTGATGTGCTGAGCATGATTTCATCTTCTCTTTCATGTGTGCTATTATTGTAATAAAGTGACCTCTGATTGCTATATACCATGGATTTTGGTATGTTTTGCTATCATTCTCATTAGTTTCTGAGAATTTGTTAATTTTCTCTTATGAGGTATACATAGTAATTATATAAACTCGTTCAATATGATACTACTAAGATTGAAGGAGTGGAGTTTAGCCTGTCAATCAGCTCACAGCTTGAAGACTTCATTGGAAGCATTGCAGAGACGGATACTTCCTGGAGGCAGTACACACACTCTTTCTGCAAGGAATTCCCACTGATAAGCCACATGGAGCTACTGTGATAGAACCAGTGGTCTAGAGCAGGAGGAGCCACCTGGAAACACACCTGCACTGAGATGCTTCCACCACCATTGGATCCACAAGACTTTCCACTCATACTTGCATGTGTTCTGTGAGTCTGAAGAGGAATTTACAGACTGGTGTTGAACATATGGGATATGATTGAACTCATATACTTGATATTTATTGGACTGAAGTGTTGTCTTACTATATAATTTCTCTTTATATAAAGTTCTTTGTTATACACCAGTGAATGTCATTGGATTTTTTTTACTCTAGTCAACCCAGACTAAAACATTATGGTAACTTGGGAATGGGCTACTAAAGAATAATAATCATATAGATGCAGAGTGGATGCTTATCTGACTTCTGCCTCACAATAGTTTTTCTTCTTTGACTAACAAGCTGACAAATATGTCTATGGAGTTTACTGGATTGTTTTCTGGAAAAAAATGTGAGAAGTTAAATTTCTGATTATGTTTGGTTTTTGTCTTTGGTTATTCTTCTTTGAAACAGCAAAACTGAAAGTCATCAATGTGTATTATGAACTCAGGGGCTGAAATCACAACTTGAATTTCCCAGAAACCATGCTGCTTAGTGAAAATAGCTGACAAAAATCAAAATGGCTGATAGAAAGTTTAGTCCTGGCTTGAAGCAGTCAGAGACGTAAGCAAATATTTTTTATTGATGTGAAAGTTTAGATAAAGGTTAAGAAAAGTTAGATAAGCATGGAAATTAATTATTTTTAGACTATATTTAGGATCTGGCTTTACTTTGTTTTATTGATTTCTTTTGTTTTTTATTGTTGTTATAGTGATTGATAGAAATGTTTAATGGGAAGTAAGGAGAGAGTTTTAAGCCCATGTGTGTTCAGCTATGAATATTTGTTCTTATAAATGAGTTTATGGCATGCATACAAAGAAGGTACTCAAGAAATAAACCCCTCCCAGTGTCCTGAGTATTCAGGGTATTCAAAGGCGAAGAGACTTGCTTAGGGGGCTATTGACAGATTGAAGAAAAAGAGGAAATTTTTGAATTTTGAAGTAATGATTTTTGTCAGAAGTTGGAAAAAAATCTGGAACCCTGAAGAAGTCTCCTCTCCAGGACAATGTTAAGGGGAGCACGTGGCCAGAAGACCACCTGGATCCACTTGTGGAGTTGAAGTGGGAGAAAGGAAGCAATAAAGAGGCAGATGGCCTGTTCAGTGGCACCTGTCGGACTGGTTCATAGCAATTGGAGAAGACTAGTAGACTGGATGCTAGAGTTGTTGAGAAATTTGTGATGGGACAATGGCTTAAAGGCAAGACAGTCAATGGACACAGTGATAAGGCTCAGTGAGGCAGCCCACGTTGAATTGACTGAAGATGAAGAGAAAATATCTGAGTCTGTGAATGGTCATTTTACTGATTATTCTATGGATGCCCTTTCTGATTTGACTTTGGTTATGGATGAAGACTCACAAGTTTCCAATTGGAATAAAGATTCTCCACATCAAGAATATGATTGCCTCCACACAACACTGGGTTGATGTAAGTGCACCATATAGAAAACAGATACCTTAAATTGGCTGGTTAAAGGCATGAAGTGTTTCGCTTACAAATTTTCCTAGATGGGGGAATATATTCAGATGATTAAGGTATAGGTGTTTGCATAATTATACAATATTTTTGTCTCGTTCACTTATGGAGTGTTATATTGAAATGAGTTGGTACATTTTTAATTATATGCATTTTAGGTTCATACTGTTAGGGACAGATAATATTTTATTACTGGTTTGAAAATATATGTGGCTATGAGTTTTGTGTGAGGGTCAAATGGCCAAGGGATGGTCGTTGTAGTTATATAAGCTGGTCTCAACTTAAGATTATTAAGGGTAAAGGGGTAGAGTTTATCCTATCAATCAGGTGGCAACTTGATGTCCTCATTTGGAAGTACTATGGGGATAAATAACCTGCAGGAGGCAACACACACACACACTCTCCCTGTGAGACATTCCTGTTGACAAGCCACAGGGACCTATGGTGATAAAGTCAGAGCCTAGAGCTGGGAGAGCTTCTTGGAGACTCACACCGGTGCTGAGATGCTTCTACCACCATTGGACCCACAAAAGTTTCCACCAACTGGCCTGTGATTTTCCTGCATCTACACCATTGTATCTGTTGTGTGAGTCTGAGGAGGAATTTACAGACTGGTATCAAACATATGGGCAAATATTCAACTTAAGGATTTTATCTGGACTGGGCTGAGGTGTTTTCTGAATATGAAATTATTCTTTATATAAAGTTCTTTCTTACACAAATGTGAGTGTCTCTGGATTTGTTTCCCTATTCTATCTATACTAACAAAGACTATTACCCACACTTTTCTGAGAAGTGTGTGGTTGAGACTCCAAGAGATTGTTTTTCCAGAGATTGTATAACTTCCAGTTTCTTTTTATTGCTGATTTCCAGCTTAATGGCATTATGGAAATAGTAGATATATTCTCTATGTATCTAAATTTTCTCAAGCTTGTTTTATATCCCAGCATATGGTATGCTTTATAATACGAATAATGTGCTTTGGAAAAGTCTGTGTATTTTGTTGCTGATGGTTGGAGAGTTCTGCAAATAGAAATGAGGTCAAGTTGATCAATTATGCTGTTCAGCTCTTTTGATCCTTATTTAGCTTATTACCTGTTCATCTTTAATTCTTTGAGAATGGTGTAATAAACTCACCTACTATAATTGCTGATATAGTGATAACTTCTTTCATCACTTTGAGGATTTGGTTGGCTAATTTTGAGGATCTTACATTGGACAAAGATTTGATAATTATGATATGTTCCTGATCTAGCGATACTCTTGATCATAATGCTCAAGGGTGAGCATTGTATAACTTCCAGTTTCATCTCTCCTTATATTATGCACCTTGATGTCTTTTTTTTTTTGTCCTTAAACTTTTTTTTTTTAATTTTATTGGGGGCTATTACAACATTCAGTACATCATTTGTATCAAGAACATTTGCACACATGTTTCCACATACATTTCCCAACATTTTCCACTTAAGCCCTTGGTACAAGCTCCTCTTAAAAACAAACAAACAAACAAACAAACAAACAAACAAACCTCCCCTTTACCCTCCCTCCCTTTTTTTTAAATGAATCATTTTATTGGGGGACCCACACAACTCCCATCATAATCCCTAATAACATCAGTTGTATGCAGGCTACTTTTACACACCCATTGTCATCATCACTCTGAAAACATTCTCCCTCCCTCCAGGCCCCCATTATCAGCTCCCTATATTACCCTTCCTCCCCCCCTTCCCCTTGAACCCTTAGTTATTTACAAATTATTTTTTCATCCTGTACACTTGATGTCTTTTTTATCAGAGTTTAATATTGTTATCCCTGATTATGTTTTGATTGTCATTAGCTTGGCAGATATATTTTGTTAGCCTGTGATTCTCAGTCTGCTTTTTCCAGTGAGGTTGTTATGTGTCTCTTGAAGGCAGCAGGTCAATGGATCTTGTCTAATCCAGGCTGCTACTCTGTCATTTGTAGGTCTATTTAGTCCATTAACACTGGTATAATTAAATCTAATTGTAGGTCAGTTGCTCTTGTCTCTATTTGTGTTTAATTTTTCCTCCTCCATGTATAGGGTGGTATAGGTTTGTGAGGAATTTATTTTGTTTTAATTGCTTCGTTTGATCTGTAATATTTGGGGAACTGCTTTCTTCTTTTTATTTTAAATCATTTTATTGGGGCTCTTAGAGTTCTTAGCACAATCCATTCATCCATCCATTGTGTCAACCACATTTTTGCATATGTCCCCATCACCATTTTCAAAACATGTTTTATCTATTTGAGTCATTGGTGTCAGCTCATTTTCCCTGTCACTCACACTCCCTTCCTTATGGACCCTTGATAATTTATAAATCATCATTATTTTTTCATGTCTTTATATTGACCGATATCTCCCTTCACACACTTTTCTTTGTCTATTATACATAAACCATTGTGATTGCTTACCTCTCTTTCCCCCATCTTCCCCTCCCCCTTCTGGTTTTTCTACTCTCATTATTTGTCTTGAGCGTTTTCTCTGTCCTAGATAGTCCCTGTGTTTTGAGTTCTTATCGGTATTAATGTACATGTTTTAGTCGAGGCAGATTTGCCAGGTAGAATTAGGGTCATGGTAGTCAGGAGGGAGTGGGTGGACAGGGAAGCATTAAAAAACTAGAGCAAAGTTCTAATTTTCATTGGTGCTATACTGCACACTGACTAACTTGTTTCTTTCTTGTAACCCTTCTGTAAGTAATTGTCCAAATATCTACAGATGGGCTCTGGGTGTCCTTTCTGGCCCCACCTCATTCACATTGATATGATTTTTTTGTTCTGGATCTTTGTTGCCTGATATCTGATCCCATTGATACCTCATGATCATAGAGGCTGATGTGTTTCTTCCATATGGGCTTTGTTGCTTCTCAGATAGATGGCCACTTGTTATCTTCAAGCCTAAAGTTGTATACTGTTTTTTTGTGTGTGTGTTGGTTTTTGGGTGGTGTTAGCCCCTGTTTTTGTACTGCACTTTTGGGTTTCCTTCCCATAAAGACTAGGAAATATATAGAGAGAGCTGTTTTTTGCTACAAGTTTTATAAATATTTCCCTATTTGAGAAAACTTTAATATTTCCTTCAAATTTTATGAAACGCTTTGCTGCATAAAGGATTCTTAGGTTGAAATTGCTTTCTTCAACTTTCAGAATATGTAGCCCAATTACTTCTTTCTCCACTGTCTCTGCAGAGAGGTCTGAACGTTTTTAAAAACCCGTTTACCTTTATATGGGGCTGCCTTTTTCTCTTTAGCTGCTTTTATGATTTTCTCCTTTACCTTGAAGTTGGAAAATTTGACTACTATACAAAGGGGTACTCCACAAAAGTAGATTTTGCTGAGCAGAGGAGAGAGCTCTCAGAGTACGTTTTACCGCTGAGTGAGTTTCAGGCCTCCCAGTGACATTGCCTGGTAAGTCTCTCAGGTCAGTGAATCTTTTCATAAAAGCAGTTTAACTCAAACCCCCCCTTATTTTTGTGATGGACAGTCTAAGAGAATTGCATACAGTTATGAAATTACATTTCCTGATTGGAAAAATGCCACAGTAACTGCTATGATGTTGTACACAAGTTACAAGAAGTAAATTTCAAATGTATGAGTGATTTTCTCATTTTAAAAAAAAGGTGAAATGTCAATTGATGACAAGCCTCATTCTTGATCTCTGTCAACTTCCTGAGTGGACAAAAATGTGGACTCAGTACATTTGTATCACATCAAGGTATTAATCAAACTTTCTGTTTAAAGGTTTTAAAAGACAGTGTAAGTGTGTGACAAAAAAAGCTTGGCTTGTGGCAGATGGGGGACTGGTTTTTCCACCATGACAATGCATTTGCTCATGCACCTATCACATTGAGCCAGTTTTGGCAAAAGACAGTATGCCTCTCTTGTCCCACATACCTTACTCGCCTGATAATGTTCTGTGAGACTTCTTTTTGTTTCCGTAAATGAAGAGTGCCATAAAAGCATAGCCATTTAATGATGTAGAAGAGTTGAAGAACAAAATGAGGGAGGTGCTGTCTGATATCCAAACAAATGAGTTTAAAAAATGTTTCCAGGAAAGGAATCAGAGATTTGGCAAACACATTACATATACTGCAGTACTTTGAAGGTGATTAGGTTGTTTGACTTAAAATAAATTTTAAAAAAGCTTTGAAAAAAATGTTCTGCTTTTGGGGGATGTACTCCTTTGTATGTCTTGATATGCTTTGGGAAAGTTTAATCTTTTTAGTGTTCTCTCTGCTTCCTAAATGGTTATCAACACCTCCTTTATGATATTGGGGAAATTTTCTTCCAAGAATCCCCTTACTATTTTTACTGCAGATTTGTTTCTTCTTGCTCAGTTAATTCAATAATTGGATTTTTTTTTCACTTCAGGTATCCCACTACCATCTCAGTCTTTGTTCAGATTCTTTTTCTTTTTGCTTTGTTCATTTCTCTAATTTTTGGCATTCTGTTTGATTTTTTTTTTTTTTTTTTAGTTCACTGTTTCAGGTTTGCATTTCTCGCTCTCTATTTGTCAGGTCATTTACCTTGATTTTAACTTTGAAGCTTCAATCCTTCCTTAGCTCCTGAATTTCCTTTTGCTGTGAGACTGCTCGTTTATCCATTTTTATCTCTTTTCAGCATTGATTGTCTAATCTCTCATAAAGACCTTTTCTTATATTCTTTTGTTTGTTTGTTTTTGGCATCGCTGCCCTCTGGTGGTCGTGGGAGTTACCCAGAGCTGCTCCTGAGAGCAGTCGCTGAATTTGGACCTCCAAGCTCGTGGGTCACATTTCTCACTCAACCACTTACGCCACCGGGGTTCAGCACAAACTTTTCTTATATTCTATCTGAAAAACCAAGGGCTTCTTCATTGTATATCCCACTGGATTTGAGCCCACATCTTCTTTTAAAGAGAGCATCATCTTACCACACTGATAATCGTCTTACCATATAATTCAGGAGTTATAATTTTAGGTTCTCAATTGATTTGAAAATGAAATCAAACAAACAAACATCCCTCCCTGTATATTAGTGTTTCCACCTTTAATTTTTAAAATTTTATAATATTTATAAATTTTGATTCAATATCATTGAGGAATTCATTTTGAGTCTGAAATTAAAGGCCCTAAAATTGTGTGCATATATGTGTATATATGTGTGTATATATATATATATATATATATATATATATATAACTCAATGAATATATTGTGTGTGGGAAAATATGCTATAAAAGGCCCTTTTAGAACATCAAAAAGCAAAGATAACAGATTGAGGATTATGGTTCAATTAACCCAGGTCATCACATTTTAAATTGCTTCATATGAATGTGAGAGACAAGCAATAAATAAAAAGGTCAAAGACATTTTAATCCTGATATTCAATATACACTAGATGGAAGATTGTGTTAGAATCACAGATTTGGGATGTGGTATTTTCACAACCATGCCTGCAAATCCCCCTATACAGGAGGTTGGAAACAAACCCTACAATCATTGGGCACGAATGAGAAACCCAGAACAGAGCATGCATAGATATAAGCACCGCACCCCACCCCACCCAGGCCCAGGAAAAACAAATACCTTGGGCACACCCACCTTTGGCACATCATGGAGCTGGGCCTGAAATCAGCTAATGGAATTGGCCAATACCTTCAACTATAACTCCCCCAGGCAGGGAGAGGACTAGAATAAGTGTAGGGAACAAGCCTAGACAAGCATTCTTCCTCTCTTGACCTCTTGTTCTCTTCCTCTCTTAACCTCTTGGACTCCAGGGATTTCCAAGCTCCACATGTGTGAATGTGCTCTTCCGTGTGTGTGTGTGTGAATCATGAGCCACAGCTTGGTTTGTGTGGAGTGTTGCATGCTTTCCAGAAATAGTATGTACCCCTTTGAGATTGTAAAACCTGAAATTTTTCTCTTCCTTCTTAAAAATTCATAGGAATTTTAAAATGTGCTTCACTGTGAATTCTTGCAGTGTGCTAAGAAAAAAAAACTGAGGTATAATCCATTCTAGAAACCTAACAAATGTCTATATCTATCTTGGAAGAAGTACAGTGATAAAGCTTTTAATACATAAAAATTGAAAGACTTCACTTCACTTACTTTTCACACCTCACTTAACAGGATGAACATGCCCATGGAGAGAGTCATTGTATTTGTTGAAGTGTAAAGTCAATAAATCACAATGAGAACTCTAAAGGAGTGGGTTAGCCTGGGGGCTTTAACAATGACTGCAAACATAGGCATGATTGTGGTGATCATGAAGGACCAGGGAGTCACAATCTGTTGAATCCAGGGTTGCTACACATCACAGATGACTCAGTGAAGCCTAACAACATAGTTTGCAATACTGGCAAGGATGATATATGAGATATTTTTTCAATAAATGATTTGATAAGCCAATTCTTTAACTTCCATACAGTTGAATATTATTTTGAAATAAATTATAGGGATTGATAAAGCCTGGGATACACAATGAAACTTTAAAAACTATTGTCAAAAATAAGAACCTCATTTTAATTAAAACTACACATTGATATTATCTATTTATTTAATAGGATATCCTCAAAAAGGAAAAACTATACTGAAGTTAGAGCAGTGGTAGAAAGGAGTTTCATATAGAGATTTAATTAGTTAAGCACACAAAATCTTAAAGGTAGTAAATCATTCCTTATAATACTCTAATAGTGGATACATAGCACTATTATTTTGTCAAAATAGCTAGGACAGTTTTCAGCACAAAAAATACACTTCAACATATAAAATTAAAAGTGAATATTAATATGAAAGAGAGCAAGAAAAATTGCAGAACCCAGTTCCATCATTTTAATATGTGTATAAACTACACTTTGGCTATTATTTCTCCCACTGAAATCTGTGGGAGCCTAAAAATTGTCCCTATTTGCTTTTGTGCATAAAATTGTTTCTTATAGTCTACAGATTAAAATTTTTGAAAGACAATACATATATGAGGGGACAGCAATACAAATTGGTGTAAAGATGGTGGGAACCAAATCCATACCCTGGGAGTTGTAGGCTATATGAGGATATTGTCATGTGAGAAAACTGATACAGTCATGGATTGGAACTGAAGGCAGCAGTATGATTTCATGATTACTTTAATGTAGTTACATGTCTACTGCACATACAAATTTTTTAATATGCTCATATTAACATTTTAGTACCCTAAAAATTGGAGTCTTATTTTCTGCTAGGGAGACATGGAAAGAAAAGACATCCCAATGACAATCACCACATTAAGAAAATATATATTTGTTTCTAGAGCAAAAGGGGCTAGGGCTCTTTGGAGAAGGGTTGATTCAAGTACAGAACAGCCACGACACATAAGAGGCATGCCTAAAACAGAGTTGCTTTCAACTCATGGAAGCGTTATGGATATCAGAATAAATTGTGCATCACCAAGTTTCCAATTCTGGATTCAAAAAAAAATACATCCCCAGCTATTTTATTCACCTTTTCCTCAGCAGTTATCATACTGTGCGGTGCCTTGTATGTTGATATGATGCTGGAAGCTATGTCACTAGTATTTCACATGCCAGTGGAGTCACTCAAAGTGAGTAGGTTTTAGCAAAACTTCCAGACTAAGAATAGACAATGAGGGACTCAAAGAAGGACTTAGAGAGATTGAAAAACTAATGCACAGCTTTGAAACATTGTCATGTGCTGATGGCCTAATGAATTGAAAGAGAACGTTTCCAGGGATAGTGCCTGGGGATGAGCCCCTTGGGTGGAGGACAGTCCAAAGATGTCTGAGGAGGACCTGATTTCTCAGAGTGGAGTCAACAATGGTCACATGAGCCTGGTAAAGCCTCTGTAATGGAGACGTGGCGATCTTCATTTGTTGATCAGACGTAACTCAAAATAAGGAAAAAAAAAACATTGCAAAACCCTGCTAATGATTGAAATTTGGAATGTGCAAAGTATGAATCTAAGAAAATGAGAAGTCATCAGAAATGAAATGGAGTGCACAAAGATTGATATGTTAAGCATTAGTGAAATTAAATTGTCTGGCACTGGCAATTTTGATTCAAAAAATCTATGGTTTACTTTGCAAGGACTATCACATTGAAGATGAATGGCACAGCATTTGTTGTCAAAAAGGACTCTGCAAAGTCAATCAAGAAGTACAATGCTGTCTGTGGTAGGATAATAACTATTCTGCCTTGAAGAAAGTCCAATCAATATAATTATTATACAAATCCCATGTGATTATTATATAAATGTATGCTTTACCCCCAAAAGCTAGTGCTGAAGAAGTTGAATTCTACCAATGTCCTCAGTCAGGAATTGATCAAAGAGCAATTAAGATGTATTGATAAATATTGACTATTGAAATTAAAAGTTGGAAATAAGAGGTGAGAATAATAGTTGAACAATTTGTTCTTGGTGATAAAAGTGAAACTGGAGATATTATGATAGAATTTCACCAAACCAATGACTTTTGCATAGCAGATACCTATTTGAACAACACAAAGTGCACCTGTCCAAAAGGATTTCTTCAGATGCGATATACAGAAATCAAATAGACTACATTGTGGGATGAGAGACTGAAGATGCACATGAGCAACTAAAACCAGTCCAGAGCTGTCTGTGGAACAGAGCAGCCATTGCTCATATGTAAGTTTAGGTTGAAGTTGAAGACAATGAAGACAAATAGCTCAATGTCAACATAAGAACTTGAGTTTATTCCACCTGAATCTAGATATAACAAGAACAGATTTGTTGCATAGAATATTAATGACAGAAGACTTGGTGAACCGTGAGAGTGCATTGAAATTCATTCATGAAGAAAGAACAGCAGAGGACATATTAAGGTGCTTGGCACAGTATGTTTATTTATGTGTTGTGAAAAATGATGTACAAGTCCCCCAAAAAATGATTTTCAATAAAAAGAGAGGAAAGAAAGAAACAATCAAACTGGCTATTATAAATTCTCTGAAACTTGCTCTTAATCATAGAATAGCTAAAACAGATGAAATGAGGGATGGAGTTAAAGAGCTGAATAAAAAGTTTCAAGACAGTTTGAGAAAATAAAGCCAAATATTATAATGGAATGCACAAAAAACTAGAGTTAAAAATCCAAAAAGGAAGACATGTACATAGTAATTCAAACTGAAAGGAGTCAAGAAGAAAAGTCAAGCCTCATATTGTTATAAGCAAATACTGAATGATGAAAGATGCATCAAATGAAGATGGAGAACGATGAGAATAATGATGGCAACAAATGTGCAAATGTGGACCACATACAATTGATGAATGTATTGATCATGATAAGAGTTGAATGAGCCTCCAATAAAATGAAAAAAAAGTAAAAAGAACATGGAAAGAACACTGTAACTTTGCCAAAAGGAACTAATCAGCATTGCACTATGTCAGGAGGTATCATATGAGCAAGACTCAATGGTGCTGATGGAAGTAATTCAAACTGTGCTGAACACATTAGCCAAAACCAAGGATCCAGTCACTGACAGAATAACAATTGAAATAACTAACAGGCTAGTGAAGCACTGGAAGCACAAAGTCTTCCAAAATTATAAAGAAAATTATTTGACCAACTGATTGAAAGCCATCCATTTTGTACCAATTCCAAAGAAAGATGAATCTTCAGAATACACAAATTATAGAACATGTCATTAATTTATCTTTTAGAGATCTCAACCCAAATTGCATGGTTACATAATCTTTTACAATGATTGTTCTATTATTTAGGCTTTCTCTTACCTTTGTTTGTAATGAATACAAATATAATTTCCTTCCATTCATTCTCCTCTCCCAAAAATCCTTCTACAAAGCTTGCTTCAGTACACTGGCAGGTTTATGCCATCTCAAAAGAGGATATAGGACAAAGCATACCGTAGCTGATGTCAAATAGATCTTGGATCTAACAGAGAATACCAGAAAAGTATTTATATATGTTTCATTGACTATACCAATTTGTGAATCATAGAACACTCTCTGGATAGAGTTGAAAAGAATTCAGAATCCAGAGTGCTTCATTGCGATTCTTTGCAATTGTACAGGGAAGAAGATGCTGTATTTCAAACAGAACAAGGGAATGCTGCATGGTTTAAAATCAGGAAAAGGTGTATGATAGGATTGTAGCCAGTCATTATACTTAGTCCATCTTTTTGTTGATAAAATTATCAGAGAGTCTGACTTATATTATCAGAATATGGCATCAGAATTGGGGAAAACATATTAACACCCTGCTCTACGCACATGATGCAACCTTGCTTGCTAAAAGTGAGGAGGAATTGAGGATCCAGGGTTGAATCCTTCAGTATTACCATAATTAAAACTCTATGTAAAAATATCCAAAGCCTCATAATTGGATCAACAGCTAACATCTTGATGAATGGCCAAAAGGGTGAATTTTTTAAAGGACTTTACCTTATTAGGATCGCAATCAATGTTCAAATAAACAACAACAGTCCAGAGATCAAAAGACTTGTTGCATTAGGTACCAGGGACAAGGGAACAAATGATCCAAATCAGTGGCAAGGAGGGTGTAAGAGGTCTCATAGGGATTGATCAAAGATAATGTAACTGAGAGAAATGACTGAAACCATAATGAAGGCTGAGCGTAATCATGGGAAAAGAAGAAAGTAAAAGGAAATGGAAGAAAGAAATAAGAGACAAGGGACATTATAGATGTCTTAATATAAGCATGTATATAGGTAAATATATTTATGTAATGATGAGGAAATAGATCTATGTGCATATATTTATAGGTTTAGTATTAAGGCAGCAGGTGGACATTAGGACTCCACTCAGGTACTTCAAAGCAAGAACACTTTGTTCTATTAAATTGGCATTCCATATGCTCACTTCTCGATACAATCTCAGAAAACAAAGCAAATGTGCTTAAGAAAATTGATGGCAAAAAAAAGAAAGAAAGTTGATGGTGCCGAGCTATCAAAAGATATAGCAACGGGGATCTTAAAGTCTTGAAGATAAATAAACAGCCATCTAGCTCAGAAGCAACACAACCAACATGGAAGAAGAACACTAATCTTTGTGATCAAGAGGTGTTGAGGAGATCAGCTGTAAGGAATAAAAGAACTAAAAACTATGTCATTATAAATTAGGGGGTGTACAGATTGTGGATTAAAAACACCATCTCTGGGTAATGGGACATTCTCTACAGAAGGGTCATGGGGAGGAGATGAGCCAGTCAGGATGCAGCGTAACAATGATGAGGCATACAAATTCCCTTTAGTTCTACCTTACAAAACCGGCTAAACAAGAGGATATACACTGACATAGATATTAACCAGAAACATAGGAAATTCAGCACAGATGATCCTTTCAGGACCAGTGGTGAGAGTGGCAAGACTGGAAGGGTGAAGGAAAGATGGGGTAGAAAAGGGGAATTGATGATGAGGATCTACACTTAACCTTCTCCCCAGGGTATGGGCAACAGGGAAGAGGGTAAAGGGAGACATTGGAAAATGTAAGATATGACAAAATTAAAAGAATTTATACATTATAAAGGGTTCATGAGGGAGGAGGGAGAGGAGAAGGAGGAGAACAAATGAGGAACTGATACCAAGGACTGAAGTAGAAAGCAAATGTTTTGAGAATGATGAGGGCAACAAAAGTAGAAAAGTGTTTGTCATGCAATGGAGGAATGTATGGATTGTGATCAGAATATTATGAGCTCCCAATAAAATGATTTTAAAAAGATGATGTTGGTAACCTGTACACATGTGTTTGATACAATTGATATATGAATTGTTATTTGAACTATAAGAGCTTTCAATAAAATGATTTATTAAAATATGCTAAAAAACTCAGCTTATACATGAGTATATAGGGTAAATATGCTTCATAAGACCTGTTTAGATGATTTCAGAGTAAGTATGTTCCTTTAATGATTAAGGTGTGCCTGACCCAAGTCATGAAATTCCCCACTGCATTGTATGGATGTAAAATTTTGACTTGAGGGCTGAGCCCCGGTGGCGTAGTAGTTGTGTGTGGGACTGTGGTCCATAGGGTTGGCAGTTCAAATCCAGCAGCAACTCTCCAGGAGCAAGGCTGTGCCTCCTACTCCCACCAGGGAGCAGTGGTGCCCACACAAAAAGTGACCTTTAAAAGTTAGGCTTGAATAGGGAAGAAATTGCAGAAGCATTTGAAATGTGGTGCTTGAGATGGATATTGAAAGTACCATGAATTGCTATAAGGACAAGCTCAGCTGTGTTGGAAGAAGTCAGGCAAGAGTGCTCCTCGGAGGCAGAGATGGCAGGATTTCATGTTATATTCTTTCTGCAGATTGTCAGGAGATGTCAGTCCCTAGAAAAGGACATCATGGTTGACAAAGCGGAAGGGCTGCAAATAAGAAAACCTTTACAGAGATGGATTGACCCCAGACCTGCATCAATGGGTTGAGGCATAGGAATAATTGTGAAGGACCCAGAACCATGCAGTGCTTTATTCTGTTGCACTTTTAGTATTCATATGAACCACTTGAAATTCATTTCAGCTTGGTCCAAACTTAACTTTTCTTATTGTTTCAAGGGTTACATTATTTTCAAAGTATTTTTTAAATTATACTTAAGCATATAAAGTTCATCCTTCACTTTTTTTGACTTATATTTTCTTGATTGTGTATCACAGTGGTCTAAAATAGACCATATAGTTCTCATTATTTGATCTGCAGATTTTCACACAATGAATGCAAATTATTAAAATTGTGGATCACTTTTTAATAATTTTTTAAGTGTTCATTTAGGAAATATTGCCACAGTGATGGGAAAATCAACAAGGACAATGTTCAGTGCGAAGTGATTTGGATTAAAAATTGACTGAGTTACTTTTGTAATTAATCAAGTAGATAATTCACATTTGTATAATTACAAATTGATTATATTGATATCCTTTCTAATTCATTAGAATGAGGAATAAAATGACCTATATGTGAGTTCTTATTCCCCCAAAACAGAAAGCAAATGCTATAGCTGTATTTAAATACATTTCTCCCAGGTTATACATTAAAATTCTGTCAAATGTCCCTTCTTTATAATTTTTGGAGACTTCTGGATTATTTCAGAAATGACAGATTCTGCAGAAGTGGGAAAGAATGCTATTGTTTATTACTTACTTTTACAAAATATTATTTTCTCTGAAGAAAAATAAAGTTAAGGAAATTCTTTGTAACAATAATCACTACATAAATGAGAATTGTGTTATAGAAATGATCTTATTCTTATATTATCCTGAATAGTACTGAGAACATATTCTAAATGAGTTAATTGAAATTGTTAGTGTTATTATTTTAAACAACAGTGTAATATTACTATTACTAAATATATTAATTTCACTAAATTATTTTAATATAGGTTAGATTTTATGAATAAAATCTAGCAATATAAATAAATGATCCAAAATGTCCTAAGATGCCATTCCAGTCAGAAATACATTTGGAATTATTTCAGTGAGACATGAAGAGATTTAAGATAAAAATTAACTGAATAATGTAGAGTTCAAGTTTCTACAGGAAGCTGAAAAAAAATCACAAGGTGTGACTTTTTTGAAGTTATTCCTTTAAACTCTTAATTAAATGGGAATAATGATGGGGCAAAGAATAATTTAATGTTGCCTTAAATATAAATCTAAAAACAATGAGAAATAAGCTTAACTTAATTTAAAATATACCTATATAAATACAACACAATATGTAATAATTTATGGAAGATTTGTGAGATGGAGGAAGTAAGTGTGGTTCAATTTGGGGCAGGTGGCATGGGGTTGCTGCAGGCAATAGATATTATTTCTGCCCAAGGCATTTTAGGCAGATGAGGTGATGGCTGGGAAGAAGAGAAAATCTAATGTCACCTAGGTATAGTCTTAAAGTTTTGAGATATTTGAAGAAACCAATAAAAGTTACTGATGATTAGCTACTTAAGAAATTCAATCTGACATACACTTGCTATAAAATGGTGATCAATGCTGTAACATGTAGAATGCTTCTTAACCTGCAGTTACAGTGTTTGAGGTGTGGAAGTGAATATTGAGTGTATATAATGACCACTTGTAAACTATATAAATTCAAAACTATCTCTGGCAATGATGCACTGATAATTATAATTTTGCATATGATTCTTTCTTTAGTGGAGGAAGGTCCAAATCTAAACTCCTCACTCCTTATTCTTGATGAATTTACAAGACAGTACTCAGGTGAAAGATAGAAAATACAATCAAGTAAATAGCTCTTATTTTAATTGGTAAAAGCATATAGTCAGTACTGTGCATGAATAGGCAGATCATCCTAGTCTGAGCACCCTGACTGTGAAGAGTTTTGGTATTTCATATCCTCAATTATAGGTTTTCAGATCCCTCCTCTCTGGATACCAGAAGTACAATGAGTCCATTTTGTGACTTTTCCAGGAACAGTTGAGGCATCTATCAATCTTGTTCTTCAGTTCCAGAACTGCGGACTTCTGTGTTCTAGAGACGGGGAATATCTTTTGAATTTAACTTTTCCCTTCAAAAACTCTTTCTGTTATTTATCTATTTTATTAGTTCTAATTGTTTATTATTTCTATTTTCAATCCTGGTCTTTCTATTATGTCCAAAAAGTTTAAGATTATTATATAACATTTTTAGAAGGAACTTGCAAAATATTAAATTATAATTTGTCAACCCTATTGATGGATTGACAGGGCTTTCTGTGTAATAGGCAATACCAAAAATTAGTAATTCAGTAGCAAATATTTTAAATACTATGAAAAATTAAAAGAACATCATTTTGAGGCAGAGGTAACATTATAAGACATAATAGGTTGTAAAAAGCTAAGTCCTCTACTAGTTATTTAAACTAACAAACAAACTAATCAATCAGTAAATAAGTAGAAAAATGCATCTCCACCTCCATTCTTACATTATTATATCATTCTTCTATTACTTTTGCTCATCAAACCTATTACCATCTAAATTATTTGAGTGTTGCCTCTTTAATTTGTTGACCTCCACTAGCATATAAAATATAAATGATATTTATCATATGAGATTCCTAGAACTTATAACAATATCATAAACACAATACAGGATTATAAAGCCCATAACCCAACACTGAAGGAGAGATTCATATCAGAGTCTAAATTATGAGACTCTGGATGGTAGAAATCGATGGATTATGGTGAGAGCCCAAGATCCATTTGTGGGAACTACATAGTAAACAAACTTCTTGTGAGCTCTCTTTACCCAAAATTGAGAGATGGGAGAAAGGGGTTACTAAAGATAGGGTATTGGAAAGATGAGTATAGAAGATCCAAGGCAAAAATCAGACTTGAAAAGTTTAAAAGTTTAAACTTTGTCAGCTGATCCCGCCTTTGATGCATGCTGGACCTGATTTGGTTTTCAACATTGTCTCAGTTTTTATCTTGTTTTTGTTTTTTGTTCATTCATGTTAGGGTGCATTTCAGGGGTGTTATGTCCTTGGAAGCTACTCTCTTGAAGTCATGTCACATGTGCTTTTTGGTATATGAAACTCAGTATTTATGAATCTATGAGGCCAGCAAGGAGTATTAGGGTTTAGGGGTCTGAGGGGAATAGTACCGTGGGGGTGGTAGTGGTAGGCTGGTAGAAACGGGGTGGGGGGGGTGATGGTATAAAAGATTGAGGATATTAAGAAGTCCTGAAAGAAAAGGCATGTTTGAGAGCTGTGGTAGCAATTGTACAGTTTTGCTTCACGTGAACTGTGGAATGATATGATATATATATATCAACTCCCAATTAAAAATAAAAATATAGCTAGACGGAAGATGGAAAGAATGTAAAAAAACACTGTGTCACAATAGTCATCATTCTACCATTTCAGGGAGTAACACATAAGCAAGAACCAATGTTAATGAAAGAAGTTTAAACTGACTATATTCCTTAACTACAAACAAGGCTCCAGGAGTTGACATGGACTGAGAATCCATCAAAATGTTTCAAAAAGCAGATGAAACACTGGGACCACTCACTATGCCAGGGAATTTGGAAGACAGAAAAATGACAGCAAAAGATACATATTTGTGTTCCTTCCAAAGAAAGCTGACCCATCGATTGCTCAAACTATAGAGCGATATCATTCATATTTCAAACAGGTCAAATTTTCCTAACATTAACCAACAGTAGCAGCAGCTAACCATTGACAGGGAACTGCCAAAAGTATAGACCAGATTGAGAAGAGGACGTAAAACAAGGGATATTATTGCTGATGCCAGATGGATCTTGGCTCAAATCAGAAAAAAACAAGAGGTTTACTAGTGCTTCATTGACTTTGCAAAGACATTTGACTGGATGGACTATAATCAACTGTGGATAACCTTGAGAAGAATGGGAATTCTGGAACTTATACATGGAGCAAGAGACAGTTGCAAACAGAACAAGGATATCCCACATGTTTTAAAATCAGGAAAAGGGTCTTCAAGGTCGGATCCTCTCACCATTCTGGTTCAATCTTTACGCTGATTAAATCATCAGAGGCCATATTATAGGTAAAGTGTGGCACCAAGACTGTAGAAAGGATTATGAACAACCTGCAATATGGAAATGGCACATCCTTGCTTGCTGAAATTGAGGAGGAATTGAGGACTAGCTGATGAACATCAAGAACTATAACCTTCAATATGGTTTACAACTCAATGTAAGAAAAACCTAGATTGTCACAATTGGCCCAATATATAACTTCATGATCAAAGGAGAAAAGTTTATAATTATAAATATTTCATCTTACTTGGATCCACGATCAATTCTCATGGAAGCGGCAACTATGCGATCAAACAGTGTTGCATTAGGTAAATCTGCTGCTTAATTCCTCTTTAGACCATTGAAAGCAAGGATGTTACTTGGACTAAGGTGTGCCTGACCCAAGTTATGCTATTCTTCATCGCATCACATGCAAGTGCAAGTTGGACATTGAATAAGAAAGAAAGTTGAAGAATAGATACATTTGAATTGTGGTGTTGGAGAAAATATTGAAAGCACCATGAAGGTCTAAAAAAAAGGGATTATCTTTTGGATAAAGTAAGATCAGAGTGTTCCTTTAGAACAAAGATGGTAAGATTTCATCATACATACTTTGAAAATATTATCAGGAGATAATCAGTCTCTGGAAAAGGATACCAAGATAGGCAAAGTGGCAAAAATGAGGAAGCCTCTTAGTAAGAGGGATTGACTCAGTGGCTGCATCAATGGGCTCAGGTGCAGGAAAAATTGTGAAGTTTGATCAGAATTGTGCATTATTGTATTCTGCTGTTCAAAGGGTTATTATGGGTTAGAACTAAATGATACCTAAGAGCAGCATCAACATTAATGTTTGTATCCTGCCCTCATGAGACCATCATGAACCCGAATGATAGAAAATAATAATTGCAACAGGAAGACTCTAGGTCACATATTGACATTGATTTCTAATGAAAGGAATGGAGTTGCTCCAGGTTTTTTTATTAGATTTTTATTTATTTAAATACTCAAATTGGATTCCAATATATTTGCATATAAACACATGGGCAACTTGTGGACTTACTGTCAAGTAAGGTGCACAATTAGAGAACACACAGAGAACAGATAATGGAGCAGTGCACAGAGGGAACTTGACCCCATTCTTGAGAGAAGTCAGAAGGGGAAGAAGGACGCAGAATTTCTTCAACAATATGTTTACGTGGTTCTTGAGGCATTCAAGCCTCTTGTAATACATACACATCACCAAGGTACTAATGTTGACTAGTCCAAGTCCTCAAGAGAAATACTTCAAAGGGAGTAGCAGACATTCAAGAGATAAGAGGTGCGGAAAGCTTCTTAAGATAAAGGAGGAAGAGAGTGAGTGCTTTTAGAGAGAAGCCTCCTTTAACTGCATGCCCCAGAAGTCAGGCCTCTGTAGGAGATGGCTTTATATTAGCCTTACGAGGGGTAAATATGATATGGAGAACAGTCTGCAATAGGTGCATTGAGGTGTTTTCCATATCTTGGACTAGGGAGCTGTGCCTCTCACCAGGGATGGGGTGCCAAGCCCTATAGTTATGAGTGCTGAGGGAAGGTCCTGTATGTACCTTTTCTTCCAGGTCCTAAGTTTCCAACAAAAGATTGCATTCTTGTAGATTCCTTGCCTTCTGGTATGGTTTCCATGAATCTCAAAATGTTTGATGATATGCTATTCGAAGTATTACAAGCTAAAGAACAGTCAGCCACAAGCACTAGCATTGACAGGTTGAAATATTAGGTTTAAAGGAGCTCTCTCCACCAAATGCTTTGCTAAACAAATATTAGTTGACCATGCCACAATAAAAAGGGCTACAAAGAAAACAGGATCATATGAGACACCTACAGGGTAAATCCACACCTGAGCATGTGCAGATGAAGATCAGATGGAAGCCAGGCTGGGCACAGGGTTGGACACCATATGTGCTCCTAATACCGAACACTCCTTTTCTTCATAAAAAATGCTTCTGTCAAATTCTGTGAATTCTTTCAGTGCTGAGAAGCAAGAACCGAGTCAAGGCACCCCAGAAACCTAATAGAATGATTGTGCTTTCTTTAGTAACAACCTCAAGTTTTCTTGAGTAATACCTACTAAAATTACTTAAGTAAGTGCTAATCTTACTGTAGCAAATTTGTAATGAAAAAACAACCTTTATCGTGATTTTTTTTCCATTTCTCAAAAAATCCATATCCCAAGAACTACCTAACAAAATATAGCTGAATGAATAAATAATCATATCTTTATATATTTTGTGTAATAACGTGACCTCCTCATCATTGATTCTGAAAGTATTCCTCCCATTTTCGTTAACACGTTTCTTTTAGTGTCACACTTTTAGTAAGATTGAGTTAGAAAAGATTTCCTTGAAAACATTCTAGAAGTTATGATCTGTTTGAGGATTTGGAGTTACCCTAAATACTCATAGTTGTTTCAGATTCACCAGAAAATTCCAAGAAAATGGACTGATTGTTGTTGAATATCTGAATTAAATAGAGAGAGAAAGGTAATTACAATATATCCAGTTCCACTTCTTTGTTTTGGGACCTGTTCCTTCCTTTATCTTTTTAAATTAAGCATCGTTAAAACGCAAATAGAAATACCATATGATCCAGAACATCTCAACTTGGTATATACATCAAATGTAGAAAAAAAACAAAACACAAATGGCTATATGGTTACTCATGCTTTTCACACCAATCTCCACAACAGCAAAAAATACAGAAACAATCAAATGACCATCTGTGAAAGAATGGATAAATTATCACTGGTACACACATACCCTAAACACTGATAAAATTGTGAACTACCTCATGAATTTGAAAGGCATTATCTACAGCAAAATCAGGCAATCTCATTAATATAAGCACTGTATAAAACAACTATTATAAAAATCAAGAAAAATGACTTTTACAATGAGTAAGATGTTGAGAGTTATGGAGAGGCCAGGATATGGGAAGGGGAAGAAATTGAGGGAAGGATGAGAGAAGGGGGAATAATCAACACATTTTGACTGTCATTGTTTTCTTCTAAAGTTAATTTCATATTATATTTAAGTTGATTCTATAGCCTATTTAATTCAACTTATCTCAAGTATGTTAGGGTAGGTAAAATAAAACCTGTGATATGTACATATGAAATTATATGTTAAGAAAGTGGCTCACACACTTTTACAACTGATCATTAGGAATCAGCATTGGTTCAATGGTACAAGTGAATGACTTAAATCTACTCTGATCCAAATTTTATGCTGGAATCTCTTCCTGATTCCTGTAGCTCCTGGCACTGGTGATCAAGGAAGCAGGGAGGTAAACCAAGACAAAGGATGACTACAAGTTTGGAATGAATCCCAGGTCAACAACAGGGACTGATGAATCAGGAAGCAGAAAGACAAACCAGGTAGCATCTCACCCTTGTGGCTGTGGTGCTGTATGACTCTAGGGTCAGCAGAAATATGAAAATGCCATTAACAGCTCCCAGAGTTGGTATACACTCTGCCAGGTCTATGAAGAGATGCAGGATATAGACCATTAAAAAGGGAGAGCGAGCTTATGCACAACCTCATTTATATAGGAGTGGCCCACAACCCTGATAAAACTTAAATTATTATTGGTTTGAGGCTGATTTAAATGTGTAGCACTCTACTCTTCTCACAACCACTTCGCTGTTCACAGGAGAGGCCATCTAGGGAATTGATTACATTATATTAAAATATAGCATAGTGAAAGCACCAATTATAAAGTTGAGAATGCCGAGTTAGCCAAGTTCATACAAACCACAACTATCACATCAGAACAGAGCATTTGATCTGGCTTTCAAATTTCTCTGCCTTGATTTTTATCAGCAACTGGAAAAGAAGTTTTATACACGAGTTTCATAAATAGCACAGCAACCAGTTGATTTGATCTTGTGAAGTTTGGCAGTCCATCCTCCTGCTTATAAAAATGTCTATTCTACATTTAGTAAAATTTATATAGCCTGGAAAAGGGTCTACAAAACTGTATAATATGCTACATGAAATGAAATATAAATGTAATGTTGCAATATCACATGGACTTCAAATATGCTTTTTATAATAAGGGGCTATAATAATTGCCTCTGCTACAAATTACTTCTTATCTCCAATGTACAGTTATATCTGCCAATCCAGGTGTGGTAGTCATGTACTTATGTTAATTTTATGATTAAAATGTAGGGATAGAGTCTGGCCTGTTAATCTGGAGATAGCCATTGAGTAGCTAATGAGGCCTCTGTGTGAGCATGGCTTTCACCTAAGACTCCTGAGAAATCTCGCAATATTTCCCTCGTGAAGATGAGAAGCTTTCTTCCCCAGTTGTTGGGAGTTAGTCTGAGAGATGATTAACCACAGGCAAAACAGAATGGCGGCGTCTGGGAGGCTGGAGTAGCCGATGTAGAGACCACACGGCTTTGTCTGATGAAGCTGGACCTCTGAGGCTGGGGCAGCCACATGGATGCCTCTGCCAGCAATGAGTTGCTTCTGCCACCACGGGATGCTGTTGATGGACCCTGAGCCCTAGAAGTGAGGAGCCATGGGGAGACGCCTGTCAGTGCCAGGACTCTGTACCCACTGACCTGTGACTTCATCAATCAGAAGGAGACTTTATGGACTCATTTCGGGCATATGGGTTAATATCGGACTTGTGACTTTGAACTGAACTGGGCTGGGATGTTTTCTCAATGTCCTGTTCCTCTTGAATATAAACCCATTCCTTATATCCATATGCGTGTCCTTGAATTTGTTCCTCTAGTCTACCCGGACTAACACACCAGGTGACTAGATAAAAGTAGCTGGACCTGATCAAAAGGTTTATCACTGGCTTATGGTTGATTTGAATGATGGGTAGGGATTAGTTTATTTATAGTTCTGCAAATAACCCAATAAGCAAAGAAGAATGGAAAGATTTCTCTATGAAACTCACCAATTAAATAAAACCATACTTCCAAATGCCTTCATAGAGGAGTTCTGAGGGTGTAGTGGTGACACACTGGACTGTATGCACCCAGTCAGCAGTTTGAAATCACAAACCACTCCAGGAATGTTGACTTTTGTAAACAATTTCAGTTTGGGAAACTCATACGGTGATTGGACATCCTGCTTTTTAAGTTTGTCCTGCATCCCGTGGCAATTTTAAAATTAAATAAATATATTATAATTCTATTTTTGTGTTCTATGAAAATTTTTGTTGTTCCATATAGACCAAATTTTAAATCAAGAATACCCCCCTCCCCTCAGTCAATAGTGACCCGCTTAAAATCTGGTCACTATATCAGCAGCCCCTAACACATCATCACGGGTCTGGGAGGCACAATTCTACAGCAATAGTAAGTAAAGATTTTAGTAAAGTCATAGAAAATATGAGAGATAGAAATAATGGAGTCAGATGCATTCTATGGTAGCTTGTTCACTTTCTGGGTGGCCATGATCTCAACAGCCAAGTGAACATATAACTTGGGCAGGAAGCCGTGGGTTGGGGGTGGTGGGAGAGAGATTTATTGCTGATGAAGCCTTATATCAAGTTGGGGAACATGATTACAGGTAGCCGCATGTCAATGGAAGGTGTCCTACAGCAATGAGGGGGACAAAAGAGGGTCATACACACAATAGGAAGGGGAGGTATCAGGGTCCCACATGTGCCAAGATTCATCATGTAGGCATAACCTTGATTGCCCTTGAGCTAGAGATTTGATTTTGCCAAAGCTTTCAGGGGAAGTGACACATTGTCCTAAAGCCAAGAGTGAGTCCTTCCTTTTGTGGGAGGGACAATGGCATCTTGATGGCTGGAACCTTTAGGGAAAATATCTCTAATCATCTGACCTCTCCCTAAGTGCTGGCAAACAGCTTGTAATATTTGGAAAGGTATTTTGGAGGACATAGAGTTGTGGAAAAGTCTACATTAATCCCACAGGTTCAGGTCTACCCTGTTCTATTGGGCTGCTGTGAGGTGGCGTCTACTGTGTGGCAGTGAGAGAAGAGCCAGCAACGCCTCCCTAGGAGCCCAGCAGTGTAGTGGGTAGGTGTTGCCAACCACGAGGCTGGTAATTTGAAACGACTAACTGCTCTGTGGAAGAAAGATTTTCTATTCACAAGGGCAGTTCTACCCTGTCCTGTAAGGTCCCAGGGAGTTGGAATCAACTCAGTGGCAGGGAATTGAGAATAATGAGTTGAGAATACCTCTATTAATATCCATAGAGGAAATAAGAAAATTAGTAATTCTTTGTAGCAAAAAAGTAACCTGGTTAATGTGATCCAGAATCACTGTCTTCTATAAAGTTATTTGGTAGGAGACCAATTAAGCACTCTTAGTCTAATCTATAAATAGGTAAGTAAATACTAAACATTGTGAAGTACATGCATTTATTACTGCATTGTTGTCCTGCATTTTGTTTAGCAATTATTATCCAATATAAGAAGAAATTCTAAAGTTGTCTGTGTATACCCATACTTTTTATCCATTTTTTTCTATTGGTGGTGATTTAGGCTGTTTCCAACTTCTTGCAATTGTGAACTACGATACAATGAGCATGAGAGAGCATACATCTGTTCTTGAACCGTCTCATTTCTTTGGGTTCTGTGCACAGCAATGGTATTCCTGGGTTACATGGTATTTCTATTGCCTGCTGTGTTAAGAATCCATATCACTTTCCATAATGGCCGTATGTATTTTCAAGGTCATCAACAGTATCTGTTGTTCTTGGTTGTTATTATTTAAGCTGAATTGATGGGCATTAGATCGTGTTAGTCCAGGTAGCCTAGAGAAACAAATTCAAAGACACTCATACATGTACAAGAAAGAGTTTTATGTACAAGAGCAATTAGATAGTGAGAAAACATCCCATCCAAGACCAGATAAAGTTCATAAATCCAATATTAGCTCATATTTCCAATACCAAGCTATATGATCTTCTTCAGACTCACAAAGCACATGCAATGACACTGAATGCAGGAAGTTCACAGGTCAGTGGATGGGAAGTCTTGTGCAGCCAGTGTGGGTAGATGCACCTCAGGACTGATAGGGATTTCCACGTGGTTCCTTCAGCTCAGAGCACTAGAGTAGTTCCATGTGCCTCATCAGCTGCAAAGTCTCTCTGAAACTGATTTGAGAGAGAATGTGTGTCTTCCACCTCTAAGGAGGAAATACAGGAATTCCCAAAATCCTCAAGGGAAGCCCATGTCCACACAGAGGCCTCATTGGCTATACACTGATTGACAGGATAAACACCACCCCTTCACTCTTAATCCTCTCAAATTGACAATAGATTCCATAACTACAACAGATGGTATCTCATTATTTTGATTTAACTTTCCCAAATGGCTAGTTAAAGAGAATTTCCTCATTCAAGTGTCATTCTTTGTATATCTCTTCAAGTTTCTTTGCCCATCTTCAAAGGGAGTTATTTGTTTTGCTTTGTTTTTATTGCATAGGCTTTTAGTAATTAATCCTTTGCCTGTTAGATCATTGCTAAATATATTTTCCCATTCTGTGAGCTCTCATTTTACTCTTTTGATAAAATCTGTTGATGTACAGAGATGTTATATTTTTAATAGGTGCCATTAATTTATTTTGTCTACCGCTTTGTGAGCTTCCTGTGTTACATCTCCTAGCCTACATATGCTCTGCACTAGTCTTAATTTTGTTCCAATTGTCTTGTTGATGATCCTAAAGTTTTTGGTTTTACCTTTAGGCCTTTGATCCACTCTGGGTTTCTTTTTGTGAATGGGGTGAGTTATGGGTCTAGTTTCATTCTTCTGCATTAGGCTATCCAATTTTTCCAACACTATGTATTGAAGAGGACATTTCTTTTCCATCTAATGTTTGTTGGCACTTTATCAAAAACCAGTTGTCTGTAGGTGGATGCTTTTATTTCTGACTTTTTGTGATGTTCCATTAGTCTATGTATCTGCATGATATTAGTACCAGGCTGTTTTGACAACTGTGAATATGAAGTGAGTTTTGAGGACAGGTAGTGTAAGACCACATACTGTTGTTAGGCTTTATGGGGTGGTTTAACTTGGTTTTTGCTTATCAATGCTGAAAGACTTCATGCAGCATAATAACTTTATAAATCCAAAGACTTTTATGAGGGAAAGGGAAGTTTCAGGTATTAGAGTCTCAAAAATTACAGACTAACCCTGGAAAGTATTTGAGGCTATATAGCAGGTCCTGTGAGAATATTCATGAGCAAAAGTGGGGAGTGGGGGAAAGACATGGAAGGAATACTGGAACAAGAGTGGTAAGCCAACACAGGGAGCCAGCAGCAGGAAGCAAAAGCAGGAAATAGGAAGAAGGAGCAAGCCACAGTGTGTACACAGGTTTCTGCACACTGGCCTGTACGGAGTCTCACGCTGCAACCTGTAAGAGGGCACCTGAACAAGGGAAGAGATGGCCTGCTTTTATCCCCTCCTATGCGCCCTGGATGGAGAGGCATGGCTGAGGGCAATGACTGACGGGATTGGTTGAGTTTGTGTGTACCTGTGTGATTTCATGCAGCTGAATTCCTAGCCTGTGTGCCTCCTAGGCCCTCCTACTCTCTGCTAGGCGACTAAGGTCTGAGTATGTTTAGCTCTCGAGTTTTCCATACAAGTCCTAGACATTTTGATCTTTGTGTGACTACTGTGAAAAATACTGTTCTCTTGATATCTTTTTTCAGCATTCTCATCACTAGTATATAGGGATCTGATTGATTTCTGCTTGTTAGTCATGTATCCAGCTACCTTAATAAATTCCACATTTGTTCCAATAATCCTATTGTGGAGACTTTGGAGTTCTATCTCTATGAAATCATTTCATTTGCTTCTAAAAAAATATCACTTATTTCCCCAACTGTTCTTCCTTATTCGTATTTTGGGACTCACTGGGACTTTCAGCACAATATTGAATAAGATTGGAGATAAGGCTGATCTTGTTGAATCCTGCTTTTCAGTAGGAATGTTTTCAGCTTTTTCCCATTGACTGTGATATTGACTTTTCATATATAACCTTTAATGTGGAAAGACTTCCCATCCATTCCTGTTTTATTAAATGTTTTTATTATGAATGAGTTTTAGATATTGAAGGTCGGGTGTGGGGTGGAGCAAAGAAAGCTTCTATCAAGAAATTCAAAAAGGAAGAAAATGTTTTGAGATTTATTGTGTTAGCAATTGCACAATATATCGTGGTGTCAATGAACTGTTAACTTGTATGATGTTTGTACTAGCTCCTGTGTCAGTGTGGGTAGACTGGAGAAACAAATCCATAAACATGCATATGTATATAAGGGAGATGTTTGTATACAAGGAGAAGAGAACAATGAGAAAGCATCCCGACACAGCCCAGTCCATGTCTGATATTAGCTCATATGTCTAATACCAATCCATAAGTCCTCTTCAGACTCAAGAAGCACATGCAGTGATGCCAGGACAGCAGACTTGTGGGAGCAGAGTCTTGTGTATCCAATGGTGGTTGAAGAATCTCAGAACCGGCAGGAGTCTCCATGTGACATTTCTGACTTCAGTTCTGGATCCATCAGGGTATGTCCATGTGGTTCACAGGGAATCAGCCTTGTATCTTGTCAGTAGAGCATCTCCAAGGGACTGAGTCTATAGTCTCTCACTTCCAAAGGAGGGGGCGGATTTTCCAGAATTCTCAGAGAAAGCCATGCCCACACAGAGATCTCATTGACTATCTCCAGACTGACAGGCTAGACTCCACCCCTATACTCCCAATCACGAAATTGACACCAAACTACATGACTGCTACAGCACCCAATAAAATGGTTTGAAAAAAGTGGATTTTTAATTCATTAAAAATATAACTCAACTAACCTTGTTGAGTATTCCTCAATTATAATAAATTATTATAAATACAAAAAGAGAAAGAAATCTTAGACAATAGAATTGAAAAGGGTAAAAACAAATACAACAAAATCTCAGAAACCTGGAACCTGTATAGAGTGAAAATTTGTCACATAACAATTCAAATATACCACATTAATAGGGAGAAATTGAAAGGTAGCAACAGTACACTATGTCAGAGACAGAAATTAAAAGACCAGGAAAATCAAGGCAGAGCTTTTTAATTATTCAAAAGATGGTTATGAAGTAATTTCACCTCCACTACTATAAAAAAGTGTTCACATACTTTAAATGTATGTGGTATTCTAATATTATGTTTCAGCAGTCACTAGGGCATACATATTTTTAAATCATTATTCCAACTTTGAATACCACGTAGAAGCATATGGCTTAATCTGAAGACAATTAAAGTTAATGATTATTTTGAGATGAGAACTGATATAATCTGAGCCACAAGATGTGTCTGCAATGTTGGAAATATTCATATTTGTAGTCAATATAGTTTGCACTTATTGTGTAGAGCATACATGCTTTAAAATTCCTATGGTGTACTATATGGTGTACAATATTGCCCTCTGGAAGATTCTGAAAAAATACAATGGAACTTCAAAAGCAGATACCTATACATTATCCTGGATCATGTATAATAGCACACAAATTTTAATTGCCAGGGTAAGGTGGGGGACCATCTCCAAAAGGGGATGTGGATTAAATCAGTTTGGGAACCAATGAAGAAATATATTTTTAATGTTGTTTCATTTTGATTTATATTAATAGCTACACAAAGCTAGATTTAAACAGTGATAATTAAATTGTGCTCTGGTTATGTTCCTTTGACAGCTTTTAATAGATAGCTGTGAAAGCATAATTACATTTAAATGGTTATGATTAATATTTGATAATATATTAATAACTACAGAAACAATTTAGAATTTGGAAGAATAGTGTGAATTATATCAGTCGAATGAAATTAAGATGATGAAATCATTGAAACTGTTTTCAATGAAAACATACTGATTTTATAAGAGAGATATTTAAAATACTTAAGAGACAGATCTGACTCACAGCAATCGTACAGAACAGAGCGGAACAGCCCCCGTGCAGGAGAACCTCATCCTGATTCTGAGGAGGAGGATGGGCGGTTCCCAAAGGCTGGCCATGCAGGTATCTGTCCAACACAGAACCATTGCACTTCCATGGCTCCTATCACATGATTAAATCTCGCTGCCTCTGAGTCGATTCTGACTCATAGCAAGTCTATAAGATTAGCGAATGTACCTTTACCAGTCTACTAATTAAAATCACTAAGACTGACTCTATCATATGATTAGTAAATGTAATGTAAATATGTACATGCATACTGAGTCACTCATTTCTAGGTGATAGCTGAAGGTACATATATAGAGAAGATATCTCATATTTTAAAATATGCCAAGACCAAGTGACTAAAAAATAATGTTGATGAAAGTTATGCTATTAAAATTGTAGCACACTAAAAATACTGTATTAAAATGGAATAATTAACCCTATAACAGCACTGTTAGAAGAAACGGCTGCTTAAAAAGAAGCTAAAATATCCTAACTAAACCCTTACCATTTTAAAGGGTATCAAGTAAAGCAGTTGAAAAATCTCTCAATCATTCTTTGCTTCTTCCCTTTAGCCTCATACCGTTACCTACAATTGACTAACTCCAATCAGATTTTAGAGGGCAGAGAAGGATATTTGATATAGGCTCTAAAGGAATCTATACCCTTTGAACTAACAAATAAATAAGTTATTGCCTTCAAATGTTATTTTTGTTCTTGTCAAATATTGAATGGTTAGTTCTTAACCACACTAGGTAAAACAGAAAGAAACACTGGGTGCAGTCCTGTGTATTCCTGATGTTTGATGTTATGTTTGCACCCACTGTTGCTCCATTATCACTACCATTAAATAGTGGTGAATTAATCACCACCATTAAGTAGCATGAATGTGAGGTTAAAGAACATATAAATTCTTAGGCCAATGTGTGAAATATCATTGATGTATTTATTCAAAAAAGATATGAGGATGCTTCAAAAGTTTTTGGTAGATTTCCATTATCTTTCAATTCCATTTTGTCATGAACTCTTTGAAGCCTCCTTGCACCTGTTCTAGGTCTCCTTTGCTCTGATAGAAGGTTTAAAAAATAATAAACGGTACATATATTGTTAGACATCATGGCTATTCAGACAACTATTAATTTTGTAATTTGAAAGTCATCAATCTCACATTTTTTTAAAACTAATGACTTCAATACTATGTTATCATGGTTCTGAATTGAACCATTCACCATAAGAACCGCACTTGGACATGACCACTCATCCCTAGGAAAAAGAAGAAGCTTTCTACTGTCATGAGGTTGTTGATGACTCGTAACTACCCTATGTCCCTGTGAGACTGTAAATCTTCATAGGATTCGAAAATCTCATCCTCCCCTGTGGAGATGGCTGCTTGTTTTGAACTACTGACCAAGTCTTCACAGTTTCTATAAGTCAACATTAACTTGATCACAGTGGCAGTGAAACTCCAGGTGGGTGATTGATATATTTTTTTTCTAACATAAAATACCATGTTGTCTCTAAAGTGAACCAGAGATATAGTTAAATCATAGTTGCATTAATGAATTTTGCGAGTGCACATAATTCCAGACCCAATAGAAGAATATATTTATTAGTTTTTATCGCGTGATCTTGCTTGCAGTTTGATCTCCTGAATAGATCACTGAAGATATGAGTTATATAGTGTGCTAAAAAAATTATAGGCACATCTTATGTGATAAGAAAGAGTTTATATAAAGGATAATTGTACATTAAGAAAGAATCCCAACCCCGTCCAGTCCATGCCCATAAGTGCCATATAAAATCATATGCCTGATAGCAATCTATAAAGCCCTCTTCAGACCCAGGAAACACATGCCAGGACACCAAATGCAGGATGAACACAGACTAGTGGGTAGAAAGTCTTTGAATCCAGTGGCACTCTAAGCATCTTGGCATTGGCAGGGATCTCTATGTCATTTCTCTGGATTTAGAGTTCTGGTTTCATCATGATAGGTCCATGTGGCTTCTCTAGCTCAGGCCACAAGCATAATTTCATGTCAGCTGCAATGTTTCCAAGGGAGTGGGCAGAGAAAATCATTCCTGCACCCAAAGAGGAAAATGAAGATTTCGCAGAATTCCCAGGAGAAGGCTCTGCCCACCCAGAGGTCTCAATGCCTATCTATCTCCAGATTGGCAGGCTAGATTCCACCCCTACATTCTTAATCCTCAAATTGACACCAGATTATGTAACTATTACATTTAGCAAAGTGTGGCCAAGGAACTACATAAGGCCCAACAATCAGAAATAATATTTTTTGGAGTATTAAAGACATATCTTCAAGCAAACAGTCATCTAAGTGAGGTATCAACCAAGTCTACATGGAAGAAGCCAACCAGTTTTTGTGATTCAAGGATTGTAAATAATATCATTCGAATCTAAAAGAGAGATCTACTTCAGAATTTGGATTGTAAACACATGGTGCGCAGATGGTTACAGATAGCAAAAGAAGTTCAAAATATATTTGTAGGGTCCACATATTGATTTAGACACTGGTGAATTCCCTCCTATCACAGTTGAGGGAGGTAAGTAGCCCTTTAACTAGACAGAGAGTTTTGTAAAATCAGTTGCAATTGAAGTAGTTAGGCCAAAATATAATATCTTATTATTTGATCTCCCTTTAGACCAATCTTAAAGCAGTTTCAATAAACACAAAAAGTGAATGGGAAATGTACATGGATTAAACCCCTATGGAAACCTCTCTGATCATGGTCAGAGATGGGAATGGCCTTGCCAACATACAAAATGCACTGGCAAGTGGATTGTTACAGATGTTGTTAGGTTGAAATTTATCACCGTATTATTTGATCTTCCTTATTATCCATTTAAATGTATTCTTGCTTTCAGTGTTTTCTGCTTTCCTTTTGATTGAGTTTTTTTGTTTTACTTTGTTATTCTTATTAGTTTTTGTTTTGTTTGTTTTTGAGTTTTTCTGTACATGAAATCCAGGATAGGTAAATTCATAAAGACAGTAACTGGATTAATGGTCATTTGGGGGTAGGACAGAATAGATTGGGAGGAAATGCTGGATATAAGCTTGAAGAAAAGGGGCTGAGCCCTGGTGGTGTAAGTAGTTGAGTGCGGGACTGTCACCCGCGGGCTTGGCGGTTCAAATCCAACGGCGGCTCTCAGGAGCAGCGTTGGGTGACACCCACGACCACCAGAGGCAGTGATGCCCCCAAAAAAATACGCTGCGGGAAACCGGGGCCATGTTTTGACGCAAGCTGACGGCCCTCGACTACCACAACCCAGCCGGCTTCAACTGCAAAGATGAAACAGAATTTAGAAATTTTATTGTGTGGCTTGAAGACAAGAAGATCAGACAGTACAAGATTGAAGAGAGAGGGAATTTAAGAAACATCCACAGCAGCGATTGGCCCAAGTTCTTAGAAAAGTATCTCAAAGATGTTAAGTGTCCTTTCAAGATTCAAGATTGACAAGAAATAATTGACTGGCTTCTTGGCTTAGCTGTGAGACTTGAATATGGAGATAATGCTGAAAAATACAAGGACACAGTTCCTGATAATGCAAAAAAATGCTGACAATGCAGCTAAAAATGCAGAGTCACTGGTCAACCTCGATGTAAATAATCCTGATTTCAAGGCTGGTGTAATGGCTTTGGCTAATCTTCTTCAGATTCAGCGCCAT
Organism: Nesogale talazaci; assembly: GCA_004026705.1. Lineage (NCBI taxonomy): Eukaryota > Metazoa > Chordata > Mammalia > Afrosoricida > Tenrecidae > Nesogale > Nesogale talazaci. The sequence continues at coordinate 144,616 of PVJH01001093.1, forward strand.
GATGATTATCTGGTAATGCTAAAGGCAATTCAAATTTTGATTCAGGAGCGCCTGTCGCAGGATGCAGTTGCCAAAGCTCATCAACCAAAAGAGGGTTTGCCTGATGCTTTAGACAAGCAGAGTCTTGGTTTTGACACAGGAGACGCAGATCTTAATGAAGCTGCTCAGATTCTCTGATTGCTGCATATAGAAGAACCTAGAGAGCTACAGACAAAAATCAATGAAGCCATTGTCGCTGTTCAGTCAATTATCGCAGATCCAAAGACAGACCACAGACTGGGCAATGTTGGAAGATGAACACCTCAGCTTCTCACCTACTTGGTACATACAGTTGGGGACCGTTGTACACCTCTGGTATGTGTTTGGAAATCAAATGTCACATTTTCGAGGGACAAATCACAGAAACTATATGTTTCCCATCATAGCATTTTTTTTCTTTAATAAAGTTTGGGCACATGGGAAAAAAAATTAAAGAGGAGCTTGTACCAAGGGTTCAAGTGGAAAATGTTGGGAAATGTATGTGGAAACATGTGTGCAAATGTGCTTGATACAAATGATGTACTGAATGTTGTAGTAACTGTAAGAGCCCCCAATAAAATTTTTAAAAAATTCAAGAAAATGTTCTAAAACTGATTGTTGTGATGATTATACAACTCTTTTGGATGCAATCAAACTATTGAAATGTATGATGTCATACTTACATAAGTTTGTGTGCACTTGACATATGGAATGGAATATAGGCCTGTAAGTCTGGTCACAGCCTGATGCTACCTCCTTGTGGATGTGGCCTTCTCATAAGTAGAATCCTGGGAAGTTTCCTCCCTCTCTCTGCCCTCATCTTTCTGTTAAAAAACTATGCTGAAATATGTGGGAGCCCTGGAGATGTGTCCACACTGATTGGAACCATAAGAGTTTTCACCCACTGGCCTGTGATATTCCTGTGCTTTGTATCATTGCTTACAGCTGCATGGGTCTGAAGAGGGATTGATGGACTAGTGTCTGATCTATGGAGTAGGATTGGACTTATGGACTTGAGTTTGGACTGGACTGGGATATTTTTCTGATATGAAGATATTTATTTCTTGGTATTGAGATATTGCTTACAGGTATAGGAGTGCCTCTGGAATTGTTTCTCTAGATATCAGTCTAATGCATATTATATGTGAACTATATGCCAATAAAAATCTTAGGGAGGAAAATCAATATATAAAGTTTATCTTAGAATTAGGAAATATATACAGTTATGCTATAATACTAATCATTAAAACCAAGTTGTCACTTTAAGGTTTAAGATGTGTTTGACCAAAGCTAGGGCATTTCCAATAGTCGCATGTGAAACCTGAATCGTGATTAAGAAGGACCTGCATGTTTTCTTATTGTGGTGGCTTCTGTGCTGCTCGGGGCTGGAAACTATTTCGCTGGTACTTTAAATGCCAGTTGGATTCCCAAAGCGAGCAGGTTCCAGGATAGCTTCAAGACTAAGAATAGACTATGAAGAAGGATTAGGTTGTATGCTTCAAAGAAAGTAGCCACAAAAAAAGCCTATGACGAGCAAATATGGAAAACCTCACAAACTATTGTCAGAGATAATGCTAGAAGATGAATCCTTCTGGTCAGAATGCACCAAATTATGATGAAGAAGAGCAGCTTCCTCTTCCTTCTCATGTAAAGTCTATTATAATGGCATGGATAGAGTAGAACCTTCAGACGTAAAACCTTTGGGACCTTCATTCGTTGATGAAGTATGACGAAATGAAAGCTAACTGCTGGAAACATCTAATAACTGGAATTTGTAATGCAGAAAATACAAATCTAGGAAAGCTGGAGCTAACTTAAAATGGGACACATAGAGATTGATATCTGGGATATTCATGAGCTGAAATGAACTGTTATTGATCATTTTTAATCAGAAAATAATATAATCTACTTTTTTGAATGACAGATCCAGAGGAATCGTGTTACGTTGACATTGAAAAATGATATTTCAGGATATATCTTTAAAAAGCATGATATCCATGATAGAATAGTATCTATTTGCACACAGAAAAAAAAGATACTTATTATTCAAATCTCCCTATCAACTACTAAAGCTAGAGATGAAGATAATGAAGAATTTAACCAACATCCTCACTGTAAAATTGATTAAGCATGTAATCAGATGTGATGCTAGTCATTTACCACTGGATTGTAAAATCTGGAAATAATGAGAGAGAAACATTAATTGTAAAATTTGGTCTTGGTGATAAATAAAACAACAACTGGAGATGGCATGATGCATTTTCACAAGACCAGCCATTGATTAAAGAGCTCTGGTGGTTTAGTGGTTACACATTTTGCTGTTCATTGCAAAGTCTGCAGTTCAAAACCACCAACCATTCCATGGGAGAAAGATGAGGTTTCATACTCTTGTGAAATCTTGAAAACTCACAAGCACAGAGCGATCCAGTCCTAGAAGTTATCTGTGAATAAGTATTTACTCGATAACAGTGAGTTTTTGAGCAATTTTTCATAAAAAAAATCCTTTTCAGCAACACAAACATCAGCTCTGCACATGGAATTTTCCAAATGGAATAAACAGAAATAAAGCTGAGTACAACTCTTGGAAGAGAAAATGGAGAAATTCATAATCAACAGTTAAAATGAGACCAGGGGCCTGCTAAAGAACAGATCATCAAGTACTCATATTCAAGTTCAGGTTGAAGCTGAAGAAAATTTAAACAAGTTCAAAAAGCCAAAATAAGACTGAATCTCTTCAATCAAAAAAATTTAAAACATCTTAAGAATAGATTTGATGTATTGACTGCTAATGACAGAATACTTGATGAATGATGGGACAACATTAAGAACATTCATAAAGAAATCAAGAGTTCATTTTAAAGATAGGAAAGAAAGAAAAAATAAAAGTGGATATCAGTAGAGAATCTGCATGGTAGTTACATGATCTGTAGTCAATTTGAGACTTAAGAATGAATAGGTGGAGATTAGCCAACCAATCAGATGACAGCCTGATAGCCTTTAAGGAGATAAACAGCTTACTGGAGGCAGAGCATAGGCTCACTCCCTGGAAGACATTGCAGCTGATAAACCTTGCAGATAGAGGCTGATGTACCCAGAGCCCTGGAGCTGAGGAGTCTATGGAGACTCATGCCAGTGCTGAGATGCTTCTACAACTACTGGGCCCACAAGACTTTCTACCCACTGGCTCGTGATCTTCCTGCATTCACTGTCATTGCATGTGTTTTGTGAGTCTGAAGAAGAATTTATAGATTGGTAATGGATGTATGGGCTAATATTGGATATATGGACTTGGTCTGGGCTGGGCTGGGACGTTTTCCCAATAATGAATTGCTCTTGTATATAAAACTCTTTCTTTTACACATATGCTTGTTTATTAATTTGTTTCACACTGTGAAACATGCTATTAACTGTAGATTAGCTGAAAGAAATTGAAGAAAAGTTGAAGTAATAGAGTTGAACAGAAAATTACATAGGGCAACACCAGAAGGAAAAGTATTTTAATAAAATGTACATAGAACTTTAGCTTAAAAAAAAAGAAAGAAAAAACATGTGCAGCATATCTTAAAAGAAAAGAACTGAAGAACAAAGTCAAGTCTCAAGTTGCAATATTGAAATGTTTTACAGGAAATATATTGAATGATACAGGAAGCATTAAAAAATGATGTGAGGGCTGAGTCCAGTGGCGTAAGTGGTTGAGTGCGGGACTGTGGCCCGTGGGCTTGGCAGTTCAAGTCCAGCTGCTCTCAGGAGCAGTGGTAGGTCGCTCCCACGACCACCAGAGAGCAGTGAAAAACAAAACAAAACAAAACAAAACAACAACAAAAAAGATGATGTGAAGAATACACTGAGGTACTGCACCAAAAATAACATTCAACTACTTCAAGAGGTAGCCTATTAATAAGACTCAATTATATGCATGAAAGAATTTCAAGTTACACTGAAGACATTAGCAACCATAAGATCCCTAGAATTGATGAAGTACCAATTGAAATGTTTCATCAAGTTGAGGAAGCATTGGAAGCACTAACTCATCTATGCCAAGAAATTAGGAAGACAGTTACTTAGCCTACTAATTGGAAGAGATCTGTATTTGAACATATTCCAAAAATGTGACCCAGCAGAACAAATCATAAAACAATATCATTAATATCACACACAAGTAAATTTTTTTGATGATTACCCAACAAAAGTTGCCATAGTGCATTAAGAAGGGACTGCCAGAAATTCAGGCCAGATTCAGAAGCGGAAGTGGGAAAAGATGCAGAACAGTACAAAGGAACATTGTCTGAGATCTGGATCATGATTGCAGCTTCTCACCATATCTCACTACACAAAAAAAGAACCGAGAAAAGGTTGATGTTGTCAAGGCTTTTTTCTAGCTTGTATTAGCAATCAACGCTCACAGAAGCAGGAATCAAGAATCTGAAGATGTATTGCATTGAGTAAACCTTCTGCAGAATACCTCTTTAAAGTATTTTAAAGCAAGAGTTTTTCTTTCAGGACTATGGTAACCTGATATAAGCCAAGCTATTTTGAACAGTCTCATACACATGACAGGTGCATGTTAAATAAGGAAGACCTACGTAGAAGGGATGCATTTGCTTCATAGTGGTGATGAAGAATATTGAAAGGTCGTGGATTTCCCAAAGGTCAAGAAAATTTGTCTTGGGAGAAGTACAGCCAAAATATTCCTTACAAACAGAGGTGGTGAGGTTTCATATCACATATTTTTGACATATTAGCAGGAGAGACTTGTTCTGGAAAATGACACTATTCTTGTATAATAGCAGGTCGGCAAGCAAGAAGACAGCTTCACATAAGAAGAACTGCAACAATAGGTTCAAACTTAGGAACTGTTTTGAAGATTTCAGTTTTGTTTTCGATAGGGTTGCTAGTCCTCATGGAGTAGTTGCTATGAACTGTGCTGTGATCACCACCAGCTGTTTCTGGAGAGAAAGACAGGGCTTTCTACTTCAATCTAAGTCGCCATCTCAGAATCTCAAAGGAGCACTTCTACCCTGTCCTCTGGGGTCGCTATGAGTCAGCAAGACTTGATGTCTGTGAGATGACTTGGAACCAGCTGGATGACACAGAACAATGGTAGGAATTTATACATTTGAATTGTTGTGTCTGCCACAGGCATAAAACATATCATGAACTATGAAAAGAGCAAATCAATCTTGGCAAAAGTAGTGCCAGACAGTTTCTTAGAAGCAAGCATGGTGACACTCACTCCATGACCTAAGGACATTGGATCAATCTGTCACAAAAGACATTATTCTTGAAAAAAAAGAATGTAATTTAAAAAAGAAAGACTATGAATAAAAGTGGATGACACTGTGGATGCAAAAATAGATTCAAACATGACAAGTGTCAGGCAGGCTCTGGAGGCAGCAGCACTTCATTCTGTTGTCCACAGTGCCGGAGCTAACTGTGTCAGAACTAGCCTCATGGTTCTGAACATCGACAACAGTCATTTAAATATCGTTTGAAAGCCTATTAAGATTGATCAGTTGAAAAGCAACACATACTACCCAATTTAGTATAGAAGTAATTTCAAAATTACTGTAGTCCTAATGACATTATCTACTGTAAAATAATATGTGGGGCCTCCCCCACCTTCACAAGAGAGTAGGCATCTGCTGCCCAAGACTGACTGAGGTCAGATGTGCCAACACTCTACAACATTTCTTATACAATCTGACATCATCTGCAATCCCATAACTGTCTATGTCTGACCTGGGTTCCTTAGTTCATTACACTGGTCACTGAGAACTCACAAACAATCAATCACAATTAGAGATTTTCTTTAGGACACTAACAGTAGAATCAGAAATGCTCGGGATACAGTTCTTTTGTGGAGGCAACCCATTTTCAGATATGCTCACAGATAGGCCTACCTTTGCATTGCCCTGGCCACTTCCCTACTCAGGCAATATTACAAAGCCCTATTATCATTGTTAACAAACCTGCAAAGGGCATTCCATACTACAAACTTCAGTCCCAGGATGCTGAGTTCTATTTCCTTCGTTAGGCAAGCCTAGCTTCCTAGTTAAGTGCCTGGAGGCATCCACTGTGCAAGTGGGCCTCTTGGCTGAAGACACTTCACTTTATTATCTCTATAGGCTGGGAAGCGCACTTCTCTGTCACCTGTCATGGTTCTGTTACTTCTGCCACTCCGCCACCTTTTCAGGGACTTCTCTGGTATCACAGATTTCTTTCTCCGTATTGAGGAAGTTCAACAAACTAGGATCATAGAGTTCAACAAACAAGCTCCACGCCTAGCTTTTCTTACATTATTGTAGTGAAATCCCTACCTTCTGACTTCTGAATGGCTTATTTTCACATGTAGCAGGATGGCACAGTTGACTAATGCCCATGTTAGACTTCTAAGTTTTTACAATTACAATGATCACTATTAATAATCACGCACAAGTAAAGCATATAATTCTATTGTCACTTACTACCACCTTCTCTTACCTAGTCCCATCAAGAATAAATTGTTGGGAATTGCAAGGACTATGACTGAAAATAGCATTTAAAGTAAGTCACATCACTCTACCACAATTACATACTGAGCTGTGAAAAATAAGAGATCAGATTTTATAAAAATATGTACTGTTTCAGGTAATAGTAAATAGGGCTTTACTTAGTGAGTGAAAATTAATGGATAAAAAAGACATACAAAAAAGAGTGTTCCATCCCATCATGGAAAAACAACAATGTCTATTTATTTAATTTTCTATATTTATAAAATGAATTTAAGATATAATATTAAGACACTAAATGGAGGGATTCATTCTAATTAAAATGATTTACAAGCAAATGGAAGGAAAAAATGCAGATAGACATTAGCTGTACATTTTCAAGAAGGCCTATAGTCCTACAAGTTTAATAGAACATTATAATAAACCTACATCAGAAACTCGATAGATCAAGTGAAAAAATATAGATAATATATAAAAGATTTTAATAATAAAACTTAATTTTATGCCATATATCTGGACATTTGTAATTTCATTAACATAATCAGTAATAGAGTTCTTAAATATTGCACTAATTTTTCAGTGATGCAGTTATATAAATAGTCCTTTTTGCTTTCACCAGTGTTGCACAATAGATTTTTTTGCTGTTATATTTGGTGCAAGTGTTTTACATTTGACTTTTATAAAGCTTTCATATAATATAAAGTTGTGTACAAAAAGTTGAAACAGATGAGTTTAATTAAAGTTTGTATATATTTTAATTTAGACACTGAATATTTATTACTCAATAACATGCAAAAATATCATCAGTTAAAATTATTTATTGCCTCTCATTTGCTTTAAAAACATAAGTAGTAGTGTTTCAGTGTGCTACAATTCTGTATTAAATTAGAAGCCAATCATCAGGGACAATTTGGGACCTTAAGAAACTAAATACAACTTTGGAAATAAAGCCCATGTGTTGGAGCTTGAGACAAAATTTAAACTTTCTAATAGTAGCACATAGGTACTAATTTCTTTATGATCTATTTAAATCACAGAACCCAAGAGATAGAAGAGACTTTTGTGGGAGATATTAACCTTACTATCCAGCTGCTTATATTTCCCTCAGTAGTGTAGCGATGAAAAAAAAAGTGACTGAGCAGGATTGTCCTTGTGCATGGGGTGATTCAAATTGAGCTATAAATTAAAGGATAAACATCGGAAAATATTGCCATTTGAAAGATTGGAATACCCTGTATTTATTAAAGTAATGCAAAGGTCCAATTACCTAGGTAAGACATTAGTTAATGCTGTAGTTTTGGCATGTTTAATATATATCAGATAATATTGTAGGAAACTGCAAAATTTAATTTTGTGTGTGTATCTATGTATGAGAGAAAACGAATATGATTGTCTCATTTTGTGGAGACTGAGTCACGAGAGGATGAGGAAATCACCCAGGGCAAGGAGGGTCCTTTAGTAAATATTTGAGGAAAGGCAACAAACTTCTTTTTGACAGGAATACATAGAAAGTGATTAAAAGGATAATAAAATAGGAAAGAATGGTATTTTTGTATCATAGTTTCTTATCATTACACTGCTTTATTATGAACAATTATGCTATATTAATATTGACAGTCCATTCTTTAGGACAGTCTATTCTTACTCCAATTAGAGCTGGAAAAGTAAAAGTAACTGTGGCATTGAACACAGAGCAGTAACTGAGGGCACTAAGATAAGACTTCAGATAGATTTGATTTCAAAAGCTGAATTATTTTCTAAGATCTCTAATAACTCTATGAAAAAAGTGATGCTAAATATGACACATAATCTAGATGATATATTTAAAAATGGATCGGAGAAATCCAATCACTGAGTCATGTGAACTGATGAAAAATTTCTATCTTTTCCAAAGACATTTTGGAAATAAACGTATATAACCAAAGGATAAGTATAGCGAATGAATTAATCATTTACAATATATTTTACTGAGTGTGATTGAGGGTGTTTGTTTTTGTTCCTACTATGAATTTACTAGAAATTTTGCATTAAATGAGGATAATAATAAACACAAGAAATAAATCTGATATACTATTAATTAGAGATCTAATTAACTTTATACACTATGAATTTACAGATTAATTTTAATACAATTCCTATATTAACAGTCAGAGATTAGTTCTTTTTAGAACTAGTAATTAATACTTATATATTCAGAATCATGATGCCATGAAATATTTTTAGATAAAGAATACTTATCAGAGTAGGTTTATGTGTTTCTGCTTGTAGTGCTCTTTCTCTCTCTCTTTTTTCCATTTCAACAAAAACTCTTCAATACAGCTACTCAGCACAAAGAATTCACATGTGGGTTATATGTCGACTTTCTTTGTATTTGTCCAATGACTCAGTGCTTTTTGGTGACAATAATAAGTCAACCTAGAGAGGCTCTGGCATTTTAGTTACTCCTCTGAGGAAGGAGACCCTTCCAACTTTAAAGGACAATGTATTCATCTAGAATTCTCATTTATTATTCAAATACTCCCTGGAACAATCCATACATCCCTTTATTTGACAAAATATCAGCTTTAGAATAGCTAGGGAGTCCTTTTTTTACCCAGCTTGAATAATTGTGGGATGATACCGTGGCAGTAATTTAGATGCTGCATCTAAATTGCTATCCTTAAAAGAATCACAGGAGGAATTTAAACGACAAAGAAGCCAACAACTTAAATGCTGTCAGCTCAGTAGAAGCCATTCTCCGGTCACCTGATCTCCCATGGAGAAATCTGCCATGACTCTCATTCTCCTTTTTCAAAGACAAGCTTTAGGTTTTAACTGTTCATCTAGCATATAACTGCAGTAGTCTATATGACCGTGATTTTTAAAATGGATTTTAAATTATTAAAATGGAAAATGTAGAATGCTACATGAAGCAAAAAATAAGAACTTGGACTTTCAAAGGGTTCTGTAAAATTAGGTATCTGCTAAACCAAATACTAAACCCACTGCTGTTAAGTTACTTGTGACTCAGGGAGATCTTTGATAAGGCCAGTGAGGCTGTGCATCTGCACAAGAGCAGGTGACTCATTTTTCCCTGGGGCGTGACTGCTGCATTTTGACCACTGATTTGCAGTTAGCAGTCTAATACTCAACTTGCAGTGTCTCCAGGACTCCTTATGTATGCATATGAGCAGAAATATAACCATATACAGTTATATACCAAGTACTATAAAATGAGAGATATTTATTAGTGAAATAGTGTAACAAATATAAGAAAGCAAAGAAGTGCACATTTCCTGATGGCCACTCTTCCCTACTGTGCTGTTGATATTGTTGCACTCATCCAGATTTAGCTGAATGATTCATTCTCTAGTTACATTGGACTTATTATGCTTGCCTTTGCATTAAGCACTGGGCTGCTTCTGAAAAGCTCACTCTTTCTCACTGTCATCCGACTCATAATGACCCTATTGGACGGGATAGAATGGCCCCATATGGATTTTGTGAGACTGTAACTTTTGATGCTAGTAGAAAACATCACCTTTCCGCCTCTGGAGGTTTTGAACTGCTGACTTTGCGGTTAGCCATTCAAGGCATGACCACCACACTTCTAACTGCTCTGCGATATGGGAAAACGGTAAGTCCGTCTGTTTTGTGTAAAGGTTCACAGTGTGGGAAGCCCTATGGAGAAGCTCTGCTTTCTCCGATTGTGTCATTATAGAATTAGGCATGCCTTCATAGCAGTGAGTCTTTTATAAATAAATTACTGAAAAACTGTAAAGCCCCAAGGTCAGTGTTCTCATCACATACCTTTATTTAAAACATGGCCCTCTTGTTATTGCTTTGTTGTTATTTCTAAAAATAGTAAAAAGGAAAGCAAACTTCGAGTAGATGTTAGTTCTACAAAATGAGAGGAAAAACAGTCGGTTGCAAATGTGAAGTGGCTATTGTTATACACATTGGTAGAAAAATCATTTGCATTAAACTTATGCTAGTCAAATTACCTTCAAAGAAAAAAAGAAACATAAAATAAAACACATTTTAAATTGCATTTCCAGGATACCAGAAGTTGCCTTTTTATGCAACTTAATATATCTCCTGTATCCTTCCCCATGCTCTCATCTTATAAAAAGTGAAAATACAGCGAGCTCTCTCTTTACATATAAGTATAAACAGAAACTTAAATACTCATATGCTTATATAAATATAAAAAGATTTTGTCCCTTGTTTTACAGAATGTGATTTCTATAAAGCACAACTCAACATATTTCATGCTTAGATGGCATTGCACTGTTGTACTCTAGGACTAATCCATTCTTTCAAATGGTAGCATGATAGGTCATGATATCCTGGTATATGTTAATAATTTCTTTTAGAAAAATTAATGCCAAACTAGTCCCCAGGAGTTGGAGATTAAAGCTCCTCAATGTCCTACTTGCTGAGAAATTATTCTGCTTTATTCCCTCACCCCCACTCATCTCCTGAGCACATTCCCTTCTTTCCCTGGATGTTGCTTATCATTACATCTCACAGAAAAATCAGGAAACGTTCATGCAAGGTCTCATATCTGGGGTGCAATTTTGCACCACATCCCAAGGTCAGCAAGAGATAACCAAAACGCAGGGTTCAGAACCAGAAGGAACAATTGTGTTTGTCAAGAAACATATGTCACAAAAGGAAAATACATTGATGAAGATGTTGTGTGTGTGTGTGTTTAGGTGATCATACCTCCAAGAGAAACAAATGGTAATGACTTCCGTCACATCTTCCAGTCAAGTAGGATTTAAAAGGTATTCCACCCTAATCCTGTATGAGAATTCTCTAAAAAATGGTTTCATAGCAAAGAGCACCAAAATCAAAACAAAATAAAAGCCTTTAAACTCACTGCCATGGATTTGATGTTAACTGGCAGCAAGGCCAAAAGAATGGTAGAGTTTCCCATGTGGGTTTCCATGACTAGAATTTTACGGAGGAAAGAGTCTCCTCTTTCTTCCCTGGAGCAGCTAGTGGCTTCGATGGCCCCCCTTTGGGGTTAGCAGCCAATCTCCAACACGTCACCAAATGGATTGTGACCACAGAGCGTCTGCTGCTGTTAAGCACCTTCTCGTCAGTTCAGGCTCATAGTGACCCTACATACAAGAGAGATTGAAACTGCCAGGACATGCTGCCTCCTCACATTAGGTTAGCCACTTTGTCAATCCATCTTGTCAAGGACCTCCCTCTTTTTCCCTATACCGCTTCTTTACCGATCACAATGTTTTTAAATCATATATTTATTCTAATTTTAAAACACCATGGGATGTTGTTAAATTGTTTTTAAAAAAGTGGGATTTCTGCTCACTGTACTACAGAAAGGTTGCAGGGAGGAGAGGAGTTAGTCAGAGGGCAGTGTAGCAATGATGAAACATACAACTTGCCTCCAGTTTTTCAATGCTCCCTCCTCCCCACTATAATGATTCCAATTCTAACTTACAAATCTGGCTAGACCAGAGGATGTATACTGGTACAGAGAGGAACTGGAACCATAGGGAATCCAGAACAGATGATCACTTCAGAGCCAGTGGTGAGAATGGGGATACCAGGAGGGTGGAAGAAAGGGGAACCGTTCATACGGTTCTACATATAACCTCCTCTGTGGAGTATGGACGATTGGGAAATGAGTGAAGGAAGATATAAAACAGTGTAAGATATGACAAAGTAATAATAATTCATAAATTATCAAAGGTTCATGAAGGTGGAGGGAGTGGGTAAGGAGGAGAAAAATGAGAAGCTGATACCAAGGACTTAAGTAGAATGCAAGTATTTTGAGAATGGTGATGGCAACAAATGTACAAGTATCCTTGACATACAATAGCTGAGTGTATAAATTGTGATGAGTTATGTGAGCCACCAATAAAATGATCTAAAAATGTATCTGACTCCTTTCTTTTACCTTTCCTTCTATCTCTTCTATTCTCTAAGACTTTATTATGATGCTAATATATTATTGCTGTGCAATTGCTCCTACTGACCCGTGATGTGATATTTGTCAAGTCTGGTTTGCCATGACAATCCACAGAGTTAAATGCCTTGATATAATTAATAAAACAAAAGTAAATATCTTTCCGGTAATTTCTATTTGCAGTCAATATCCATCTGACGCCAGCAATGATATCCTTTGGTCCACATCTTTTAAATCTGGCCAATACCTCTAGCATCCCCTTTCAATGTACTGCTACAACCATTGTTGCATGGTTTTCAGCAATTTTCATTTGCATGTAATCCCAAATATATTGTTATTTAATTTGAGCATTCTGTTGGATAACCTTGCTTTGGAATGGGTAAATACATGGATCTCTTTCAGTCAGTTCACCTAGTAGCTGTCTTCCAAATTTTGGGGCCTAGACGCATGAGTGCTTCTAGGGCTTCATCACTTTGTTTAAACATTTCAGTTGGTATTTGAACAACTCCCAAAGTCTTGTGTTTGGGCTAATCTCTCAGGTGCAACCTGAACTTCTTACTTCAGTATCATTGGTTCTTGCTTATATGATATATCATGAAAAGTTGGAATGCAGATTAGTTCTTTTTTATACAGTGACTTTGTGTATTCTTTGCATCTTCTTTTGATGTTCCCTTCATTCATTATATTGTTTATAGTATCTGTATTAGTCACTTAATCTGGTGTCTCTTTGAGGATTAAGAGTGTAAGGATAGAGTATAGCCTATCAATCGAGGTAGCCAATGAGTCCTCTTTATGGGCATGGCCTTCTGAGAATCCCGGGAAATTCTGGTACTTACTCCTTGGACATGTGAGACACTTCTCTCAGTTCACTTACTTGAAGACACTCTACTGACAAGACCCAAGGTGGAAGCCCTGTGAGACAACATGAAGTAGAAGCCACATGGACCTCTCCTGCTGGAACAAGACCTCTGAAGCCATGTAGAGATCTCTGTAAGTGCTGAGATGCTTGCAATGCCACTGGATGCAAAGACTTTCTACCCACTGATTTGAGAATGTCCTGCATGTGATGTCCTTGCATGTGCCTCATGACCCTGAAAAGGACTTCACAGATTGGTGTCAGACTTTTGGGCTTGGAATGGACTGGCTGGGCTGTTTTCTCAATGTTTATTTCTTCTTGCATATAGACCTCTCCTTTATATACCCATATGCATGTTTATGACATTGTTTCTCTTGGCTACCCAAACTAACATAACATCTTTCAAGTTTTTTTTTTCCCTCAGTTCTTTCCATTTAACATATGCTGAATATATGCTGAACATTTTCTTCATTTTTGATTTTCTACCTCTCATTTGTCTCCTCATGCTCCCTTTTAAAATTTTCTGTTGAAGAAATTGACTTCATGTACTTTATGGACTCTACAGTTATGAGTAAGTTTTAGTGTCTTTTCTGAAATCTGCATTAACAAATTCTTTCTTTCCCGTCCTTGTACTTTCTTTTTGAATGATATTCTTGATGTCCTCCCACAGCTCAACAAAGTTGTCATTTGTGTTCAATGTTTCAAGATGTTCTCACAATTCAGGTGATATACTTTCAAGATTATATTTTGTATCTCATGGGTTGGTTTTATTTTCTTCAGCTCACACTTTGCATTTTCACATGTATAGTTGTTCTGTTCTACAGTCAGCCCCGACCTTATTTTAGCTGCTGGTGTTGGGATTAGCCTTAGTCTGCCTATATCAATTTGCTTTCTGTGTATTACATCTGCAGTAATACATCCGTATAGTTACCCATTTTGTTGCTAACAAAAAGGTCTTTGCTATGAATAAGGTTGTTCTTGCAAAATACTATCATGAGATCTCCTATTTCATTTCTATCACTGAGACCATATTTTTTCAATGACTGCCCTTTCCTCTGTTTCCCGTTTTTATATTTCAATCACTGATAATTAGCAATGAATCATGATTGCATATTTTATCAATTTTTTACGCCAAATGTTGATAGAATACTTCAGGTTCTTAATCAATAGGTGAGTGATGAATATAACTAAAAAGACCATGTTAATTAATTGTCTTCCTGTCATTGTAGCACATCCCTTTGTAAACTTCCATCCAAAGTTACATTCAGTGACTACAAACCCAAGCCAAATGTCATTGACTTGATTCTGGCTCACAGCAACTTGTACAATGATTGAAGAAAAGGTTGCAGAGGAAAATTACTTAGTGTGGTCTGGAATAGTTACTTAAAAAGCAATATGGTATTTTGATCTTACTTTCTGATCTCTGCCTAGTAACTGCCTTTGGGTTAGACAGGATTCTCTAGAGAAACAAAACCAGAACATTAATAGTTATATATATCATAAGAAATAAACAGTTAACTAATCTATAACGCAATAAGAATGGCTTGTGAGAGACAGCTAATACACTGGCAGTCCTTCAAGTCTTGAGAACTACCAGGTAGTCCTCTGAAGAGCAAATCAGGCTATCTGGCCACAGGCAGCAAACAGGAAGGCAGGTCACCAACACTCAGCCAGATGACAGGGTCTAATAGTCCCCAGTTCAAGAGATGTATATTTCAGGAGTGTGGTGAACTAAGGCTTGAAGCAACCTCAACTCACAGCTACATAGTCTATGGATTAGGTTTCCTATTAGTATAGCTTGCAGATCGAGGCACAGGAGAAGCAAGGCAGCTGGCTGGTCCGAAGATCCAAGCGCAAGAGAGAGAAAGGTGAGATTTACTGAGCCATTTATATCTCTGCCCTTCCAGGGATCTCACAAGTGTTCACTGGCCATGTTGGCACAAGAAACCTACCTATCACAGCCTTTTACCAAGATTGGTTGTTTCAATGAATTCTCTGTGATTTTTTTGCAGTGACTAATTAGACTCAACAGAGAAATAGCATTATGAGGAAATGGTTGGTGTCAGAAATGTTGAATAACTAGAGAATGGTTGTACATTTAATCTCTGCATCATAGGAACTCTGTCCATATTTATATCCTCCGTGTTGTCCTTTCAGTTGATTTCCTTTTCACATTGCTCTCATATTCTGTGCTTGCAGTGGTAAATGTTATCCTAGTATTTAAAACTGAATTTTCTTCTCCCTGTAAAACACTATTCTCCTGTGTATGCAATGTGATTAATTTGGTTTTCGACAGTTCAAATACTGGAAGAAAATCTAGCCATGAAGGACTTACTGAAAGGGTACAGTTATTTAGCACGGTGAGTTTCTAAAGAATGTTTTAAAGGTTATTCTGGTAATTAACTGTTTTCTCCATAAAGGTTTATTTTAGTATCTCATCTTTAGAGAAAAAGTAAAGTTTAAAAATTGGCCTCCTACTCTCTATATTTTTATAAGTATAAATTTGACTTTTGGAGGGTGTTGATATAAGTATACATACACATATTCTTGTGTTTGTCTGGGTGGACTAGAGAAACAAATTCATAAGCATGCATATGGATATAAAGGAAAGGTTTATATATAAGAGGAATGGACCATTGAGAAAATATCCCAACCAAGTCCAGTCCAAGGTCATAAGTCCGATATTAGGCCATATGTCTGATACCAGTCTATAAAGTCTCCTTCCCATTCACGAAACACATGCAAAGACATCAGGACAATCACAGGCCAGTAAGTGCAGAGTCTTGTGATTCATTGGCAGTAGAAGCATCTCAGTGCTGGCAGGTGTCTCTCTGTGGTTTTTCCGGCTTCAGAGGTCTGGTTTCATCAGGGTAAACCCATGTGGCTTCTTCGGCTCTTTCAGTTCCTGGGTTCAGGGCCTATGCTGCCATTTTGTCTTGTCAGTAGAGCACCTCCTAGGGAACTAAGTTGACAGTCTTTCACTTCCAATAGGAAATACCACGAAATTTCCCAGAATTCTCAGAGAAAGCCATGCCCACACATAGGTCTCATTAGCTATGTCTAGATTGACAGGCTAGACTCCACCACTACACTTCCAGTGCAGAAATTGACATAGATCAGTTACTGCCACATTCATACACAGACATTAATTTTACAACTTAGTTCTGACTCGTGACCATGCAATGTATTATTGAGCAGCATTTTTCCAAGCTTGTTTTGCTTTGTTCGCTTCAGTTTTATTTGCCTATTTTCTTAATAACAGCAGATCACTAGGCCTTTCATTGGAGGTACTGGTGTGTAGTATCTAGCTGCTAACTTTAGGTTAATTGTCAAGAACAAATAGTGTCACTGAGGTAAACACAAATATTTTAAAATTTATCGAGAATAAAACCAGTGGTGAAACTAGTAGTTTTTCCAAAATCCAATGTAATTGTCAGAGATTTTCTATTGTCAATAGTATACAATTTTATTCATTATGTAGATTTAAGTGACACAAAGATAAATTTGGTTTTATTGTATAGACTTCAAATTTATAAATACATACTTTGAGTTCAGCATCCAACTTCTGAAAATATGCATTATTATCTAAACAAATACAATACTAGGAAATAATAATACTGTAGTTTGCAGAAGGTCTAGCTTGGTAAGTTGCCTATATGAGAAAAGAGAAACAATTGCCAGGACATCATGTGTTTGTTTCTTTATTAGTATGAGATAACCTATTTTTCACTTATCTCAAGAACCTTTTATGCCTGGGGATTCTGTTTATTTGAAGGGCAAAATATTCTTAATATTCAAGGTTATTTTATTTACCTTAATCAGAGTTTTATGCTATCTCTTATATAAAGTATAACACTAAAACTCTTTTCTTAATATCTAACTGTCCAGTGTGAGAAGATGTATTCTGAGACCAGAGTTGATTTTCTAAGATGGTGTAATAATAAACTGTTTTCAGTTGCCAAGCAGTCAGATGAACAGTCAGTACAAATGAAATCTAATCAAGGGAATTTAGAGGTATATGTAGTGTGTACTTTTTCATGTAACTATAGTGGGTTTAATAATACATAGAACAAATTTAAACTCACTTCATTCAGTTTTACCACTAAAGATAAATATATTGAATGAATATCCAAAATGCATTTAGCAAGCCCCATATTAGGTATTTAAATTTCTTTCAAGATTTTGTGATTGCTAAAAGGATTGTCTGTATATATTTCACTGCTTAAATTTGATTAAGCTTGCTAATCTGCATTTTCATCAGGGATCATTGAATTATGTGGAATATGTAATGTCAAAATAAGGCTCTAAAGTGATTTTATTGAAGATATTCTTTCACACACAATGTTAAGGGTTCCAATTTTCAGCAGTGCTGTTAGTTTTTGAACATGTAATTGTCTACATTATTCCTTGCTCTGTTTTTATATATATTTTTAAATTTCTAGACAGCTATATTGACATGATTTATGTGACATCCATTTCAATGGTTTAAATGTATTAAATAGCTTTGTATTCATCACCACAATTGTAGAGCATTGTTTTCGATTTGTTTCCCCCAGCTTCCCTTGCCATATTCTTAAAAATGTATTAACACAGTTACTATCTCTATAGTTTTAACAATACAGATTTCATATAAAGAAAGTCATATAAAAAAGCCCCCTCACAAAGACAGCACACAGAAAAAGTATCAATCCAAAAGAAAGCAGAAGGTAAGAAAAAGTAGAATAAGTTAAAAATTGGTCCAAATGCGAAATAAATGTTAGACATTGTTTTCACCTTAGTATATTTGCAGGGACCCATTTGTCAATATGTATTTTATATTATTTTATTTTATTTTACTTCATTTTATTTTATTTTATCGGAGGGCATCACTGTAAATATACATTTTATAAAGGGAAAATTATTCTCATCTTTGGTTTGGGACTATGTGTTCTTGGAGTTATGAAAATGGATTTTGACCTTTCACTGTTTTACATAACCTTCTGCAAAATGGGGGCTCTGATTTTGAACTCTGATACCATCTCTTCTTTTTGATCATGGTTTTGACTGCTAATAATCTTTTACGGGCTGAGCCCCAGTGGTGTAGTGGCTGTGCACGGGACTGCAGTCCACTGGGTTGGAGGTTCAAATCCAACAGCAAGGCTTGGCCTCCTACTCCCACCACCAGAAGGCAGTGAGGCCCTCCCCCTAAATAATCTTTTAATCATACTGTCTGGTGTGCTTCTTCCATGAAGAGTTAGCTGACATCTCAATTAGATGGTTGCTTGTTTTATGAAAAGCCTTTAGCCCCAGACAATATTCTTTCTGATAATTAAATGTGGTAGTATGTTAATTTCTGTCAACTTGAAGATATATAATAATGCAGGGGTGGTATTCAACCTGTCAATCAGATCATAGCTTGATGGTGCCTACTTGTGGGTGTGTCCTTCTCACAAACAGGGCTCTGGGATCCTCCCTCTTTCTCTATGCCTTCACCTTCCTGCTGGATGACCCTGTTGGCTCCCAGAGTTACCACCACTGGATCCACAGGACTTTGCCTCACTGATTTGTGATTATCCTTCCTTCTGCATCATTGCATGTGACTATGTGTGTATGAAGTGGGACTTATGGACTAGTATCAGACTTGTGATCTTGAGTTGGATGGGGTTAGGATGCTTTCTTGATATTTAATTATTTTCTTCCACTTCTATGAGAGTCAGTGTGGCGCTAATGTGCTTATGTTAATTTCATGATTGAGATGTAGGGGTGGAGTCTAGCCTGTTAATCTGGAGATAGCCATTGAGTAGCCAATGAGGCCTCTGTGTGGGCATGGCTTTCTCCTGAGACTTCTGGGAAATCTCACAATATTTCCCTTATGGACATGAGAAGCTATCTCCCCAGTTGTTGGAGTTAGTCTCAGAGACAACGAACAATGGACAAGACAAAATGGCAGCATCAGAGAAGCTAAAGGAGCCGGAGGAGGAGCTACATGGCCTTACCCTAATGCAATCAGACCTCTGGAGCTGGAGAAGGTACTTGGAGATCCCTGAGTCGCTTCTACCACCACTGGATGCTGTTGATGGACCCCGAGCCCTGGAAGCGAGGAGCCATGGGGAGACCCCCTGCTGGCACCAGGACTCTGCATCCACTGGCCTGTGATTTTGTGATTCGGAAGGAGATGTTATACACTGGTATTGGGCATATGGGCTAATATCGGACTTTTGACTTTGAACTGGACTGGGTTGGGATGCTTTCTTAATCTCCTATTCCTCTTGAATATAAATGATACCCTTATAACCATATGGGTGTCTATGAATTTGTTTTTCTAGTCTACCCAGACTAACAAAGTCAGTGAGTTTGTTTCTCTAGTCAACTCAGCCTAAACACCATTCTCAGCCTCTTTTGATTGAACTGCATTTTTGTTTTTCAATTGAAAGTCTAATATTGAGGATATGAATTATTTACTATCTATGGCATTATTTTTATAATATTTTGTACTTTGCCTTCATTTGACTTTTTGTCTTCATTGTCTTTTATGTTGTTTTATAAAATCATATATAGTTTTTATTTTTGATGCTTATGATATTCCATTTAGGTAAGTCAATCTAGTGTCTTTAACTTGGAAGCCTGGTGGTATCACCATTACATGTTGGACTGTAACCCACAAGACCAGCAGCTTAGACCCACCAGGCTCTGGAGGGAGAAAGGTGAGGCTGTCTACACCCACAAGGAGTCCATCCCAGAAACCAGCAGGCACTGTTGGACACTGTGCTGTTGGGTTGTAAAGAGCAGGATTTGAATCAATGAGCAGGAGATTCGTTTTGCTTTGGTCTTTTACTTGTATGTAATTAGTATTATTTTTACTTTAGCTTTTACTTTAGCTTTACTTTAGTTTAAATACAAAGCTCATTTTAAACTATTTGTTTTTCATATCCATGTACATAAAAGGACAACATTCATTTAAGGTCGACTGATTCTATAATGCACACATTGATTCTTTGCTTTCCTAGTCACTTTTATCAATAGATATTTTTGTAATTTTATATTTTTATATTATATTTTATAATATAATATAATTTTATATTTTATAATTTATATTAATAATTTATATTATTTTTATATAATTTATATTATAACTTATAATTTTATATTATAATTTTGATATTGATTTTAATATTAATTATATATTTTATAATTTTATATTAATTTCATAATTTTATATTATAATATAATTTTATATTATAAATTTTATATTATATTTTTTATATTTTTATAATTTTATATTAATCTGTGCACTTTATAATTTCATATAATTTTATATTATATAATATAATTCTATATTAATATGTGTACTATTTTGACTTTTTGAATAGTTGCTTTTATATTTCCCACATTTTAATCAGAAAATATGTCTTTTGCAGAATGAATCTCCTATTGTTGTCTACTTTATGGCTTGATTTTCATCAGTGTTCCAAAAATAAACAATATGGATATAAAATTTTACATTAAATGCGTTAATTATGTTCCGTTAGTCCTCATAATCTTTGAAAAACTTAGACTTAACCAAGAGTTACTGATTAATTTGTGGCAATATCAATCATTAATTTTCTGCAATTCTTTCAATTTGTCGCTTATATATTTCAAGTCATTTTTGTAGATGCATAAAAGTTTATACCAGTTGTATTTCTTTATTTGCTATTTTATCATTTTATCATTTATCATATTTTTTATCATTTATCATTTTTATTAATTCATCCTTAATTAAATATTAAAAGTTCACATTTACAGAATTATTAAGTCAACTTTCATTGATCCTAGTTCATTTTTTCCTGACACTTCAGTAAATAACTTATTTGCACTATCTTATAGAATGGTCCATAATTGGAGTGACCAGCTATCTGACCACTCTTGTGTCATCTAATGATTGTATTTTAGTTTGCTGGTTTCAGTTTCTTCTTCATGACCACATTTAAAGGCATAGTCAAACAATCTATCCCGGAACAATCACACTGTTGCTGAGAACAAAGCAGCAGGAGAGAGGGAACCCACTGTCTTCCAGTGAACTCCAACTCACAATAGCCCTGCAGGATGTAGTAGAAGGTCCTTAGAACTGCCAAGACTTTAATATGTTTGCATTTATAATTGCTTCCAATCCTGAGTGATGAGAAGCAATGCATTTTTAAAGAAATGAATTTCCAGCAACATGATTGAAATTTATATTTCATTCCACAGCTTTCTGAAAGCAATATAATATTATATACTGCAGTACCTCCCTTCTTCTTCAGCGTGTTCTAGGAATATCACTAGAAATATTACTTGTATCCAATGCTGATGCCTGTTTTTATAATAATGTTTTTTAAAGAAAAAGAGAAATTAGTTAAATGTATATAATTTAAACAAAATGGAAACTCCAGATATTGTGAATAAATTATTTATATCATTATTTGAAAAATTATTGATGAATAATTTACCCCAGTGAAATATATATATATATATATTCTTCAGCTATCATATAGTCTTCTTTTGTATTGAATTATAAAATAATACAATCATTTGGCAAACTTGAAATTTCACAAAATTAATTCAATGAGAAAATAGTAAATTATATAAAAGTTATGTCTGACATGTTTAGAAAATGATCAGAGTCAGTCATCGATAATTTAGAAATATAAATTTGAAGTAGAAAGTCATTTAAATGGAAAAAAATAATTTTATAAAAATCTGAGAAATCAAACTATGCCAAACAATAGCTTAGCATGATTTATTTGACATTGCAGAAATTTTAATTGGGTAATAGAAGTTATCAAGCAAAACCCATGTTCTGAATACAATTAATAGTTATGATAATATTATGTGTAGCACAGGTGAGAACCACTGATAAAGTATAAAATGAAACAGAATATTGCAAATTACCTAAAAGGTCAAACAACACAATAAAAATGAAATAAATAAATAATCAGAAAAATATCATAATTTAATAGGCTAGACATTCAGAAGAAAATAATTTATTTGCATCATTGAACAAGATATTCTGGCACTGATTTTTAAAACTCCTTGTTTACCAAATACATGACCTATGTTGACATTTCCTTCTTTTTTTCTTCCCCTTGATCAAATCAAGTACAATGTTGCGTCAACCCATTTAATTCACCACTTGACTGATAGTTTGTCATACTGTGGACACTTGTATGTTTCTGTGAAGCTGGAAGCTACAACACTTATATTTTGAATATTATCAGAATCACCAAAATTGAACAGTTTCAATAAAGTTTTCATACAAAGAACAACCTATGAAGAAGTCAACTGTCCCCTTCTGACATCATGACCACTGAAAAACCTCATAAAAAGGAGAATATTGTAACATAATGAAAACCTCAAAAATAGCAGGAGAATTGTGTCAGAGACATCACCAGGCAAAGAAGGCATTCGATACATGGCCGGGGAAGATCTACCTTCTCAAAATAGAGTGGACCATAATGACACGGACTGAGTAAAATTTAGGTGACTTCATTTGCCGATGAAGCACATCTCAAATGAGAAACACAGCTGCACACATCTATTAATACTTAAATCTAGAATGTATAAGTCATGAGTGCATGGTAGAATTTTGCAAGGTAATGTCCGACTTCACCACAAATATTTTGCAATGACCCATGACTATATGCATGATATTCTCCAGATGGAATACATATAAATCAACTGACTACGTGTGTCTGAAGAGAAAATTGAGAAGCAAAAAGCAAGCAGCCAAAAACAGGAACTTACTTTGGAACAGATCTTCAATTGCTCATATGGAAATGTGCTGGAAGCAGAAGAAAATTGAAACAAGTCTATGAGAACCAAAACACAAACTTACAGAATTCCCACCTGAATTTAAAGAACGCTTCAAGAACAGATATGATACATTGAACGCCAATGATTAAAGACCTGGTGAGCTGTGGAACGACACCAAAAATGTCATGCATGAAGAAAGCAAAAGATCATGAAAAAGATGAAGAAGGTGGAAGATATCCAAATGGATGTCAGAAGAGACTATGAAACTTGCTCTTCCTCATAGAGCATCTGGGGCCCTCTATGCTGAGGTAGGGAGCTGAACAAAACATTTCCAAGGGCAGCTCAAGAGGACAAAGTATCATTATGAGAAATGCCAAGACCTAGAGTTAGCTATGCAAAATTAAAGAAGATACCGACCATAGTTTCAATGGAATGAACTCAGGCTTTAGCTGCAGTACTGAAAGATTGTATGGACAAAATATTTATTACAGTTGGAAGCATCAAAAGAAGTTGGAAAGAGCATTGTACTAAAAAGAACTAGTCAACATTCAGCCATTTCAATAAGCAACCTCTGATCAAGAATGAATCATACTTAAGAAGATAGTCCAAGTTGGACTGAAAGCATTAACCAAAGCTCCAGGAATGCAATACCAATTAAAATGTTCCAACACTATGATGAAGCATTGAATGAGCTCACTCATTTATGCCAAGACATAAAGAAGACAGCTACCTAGCAAACAGACTGAAAGAGGTCCATATCTGTGCCCAATTCAAAGAGAGGTGACCCAACAGAATTGATAAATTGTAGAACATGTCATTTATCTGTTTCTCTAAAGATCTCAACCCAAAATACTGTGGTCACATAATATTTTATAATAGTTGTCTTATTATGTGTGCATTCTTTTGAATCACCTTTCTTTGTCATGAATGTGTACATATATGAATATACACACATATATTCTAATCAAAATTGTTTGTTCAGCAAAGTTGCAGCTACACATTGACAGGTTCTCATCAGAATCCGAAGAAGGCATGTATGTCCTATGGGGGTTAGATGCATCTTGCTGATTTTCTTTTTCTTTTTCATTTTATCATTGACCTTTGTTAAACTGGTCAATAACAATCCATTTTTAAGCACAAAAACCAGCAATTTGGGGGCCTCACATTGATATTAAACTAACAGTATCTAGATATCTGAAGATCAAACTCTAAATCTTTAGCAGGATTTCCTGGTTTGAACATTAAAAAAATAGAAATTTTAAGAGAAAAAAATGTATTGTGATATACCACCTTTATTTAAAGCACAGCAGAGGTTTATAATGCCAGGGACTTGAACATTATCAGAAAGCAAGAATCCAGTTTGATCTTTCCCTGTGGAATTTTTCTTGTTTTTCATCTCTGCTTCTGCTTCATTATTTTCTCAAAACTTCCAAGATCCCGTGCTTCTGTTAGTCTACAGGGAAAAAACCCAGCAGGCTATCACCTCTCACATATAATTCTATGATATACTTGATTTTCAGTATAAACCCAGGGTAGTTGTGGTTGAGATATTGTTCAGATGTCATTTTTGTCCCCTCTCACTCCTTTGTTAACAGTTAACGAATTTATGCCAGAATAGTGAGGTCAATGGCAGACAAGTGAACCAACCAAATCCCTGCCATGAAGTCAATTCTAACTCACAGCAAACACCATTTAGGTTTCTAAGACTATTTCAGGGAATAAAGTCCAGTTGTTTTCTCACTAAACTGCTCCAGCTTTGAACTGTCAATCCTGTGGGTCTAAGTGCTCACACAAGGGGAGAACTGATACTGAAATAAAGAGGAGGAAGACATAGCTGCTTATAGAGATGAATTAAAAATTAAAAGAAATAAAGACACATCAGGGCAATTAGAAGCTGGAGCAGGTTCACAGGATGCCTCTTCCTTTAGAAAGTACACAAAGAAAGCATGATCCTGTCAGCACTCTGAATCTGAATCTTCAGTCCTTAAACTATAGGAGGGCAATTTTGTTCTTACTAAATTGTTAACTTGGTGGGGTTGTTATGCCATCTCTATTAAACTTAGATAAGATGACTTTCAGTCCTACAGTAAAGTATAGCTAAAAACACTGCTGTGAGTTTTAAATACATGCTTCATTGAAACTATTCTAGGTTTAGGTACAAAGTAAACAATATATAGTTATCATCATCTCCATCATCATTGTACATCTATGGTAAAGGATAATTCCTCCAAGTGTCATTTATTTTGCCTTCCCTCAATTATATGAGAAATAAGAAAATTCCACAGGTAAATACTACACTGCATCAAAAGTACTTGCAAACTATGCTCCATAAAAGTGTCTTGTAACAACCAAGTGTACATAATTCCAGTCTATCAAATTTGAGATAGAGGGAGAATAGCATGTGACAGTCTTAATCCGTGTCATGGTCTCCAACCAATTATTTTCTTACTGTCTGATTTTGGATTCTGACTCATTACAGTTCTTGGGAGAAGCCTCAGCAGACGTGCTTACATTTAACCCAAAGTAAGATCTGCATGCCATACATGGCAGAGTTAATGTGCTGCGATTTGAAGGATTGCTGATAGCTGGGATGCTGGCACGGTTGAGCCTGAACGAGAGAGCCAGCCAGCCACTAACCAGAGGCACGACGGGTGGGAACCATTCCGAAGGACAGCATGGGAGCGTTCAGAGCGTTTGCTGCCTCAGGCTATGGCGCAGAGCAGCCATAGATTCTAGCCTCGCCTAGAAACCACAACACAGTTTAAAAGAACCATTGTGGGAATAGGGAGAAAGCGCTTACAAGTGTTTGATTTTTAATATTTCTGAGTACACAGGAGATAAAAAGTATTGAAATGCAGCATTACCATTTCTGAGCCAATTGGATGTCTCTATTACAAAATCTCTTTGGATTTTTGTTAAGAGAAAGTGTAGTGGAAACATCAAGGGAAAAGGAGTATCACTTTTTATGAAAACAATTTGAGAATATACAACTAAATACCTTAAAAAAAACAAAACCACAGACACACAGGTGCAGAGACAATGACCATCGAATAGAATGTTTTTAGATTTAATAAGATAGTTAATAAAAGCAGACCAGGGAACACTGAGTATGCAGTTCGGGCCCTGAGTCACATGTGTGCATCTCGATAATCTACACACTCACTTGGAATTCCTTCATGTATGCATCCTGTGTCCAGTGTCATCGGTTTGTCAAGGTTTTCTGAGGATGTCTGTAGTTCAACACTGCTGACACTGGGCTTGCTCACTGCAAGTGGTTGAAATTAACTGTAGCTTCCATCAGATGAAGAGAAACAAAAATGTTAAATTAGATCCTCAACATGTGTTAATTCTCCCAAAGCCTTTCCATCAAATACATTCATCAAGAACTAGTAGAAAGTGTCTCAAATTATAGCTAGGTTTTAATAGACACTCAAAGCCTCCATTGATAAGTAAGACTTCGGTGATAACAGCAACAACAGTTGCTGTTCATTCCATTTCCACTACCCACTCAGTTTGGGTGTTGTCTTGAGTCTATTGAGGATGATGAAATGGATTTTAGAGAGCACTTTCCATTAAAAATGGAAACTGAACAGAAGAAATAGTACTAACACATTTTTTGGTGTGTAGAGTGGAGAAAAATATTCTGCAAAAGTAAGAAGTTAAAATTTTGCTTTGAGTTTCTTTTGTCTCTACCCCATTTTAGGAGTGTGTTTAAGTATTTGAACCCTTTTCCATATTTTCCTCTAATTAAATATGTGACCATAATCAAGGAATTTTATCTGTCATTATTTTATTACTTACTGCTTTAATTTGTGTGGTGGGGTAAACAGTTTGCTTCAAATGACACTCTATAGTATAATCCATGCAAAAGTACTCAGCATGATGAAGGTTCCCAATATATGCCTCCTCTTCTCCCCCACTTCTCTTCTTTCCTCTCTTTTCCTGTTTTCTCTTTCTATTTTTTCTCCTTCCATCTGAGATTCTTTTGTTTCTTGTGGCATGCAAGAAGTGACATTCATGCAAACAGCAATATGCTCTTCTTATGTTTTCCTATGATGCCCAGTTCCTAATTTATTTTCAAGAGTATATAAGCTAAGCATTCACACTTGTAAAGTTCGATGGAAACTGTAGCTGACCTATGTTTGTTTGTTTTCCCCTTTCACTGTGACTAACAGATTCCAGTTGCATTTTTTACATGATTCCTTCGAGAAAAGAGATAGTAAGCAATATATGCTATATCTATTTCTGTCAGCTTAATTGATTTGTATGTACTTTCTAATAAGTTCAAAGCCTTGTTGTATCTTACATTGTTATCTTTCCACTTTTTCTTATATTCATTTTGCTTCCTTATTTTAGTTAGGTCTTCAGTGTGATTTAAAAGTTTCACACATTTAGCTACTGACAAGCAGACCTGAAGTTTGACTTTATTTATCCAGCAGGACTTCAAAAGAAAGGTTTGGTGACCTACTTAAATAAAAGGGGGGCACTGAAAACCCTGCAGTGCAATTTGACCTTAGCACACATGGGAATGACATTAGTCAGAACTGATCTGATAGCTAATGGCTGCCAACAACCCCGCTCCATATTTATTACAGAAAACAAATACTAATACCTTGCCAAGACACCAGTCCTCTTCATCCTAGAAAAAGTTATCAAAATATTTCAAATGTCTAAGAACATTAATTTATCTCCATTGCATTCAATTTTATATCAATTTTGTTATATCTGGAAAGAATTGCCATAGTATTTAATAGCAAATAAAACTAATTCATGTAATTGTAGAATTCTATAGCAATTAAAACAAATAATATATGGAAATGTAACTGAACTCTCTTTATTCCCCTTTCACTATGTTAATGAAATATTAAAACTAAATTATGACATCAATATAAGATAATAAATATATTCAACATAATATCAAATATTAAAATATCTTATTAAGACTATCAATGAACTTCTTCCTCTTTACCAGAAAAAAGGGCAATGTATTATAATACTTCACAATGCGTTTTAATACTTCATCTCAACCCAAAAGCCCAAATCTCATTCATTCAGCTAATTTCAATGTCGGGTCACTTTCTATAGCATTTTGGAGGCTGTAATTCTTCAAAGGAGCAAACACTCACTTTTCTTGCAAGGAGCCCCTGTTGGGATCATATCACAGCCAAGGACACAGCCACCCACCAGTCAGGGTTTAGCAGCACCAGGGCTCATTGCTCTGTGAGCTCAAGCTCAATAATTTGCAGTAGGTAATATTTTCATTTTGTACAAGTGGAACTAAAGTGGGAGAAGAAAGTACATCACTCAAGTATACATAGTCAATTGTTGATGGAACTACAACTTAACCTCAGCTCTAGTTCACATTAAAGCGACACATCATGTGCTGCACATCAAGCTACTGGTCATATCTTTTGATTGACAGCTATAATTAGATGGAAATTTTATGAGAAATATTTTATAATTTTTGCTTGAAATATATACTTTAGAATTGTATAGAACCTTCATTCTTTAAATATTATAGTAAACTGCACATTTTCTTTAATTATTATATTTTCAAATGTAATTTTTGTAAAACAACTCCCTAAGCATTTTTATCAGCTTTATGAAGACAATTTGCATTCAATAAAATCAATCAATTAAAAAGGGATAGTTTAATTAGTTTAATGTTTTTTGTAATTATATTGTCATCACCAAAATCTAATGCTAGAAAATTTTCATAATTGTAAAAAATAAATATTATGGTCTTTAACAGTTATTCTTCTTTCTGACCCTTAGGTATAGGTAACCATCAAATTTCTGTTTCTGTAGATTAGTCTTCTCTAGAAAGTCATGTAAATCACATCAGACATTGTGTAATCTTTGTTTCTAAGTCTGTTGGTGAATATAATGCCTTAAACATTTTTGAGAATTGATTTATATCACTTTTATCATCTGTGCATTAATATCTTGAAATATAGTATTTAGGCGTTTTTAGTTCAAATTGCAGTAGACTTACAATACTTATAATTGTCATTCAGTCTATCTGGACCTCTATAATAATACATGACATTATTATGTAAAGATTTTCTCCAAGTGCTGTGCTGTGCTGATGTGTTAATATTATTGGTTATACATTTATTTGAAGTGCAGTGACAAAAAAAGCTATCCTATAAAAATGGAATTATTGAAATATAATGTGAAGGAATAAACTAAAATAATTTTATAATTTGGGGGCCTTCCAGTTGTCATAATGCATAGTGGAGTTTTCTTTTCACTATAAATTTCAATGTTTCTTGCAAAGACACTTTTCTTGCTTAAAAACTTATCAAACTTTAAGTTTCAAAAATACATAGTTTTCTAATTATGTCTAGTTATGATAGCTAAATTATCAGTAATTTATTTTGATGTAGATACCATTGGAAAAAAGTGTAAATGAGTGGTATTGAAAATGCAACTTATAGTCATGCAATCAAAAGGAGCCTACAGCTATTTTACTTCAAAATATCAGCTAATTGTCATGTAAAATGTTGAGTACGAATCTATTTGTCCCCAGAAATGATCAAATATGAAATGCTTTCATTATATATTTCTGATAGCTATGGCAAAGCAGTCATTGTTAAATACTCCAAAGTGAACTTTCAGAGATGTCTGTAGATGAGTAAAACTACGTCTAGAATTGTTAACGCTCGAGCACGTCTGCACATACTTGTGCCATGGAGTTGGCGCCAATCCTTAGGGACTCTGTGCACAAGAGGATGAACTCCTGCATGCTCCAAGGCAGCCACGGTGTCCATTCATGTCTTCGAGGGCCTTCGTCTTTTCAGTCGCCCTTCCACATTACCACACAGGATGCATTCTCTGTGGCGCGGCCTCCCGACATTAGGTGCCAAGGGTGGAAGTCTTTGTCGCTGAGGAGCACTCTTCCTTCAATCCCTATAGCTCTTGCTTATATGCAACCTCTTGAGATGGTAGAACGTTGGCTGGTTCTTTTTGTCACAGTGACCGTGTGTTCTTTCCATCTTCTCTTGATGCTTCCTCCAGCATTCAATAGTCCATCCATAGTAACTCAATATTGTCACTTCTTGAAAATGAAGCTCTTTCTTAAACATAGGTGTGACTGTATTAGGAGCCCTGTTGGCATAGTGATTGCAAGTTGGGCTGCCATCCAGAGGTCTGCAGTTCAAAATTGCCAGTCGCTCTGTAGGAGTAAGGTGAGGCTTTCAGGTCCCCAAACATGAATGGTTACTGTTTTTGCAACTCACAGGGACAGTTGCACCTGCACCCAGTTCTATAGAGCTTCTCTGAATCACGATCTACTCAAGGGCAGTGAGTTTGAGTTATACTGTCTATGCCAATACTCACTGCCATCGACTCAGTACTGGGGATTTCAAAAATTAGCGGTCTGCGTGAGTATAAAGCTCAGTCTTTTTCTCACAGAGCAACTAAAGGTTTCAGACTGTGGAATTTGCCTATTGCAGCTCGATGCATAATGACTACGTTATCAGAGCTCCTTAGAATATGTGTGGGTATACACGAGCACACACTCACACATACACACAGAGATAAGTCTATTTAGCATGACCCTCTCTCTTTATATTTATATGCACACATATATGTATATATTTTAGTTTTGATATTAGCTTCCAGTCCGTAATGAAATGAAGTCAAACATCTCTTCCTATGTGTATTTACTGAGTTATATATATATATATATATATCACATATACATATATACACACATTACATTATCACCTTCAAAATGTTCTCTATTATACTTAATACATTTGTCATATCTGGAATTCCATTCTTAGAAACATTTTTCTAACTCAACTGTTTGGATTGCTGACAGCACCTCCCTAATGTTTCCTTCACCTCTTCTACGTCACAAAATTGCTGTCTTTTCATGTGAGCTGTTTCATTCAAAGAAACAAAAAGATGTCATAAAGAGCAAGGTCAGGTGATCAAGGCGTGCTGGGCAAGAGAGACATGCAGTTTTTTGCCAAGTAAACCTGGTGCACTGAGATAGCAGCATGAGTCATGGTATCAAAACCAGTTCCCAGTCTGCCACAAATCAAGCCTTTTTTTGTGTGTGTGACACACTGTAATGCCATCTTTTCAGAACCTCTGAACAGAAAACTAGACTAGCAGTCTAACCTGGTAGAACAAACTCCAAATGCACTATCTCACTTACATAACAAAAAAAAAAAAGCATATGAGCATTGTCTTGATTTTTTATTTTATTTGACAGGTTTTATTTTTTGGGGGGGAGGGGAGGTGATGATGGCATCTTGCACTGACTTGCTTTCAGGGTCATATGAATTGCATCATTTCTGATCACCACTAATGACCTTATGGGGCGTGGGAGCGGGCGGGGAGAGTCTGAGCAACTTCTGATCTGTTTTTTTCAAAGCACTGCATGTTTCCACTGGATGCTCTTGTTGCTGGTCAGTCACAAACCATGCAGAGAAGCAATAAAGAAGTGGAAGACCCTGAATGAGCTGGATTGACAGGGTACCTCTGCCTCCATGGACTCAAGTGTAGGAATGATAGTGAGATGGCTCAGCCCAGGCCAGTGCTTCCTGCTGGATGGAAGCAGGCTGGATTGTACCTAGTAACAAGAAAAACAGCAACAACTTTCATAATTTGCACAGGGTTGAATGATATTTACATTAACTTGTTGTCCTTGTAAGCATAGGCATATCATTTTATCACAAACATCATTATACTTTACAGCAGATCTTAAAATGTTATTGACAATGACTGTGATAATATTCCTCTTGAACTTATCATTCTCCATATGGCAAGCTGTATGATTGTTACATTTTAAATGGTTTATTATAGTAGTTGCTTTAAACTCTTTCATGTCTGAGACAAGTCTCTGGTAAAGGCCATTAACCTAGGTGAGTTTTAGGGGCATCGGAACAAATGAAGGCCCTTCTAAGATTGATTGACACAAAGGCTGCACCAATGTGCACGCTCAAAGAGCAATTGTGTGCATAAGGCTCCTCTTGATTGCAGCTAACAACGATGTATAAAATATTGATCCTATGCTTCCCTGTAATGTTTGACTTTTTTTTTTTTGGTGTCATCTGATCCTCGTGCCCTGTTTATAGGGAAAACTGATAATTGATGAGTCATAATGTTTCAGAATGGCCAGGCTATTTTGATCTAAGAGGAGTTTTCCTAGACTTATGTGTTTGGGAGCTTATGTTGTCAACATTCAACAACTCCTGTTTTAGCTGGTGTCTTTCAGCACTCCTGATGTGCTGTCAAAATAATGAGATGATGAAAATGCAAAGAGCATATCTCTGTGTTGGAGGCTCATCTCTGGCATTCAGGCTTTGTATGTGTCATAGAAAAGATATGTCTTTAAGATGATATTGATTTGACAGAAATCATCTAGCTGCTTACCCATCACAATTTTAAAATGCATAGGTCCATTCTAAAGATATATTTAGAAACTTTTAGGCCAAGGGATATGATTTATGCATGTTGTCATGTGGATTTCAAATATTTTTTCAAAATTTATATTAAAACAATTGTGTAGGTGGCAAAAAAAAAGTCTACCAATTATCACACACTTTTAGAGGAAGGGTAAATGATAATAATGGAGACCAAGTGATTTTAATTATCCTGGCTTCCTATCCTCAATAAGTACTTTTATATGGAATGAAAACACTTAAGATAAATATCCAAGTACCCGGGTTTTTGGGGGGGTTTTCTTGTTTGTTTTGGGGGCATCACTTGTGTGAGTAGGAGGCCCAGCCTTGTTGCTGGATTTGAACCTCCAACCCAGTGGGCCGCAATCCTGTGCACAACCAATATGCCACCAGGGCTCAGTCCTATTAGTTTTGCTTTTTTTTTTTTAGGCATCACTGCCCTCTGGTGGAGCGGGAGGCCCAGCGTTGCTGCTGCTACATTGGAACTGCCAAGCCAGTCGGCCCGCAGTCCCACAATCAACCACTACACTACCGGGGCTCAGCCACAAGTATCCATTTTTATATTAAAGAAAATGCATATTATTTGCTTAAATAAGTATTCTAATCTCTCTCTTTCTCTCTTAATTTATCTTGTCCTCTCCTGATCAATGTCAACAAAGAACTGTGCAGGTTCTACTTCTATGCTTGATTTTATTCTGATGAAAATGTCCTTCATGTTGTACTTGGCTATACTTTGTATTCATGTTCCAAACATCTGTTTCTTTCATGATTTTCTTCAATCACATGTTTACCACTCTTGCACCTTTAATGCCTCTTCTAGTATTTACACATACAAACACAAAGCTTCCGCTAGTGGATCTTTCAAAGTTGTTTCACTTTCCCAAAATACTTGTTACAGTAAACTCTGTGACTATTCTTCCTTTGCTCACGAGAGTTTCAAATCTTTTCCATTACATTTTGAATTAGGTTCCTATCACCTTTACTGCTTCCTTGTTAATTGATTTCTCATATTCAAACTTATCAACTTAATTTTGACATATTTTAAAAGATTTTCTACAGTATTTAATGGCATCACCTGGCCTAGAGTTTGGAAAACATTTATTCTCCATATTACTCTTCACTGCACTATATATCCCACTATATTTCATGTAAAATGTATCTCTGCTATTTTCGTTATTTGCGATTAGTGAGTCCCTGGCACCATTGTAGTAATGCTGACGGCTGAAATGAACCACTTTTTCCACAGATTGTGGTTTACCATATTTTTTGGAGCATAAGACATACCCGATCATAAGACCCACTCAGTTTTTAGAGCAGGAAAGCAAGAAAAAATATTCTGAACCAAATAGCACCGGTATACTAAAATATTCTATGATACCATACCTTCAGATAATAAGACACACTTTTGTTTTCCCCCACTTTTTGGAGGGGAAAAGTGCATCTTATGTTCGACACAATGTGAAAATTTAAACTGCCTTGTCAACAGTTGTTTTTGGTATGTCCAAGCTTTTCAAATAATCCCACCATCAATATTATTTCTTCTCTATGCACTGACTTGTTTCTACATATCCAGCTCTTCCTTTGTAATTTCAATCACCTTATCTACATGTAAAAGCTGCCCAACATATCAGGAAAATGAAAGAAGTGTTGCATTTGAAGCATGGTGTTGCAGAAGAATATTGAACTGCCAGAAGTGTGAACACATCATCTTGGAAGAAGCACCGTCAGAATTTTCCTCAGAAACCATCAGAGTGAGAGTCATCTCAATTTATGTGGGCATGCTGACAGAAAGGATAACTCCCTGAAGATAGAGATTATGGTTATGTTTGGCAGAGGGTCAGGAAAAGGGGGGGGGGGGAGAGAAGGAAATAGGACTACAGTGAGATTGAATGACAAGACTCAAGTCTCCTAAGTACTGTGTGGACATTTCAGAAATAGACAACACTGGCTTTCAGCTTCACTGAGCACAAGTGCATTTTTCTTGGAGCTCTCTATTCTGGTAACAGGCACAGGGGGCAATCTTGAAATTCTTGTCTCTAATAAGCATTATGGCTTTGCTATATTCATGATAGATTTGCATGTAAATTAAGAAGAGAAACAGAAACAAAGATATTTAAATGAGAGGTTCAAAAGAGGTCCTCAGTATCATAAGGAGACTTTTTTCATCTTAAAGGGGATTTGTGTGCCCTTGACAAAAGAACATTTGCTAACTTATTCGAACCACCAGGAAGCTTTCTTAGCATCAGTATCAAGATTACTCCTTTTAAATCCTCTCACCAAAAAAACAAAGCAAAACAAAACCAAAGCAGTTACCATGACCTCAGCTGATCTCTGTTCCTTACATTTGATTGGTCCAGAAGATCCTCTCAGAAGTTATGTCTTTGTTTGGATTTTGCTATTCAGATAACCTTTCCACTCTCAGCTATACAGTCCTTCCTGGCACTTTTGACCAGATAGCACAGAGTAACGTGGCCCATTTGTTTTCCAAGATTTAAATCTCTGTAGCAGCAGACAGTTTCTGCAGAGCCAGGAGTGGGTTTGAACTGTTGACCAATATGTAATTCATTATCACATCACAGCTTCTGAATAGACCTGGTGAATCCAAGATGCATCGCTGGGTGTTATGATTTGTCCCATAAAATTGCCTTCATTAACTTTAATCTTGCTTGACGGACTGATGGAAATATCAGCTCCTTGAGCTAGCTGATCTATGCACAATACTTTCGTATGTCCCCACCTTTGTAACACAGTCACCTCATTTAACCATTTCAAATGAGAGCAATTGATAGTCCTCAGTTCTTGGAGCTTTTTTAAAATTAATGCAGTAAGTTTGATTTTCTTCTTTCAACTCCATTTGTTCTTGCTCATATCTTGCTATCCTTTCTCCTGAATTGGTGGAATATTAATTACTTATTTTAGGTGCAATGACTCTGGATACTAGTTCCCTCTACTTTTAATGCTTCCTGCATTCTTCAGCATTGTGCACATAGACTCTTTCAATGTTGACAGTCAAGCGTGAGTTTGTCATTGAGTTCTGTCAGTTGAAAGTACACTGAGAATTCTCTTCCCTCCTGGTTTTCTAATTGTAGGTCTTTGCACATTTCTTTATAATCTTTGAATCATTACCCCTTTTCAAGTTTTCCATTCAGCTCTTTGATTTCATCATTTCTTTCATTTCCTTTAGCTACTCTATGATTAATGACAAGTTTCAGAATCTCTTCTGATATGCACTTTGATCTTTTCTTTTTGTTCTGTATTTGTAATGATCTTTTGCTTTCTTCGTGAATGATATTGCTGCCCTCCCATGATTCATCAGGTCTTCTGTCATTAGTGTTATATGCATCAAATCTTTTCTTGAAATGTTCCTTAAGTTGAGATGGGATTCACAGCAATATTTTGGCTTTCACTGGTATGTTGATTTTTCTTTAGCTTTATCTTGAACTTCCATATCAGCATTTAATGGCCTGCCCAAGGCCTTGTTTTAGTTCCAGATATTGACCTTCTCCAGTGTTTCTTTTCTTTCTTTTTATTTCAATCACTGCCTTTGGTGGTCGTGGGTGCTACCCAAGGTCCCCAGGCCACAATCCCGCATTCAACCACTTAGGCCACTGGTGCTCAGCCAGCCAGTGTTTCCTTTCAAAAGCATAGTCAAATTGATTTCTGAATATTCAATCTGAAGAAGTTCACATGTACAGTCATGGTATTGACTGTGTTTCATACTGAGAAAACATTAATTCAAGGCACACCTACTCTATTCTTATCTCATTAATATAAGCCAGAACATTTATTCCCAAATTGTATTCTAATCAAAGAAGAGTTAGGATATAAAGAACCTTTTTATATTGTTTTTGACACAATTCAAACCATAACAACCTTGAAATCAAACTTTAATTTATATTTTTGATTACTCTTAGTAGAAATTCTAGGATTCAAATTCTGCAATTAAAGTGAATATTCAGAGAGCTTAGGAAGGGGCATTTGCAATATAAATCAAATTTTGGTTAAGTAATATTTTACCTTTTTACCAAAGTTTGGAGAACTCTATCATCTCTTGATTTCCAAAGATGTTTCATTTTATGTCATTTAAAAAAAATGGACAATGAAAATACAGATGCACATTCTTCACTAGTGGTAAAGTTATTGCTTTCTTGGATCAACATTGCACTCAATAAATATCATAAGATGGATGTGAAAAGTAAGAAACTGAAATTCAGATTAATAATGATGCTTTTCAAAAAGACATTTATAATTTTGTGTGATATGTGTTTTATTTAGAGAAAATTCATCTCAAGTGTCTATGCACATGATTTCCAATTGCATTTGCATAAACATTCTTATTAGTATTTCTGATTTTATTAAATAAAACAATCAAAATATTTTATATTTATTGAAACTATACTAAACAAATGAGTATACTATTTACATGCATTTAAGATATAAGAACTTTAAAGCTACATAAATAGTGGTCTCTTGAGCTACACTAGCAGTCCACAGTAGCAAGCAATAAGATGAATACAAACATTGTTAACTGCCATAGAGTTGGCTCTCACCCTTATTGACCCATAGAGATGACTATAAATAATTTATGCTAAATTATTAAAATATTTCTTTTGAGTATTCTTAGTTGTAGTGTTAATGCACTGGCCTTTAAAAATGTCCAGTGTCTAAAATGACCAGATGCTTATTAGGAGAAAGATGATGTAAGCAATGACTTTCTATTCCTATATGGCTTTGAAGAGTTGGAAACACTTTTTAACAATTCTGCTCTATCCTATAGGCTGATCAAGAGTTGAAGATACCTAGCAAGCATTGACTTTAAAGACAATTTTGACTGTTTAGCTATTTTTCTTGTATTATAGAGGAATTTTTGCAGTAAGGCATTGACAAGGAATTTCCAGAAGTTAAATCTAGATCAGAAGAGAACATGAATCAAGAGGTATTGTTGCTTATGTCAGATGGATCTTAGCTCAAAAAGGAGACTACCAGAAAGATGTTTACTTCTGTTTCATTGCCTATGCAAAGACATTCAACTGTATGGACCATAATCAATTGTGCATAACCTAGACAGGAATGGGAGTTTCAGAACACATCTTTATTCCTTCAGAATTGTACCTGGATCAAGAAAGAGCCAGTTGTGCAAACAATACACAGGAATAGTGCGTGAAAACAACACACAGGGATATTGCATGGTTTAAAATCAAGAAAAGTGTGTTTCAGTGTTATATCCACTCACCATACTTATTCAATAGGTGTGTTGAGGAAGTCATCAGAGAAGTTGGATAGTATGAATAAGTGTGCAGCATGAGGATTGAAGGAAGGCTTATTAAGAGCCTGGGGAATACTGATGATGACATAACCTTATTTGCTGAAAAATTTGGAGGAATTGAAAGCATTTGCTATTGAGGATCAAGGATCAGTCCTTTCACTATGTATTACAAACCACTGTAAGGAAGACCAAGTTCTTCATTACTGAACTAAAATGCAACATCATGATAAATGGAGAAAAGCTTGAAATTATTAAGGATTTTATCTTGTTTTGATGGACAATCAATTCTCATGGAAGCAGTGGCCCAAGGATCAAAAGGCATTTTGCCTAAGATCAGCCTGTTGTATAAGACCTTAGAGCATTGAAAAGCAAGAATCTTACTTTGAGGTCTCGGATGCTGCTTTTCTAAGCCATATTATTCTTCACTGCATCATATGAACATGAAAGTTGAACATTGAATAAGGAGGACTATCAAATAATAGATGGCATCTGAGGTGTCATCGTGGTACTGGAGATGAATATCAACTACCATGAACCATTACAAAGATTAACCATTCTGTATTAGAAATGACGATGGAAAGACAACTTCTTACATAATTTGGACATTGTCAAATGTTCAATACTGCCAGGAGAGTTTGGTCCCTCTTATTGTACTTATGTTAATTTTATGATTGAAATATAGGGGTGGAGTCTGGCCTGTTAATCTGGAGATAGCGATTTGAGTAACCAATGAGGCCTCTGTGTGGGCATGGCTTTCACCTGAGACTCCTGGGAAATCTCACAATATTTCCCTCATGAAGATGAGACGCTATCTTCCCCAGTTGTTGGGAGTTAGTTTCAGAGATGATTAATCACAGGCAATACAGAATGGCGGCACCTGGGAGGCTGGAGTAGCTGGTGGAGAAACCACACGGCTTTGCCCTGATGGAGGCAGATCTCTGAGGCTGAGGCAGCCACATGGAGGCCTCTTCCAGCGATGAGTTGCTTCTACCACCACGGGATGCTGTTGATGGACCCTGAGCTCTGGAAGCGAGGAGACATGGGGAGACCCCTGTTGGTGCCAGGACTCTGTAGCCACTGGTCTGTGAGTCAGAAGGAGACTTTATGGATCGATTTTAGGCATATGGGTTAATATCTGACTTGTGACTTTGAGCTGGACTGGGCTGGGATGTTTTCTCAATGTCCTGCTCCCCTTGAATATAAACCCATTCCTTATATCCATATACGTGGCTTTGAAATTTGTTCCTTTAGTCTACACGGACTGACACAGTGACTATCAAAGAACCGATGGCATCTGAGGTGCCATTGTGGTGCTGGAGAAGAATATCGACTACCATGAACCGTTACAAAGACCATCCATACTGTATTGGAAGTGAGGATGGAAAGACAAGTTACCTAATTTGGACAGTGTCAAATGTTCAATACTGTCAGGAGAGTTTTGTCCCTGTTGACGGACATCAAAAGGCGGTGACTAGGAGGAGGGCCCTCTGGAGAAGGCTTGGCAGAATGACTGCACCATTTGGCTCCACCATAGGAGCACTTGGTGAGGATGGCGCAGGACCATGCAGTGTTCTTTCTGCTGTGCGTTCAGTGGCTGTGCCTTGGAGCTGACTTGATGGCCCCTAACAACAGCATCAGGGGGATATTTTGAACAGAACATGGATCTTAAATTAGCATCTGTTTATCTGCACTCATCTACTTCTCTACCCATCTATCATATGCAGATAATTCTGTTTTGATCTTTAATGCTTCTGTTCACTCTCTATGCCACTTATTGACTGCATGGCATGGAAAAATAGGAAACATTGATGAAAGACAAATGATAACATAGTCTATATAAATAAAAGGGGAAATTCTTACACTCTTTCCAAAATCAGCATTTTGAATTTTAATTATTTGCTATTAAAACTCATGGAGAACCTCAAGAACAGGACAGAACTTCCCCTGTGGACTTCTGAAACTGTAACTCTTTTTTTAAAATAATTTTATTGGGGGCCCTTACAGCTATTATAATATTTAATACATCATCTGTATCAAGCACATTTGCACACATGTCGCCACATTCATTTCCAAACATTTTCCAATTGAGCCCTTGGTATAAGCTCCTCTTAAAAAAAAAAAGCTCCCCTTTCATCTCCCCCCTTTTTTCTTAAAGTGAATCATTTTATTGGGTACTCATACACCTCCCCTCACAATCCATACATCATCAATTGTATGCAGATCTCATTTGCACACTTGTTTCCATCATCACTCTCAAGACATCCTCCCTTCACTTCGACCCCTAGTTCCACCTCCCCATATATCCTTTCCTTCCTTCCTCCAATGAACCTTTAATAATTTACAAATTGCTATTTCATATCGTACACTGTCCAATGTGTCCCTTCAGTTACTTCTATGTTGGCCGTGCCTCAGAGAGGAGGTTATATGTAGATCCCTGAAATTAGTTCACCTTTTCTACTCTACCACCCCTCCACCTTCCCAGTATCACCACCCTCATCATTGGTCCTGTGGGAATATCTATCCTAAATTCCCCAAGTTTCTGACTTCAGTGTACATCCCCTATTCTAGTCGGACTTGTCTGGTAAAACTGGGAGCATGACAGTGGGTGTGAGGAAGCATTTGAGAACTAGAGGAAAGATGCATATTTCATTGTTATTACACTGTACTTTAACTGGCTCATCTCCTCCCTACAACCCCTCTGTAAGAGGATGTCATTTCACCTATTGATGGGCTTTGGGTCACCAATCTGTACTCCCTCCTATTTATAAAACTATAACTCTTTAGAGGAGTAGAAAAACACATCTCTTTCGAAACTGCTGACTTGCAGCCCAACTCAAAAACACTAGAACCCACTAGAATTTATTCAATGGCAATGGGCTTGTTCTGTTAATAGATAACATATCTACTTAAAATTCAAGTTATTTCCTAGGTAGTACACATCACTTAACCATGTGAATCTGCTTGTGAATTCATATGGTTATTAAAAATAGAATGAAAATAAATATGTCATATTAAATAAATATCAAAATAAATATGTCATGTTCTAATTTTAGTTATAAAGTTACCATGTAAAATAGGTTGCAAATAGAAGTATAAAAAGACACACATTATATGTTTTCAAGTAAACTTTTTATTTTCAGAGATAGGGGAAAGGAAATAAAATATTTGCTAAAATATGTAAATGTCAACTACTAGTATGTGTATATTTATAAAGTATTTGTATTAGGCTGTAGTATATGTGTTTGTGTGTCTATATGTAAATATAAATATACAGACCTTATTACACTAAGACTTCAAATGAATATTTTGCCCAGAGTGACTATGAAACAGAAAGAGAAAAATGTGAGATATGTGTATTTTAAGGTTCATAAATCTCATTATTCTTGTTTCCTTCTCTTCTCAATCACACATAGCTCCTCTGCTGTTGGGATTATTTGTGCAGAAACAGACAGAATTGATAGTGCATTAAGCACAGTCAGCTTTTCTAGTTACTCAAAGAATCACACAGTGCTTAAGCAAAACCTGAGCAATACATCAATTCAGAAAATAACTTTAAGCATTTATCACCTCTTTGTGTATGTATGTGAATAAGCTTTGATCAAAAAAATAGTTCATTAGTTTTTCATTTGTTAGGTAATTTATTTATTCTTTGCTTATTTTCTAATCTTTTAAGAAAGGCCTAATTTTAGAATTTGACATGCATTGAAACAACATAAAATTTTGGAGCATATAATACTCAACACAAAATTAATCTATCAGCATATTAGGATGTGTAATACTTACACATTTTATAGAATCTTCACATATTTTATACATTTCACAGTTTTTCAAAATTTAATTTATGAAAACAATGGAGAAAAATTAATTAGGTAGAGCCAGAGTATTAGACACTGCAAGAGACTCAGAAACTCTATAAAATATGACACTAGGTACTACATTTTAAAAATTTCCAGGTAATCTAAAAAATGCATTTTATTGGTTTTTAAAACATTTTCCTATGAAAGGCCAGCATTGGTATGTGTGCTTTATGTATTATAGATGCGAGAGAGGGCAAGAGAGAGAAAAGAACTGAAAATATATACATGCTTTTCTAAGTATGTTAACCTGGGAGACAAAGGCCGTCCATGTATTTTAGAGAGGTGGAGTATATATAAGAATATGTGTTGTGGTCAGTAATGAAGAAGAGATGCACTTATTTTTGGAAGATTACATGGCACTTCGCATAAAAAGCAAGGGGGGGTGAAAAAAGTCTTGCTTTAATCCATCAAATTAAAAACTAGGAAGAAATTCAATCATTTTCTATGCAAATAAAAGTGAAAAATCATTAGTGTGTGCCTGAAAGAATCAGGCAGGGAACTGAGGTGGACAGGTTGTTTTCTTCATTGTGAGTGAGAGGAAACAGAAGAACAGGAATCCAACTGAACTGGTTCACAAATGTACTCATGATGCACTGCATCTTAGATGAAATCCTTTTTATTTTATGTATAATCGATCTTAAATAAGGCCGAATCTGGATATACGGAGTGAAAATCCCAACCGATTGGGAAGGCGTCCCTGCCTGCGCAGAGGTCCCGGGCTTTCTCTGGAGAGGTCTCCTTATGGACACAGCCCCAGGTTGTCCTCCGTCAGAGTGGGGTTTGGTATCACCAACCTTTAGTGAGTAACTGAGTGTTTTAAGCACTATAATACCAAGACTCTTTTTGCTGAGTGAGTGGAGATGGCAATAATTTTGCTAACATTCCTTAAATGAATTGGTTTTAAAGATACAGCTAACGGTATTTGTCCGTTCAGAATTATGATTCCATATCTCTGTTTCTCTCCAAAGTGATGACATTGTGTATTAAAA
Organism: Nesogale talazaci; assembly: GCA_004026705.1. Taxonomy (NCBI): domain Eukaryota; kingdom Metazoa; phylum Chordata; class Mammalia; order Afrosoricida; family Tenrecidae; genus Nesogale; species Nesogale talazaci. The sequence continues at coordinate 187,179 of PVJH01001093.1, forward strand.
AAGGATTTTGTTACCTACTGGTAGATAGAGGGAGTCTTTTGTGCTTCCTGGTTTCTTCTGCTGATTCGCTAGTCTCATGGCATTTTGTGTACCGGTCATCCCTGAGATAAAAGGCACTGGTCTTGTGCAAGTACTGGCAGCCCCATATGTGAATCATTGACATTCCCTTCGTATCCTGGCCTGATGCAAATCCTGGCGGCAGCAGCCTTGTTTCAGCAGTCACTAGTGTCCTAGACATGAACTCAGCTCTCATTTGGTGTTCTCTCTGTCTTCCAGCAGAAAGTGCCCTCTTCAATTTCTGTCTTTCCTTGCTTAAAGGCAGGTCTGGAAGTTTTTATGTCAGCTATTTTCTTTTTGCAATTGGGAAATGTTGGGCCTAATTATAGAAGCATGTGAATATCACTTCAGAAAACTATTAAACATCGTTTTTGCTCTGCATAATTGTCTTGAACTGCCAAACTTATTGTGCTGTAACTAAGAGGAAGCTATTCAAGAAACTTGGTGGAATTGTTCAAGAAGCACTGAACTGCGAACCACCAGGCCGGTGGTTCAAACCCTACTACCACCCTGCTGGAGAAAACTGAGGATGACTTAAAGATTTATAGTCTCAGAAAACCCTATAAGGTTCATATGTGTTGGAATTGAATCAGTGGTAGGGAGTTTTGTTTGGTGTTGATATTAAGTATAACACCATTCCCTCTCAGAATCAGATTTTAAAGTGGTCTGTATCCCCCTGTTGTAGTGTGTGTCTCTCTCATTTCATTTAAATTTTGTCTGAGCCAATAATAAGTGTGTGGTATCTAACCATCATTTGCTCCCACCTTTCCCTCAATTTCCCCTCCACAACTTTTGGAATGCGAGGACTTTTTCCAATTTCTGTTTTCTGCAATAAAAAGGCTTCAAAACTCTGCTTGGTATTTAAATTTGGACCTGGTATACGAAAGGAAATTAGTAAGCTTGTAAAATTCACAATTGATGTAAATAATTTTCAAGAAATATCCTGGTCAGAATTCATTTTCAGTATTATCTATGCATTATTTTACTTTGATTATTTTCCTACCTTCTATCTGTCTTGTATCTAGATCCAGGTTTGAAAGAATCTATAGGTAATTCAGCAGTATTTTAAAAGATCGAGACAGTAGTACGCTCATAATGTTATCAATTAAACTCTCTTCTCTAAATTCCTCCCTCTCTCCATAATCCCAAAGCAAATAGATTATTCATGAATAAGAACATGCACACACTTTGTAAACATAAAACCATCATATTACCTTAAAGTTTTATTCCAGTTAGAATTAATATCACCTTGCAAGGATAACAAAAAAAATCTGAATTTTCTACTTGCAGCTTGAGGTGGTGAAAGGGTGATTATAAATTCTAAACTTTCTCTGTGAAATAATTAAAATAATATGGATTGATTTAAGAAGAAAATCAATCAAGCCAGGAAAAGGAAGTAGAGTCAGGAAACAATATTTTTTGATAGATGTGGGTTTTGATATATTTCTTAAAAAATAATCAGAAGGGGAAGAGAAGATTATATTCTAGAAACTCTAAAGCAACATTTTGAGGTTTTTGACTTGTTTACACATTTTTAAAATGTCAAGACCTCTATATGTCTACAGAGATAATGAACTTGCCATCTATTTCTTTGGTAGCCAGATCACTGTACTATAATAATTACCTAAGTATGGGGCTGAGCCCCGGTGGCATAGTGGTTGAGTGTGGGACTGCGACTCACGGGCTTGGCAGTTCAAATCCAGCAGCAGCTCTCCAGGCGCAAGTCTGGGTAGCTCCCACGACCACCAGAGGGCAGGTATGCTCTCCCAAATAAATAATTATCTAAGTATGTTAGATAAGCTTATGAACTAGAAAAGTTACAGCCAGAGAAATCAGAGAAGAAATGTATACAAATCAGATAGAATGAAGCAAAACTATTTCTATATGGAATTGACTTTAACATGACTTTATAATATATATGCATGTGTGTTTGTGTGTATATATACATACAAATTCATATATATGAATTCTGATGGTATAGTAGTTATGCATTGCACTCCAATTCACTTGGTTGACTGTTCAAAACCACTAAGGGTTACAAGTGGGGAAGAAAGGGTTTTCTACACTCCTAAGTGAAACTTTAGAAACCCACTGGGATCATTATGAGCCATCACTCAATCCATGTCAGTATGTTTGGTTTCTATTTTATGTATATGTGTACATATAAAGGTATATGCATGTATTTCTACACAGGTATATGCATATGTGTCTGTGTATAGATATTGTACACACATACATGTATATGTGTGTACATAGCATACCAATGTGGTCACCCACACACATACATATAACATATATATGTGTACATGTAACATACTCACATGTGTGTTTATGTACACATATATGATACCTACCAACACTTGCATGCTGATATGTGTTCTCATGAATTTATTTGAAAGCTACAAGAACTAACAGTTTTAGTAAAGTGAAAAGATTCATGCAAGCAAGATTTTGCAAGCAAAATCTGTTATTTCTGTTTATCAGTAATGATAAATCTGCCAAAGAAATGAAGTATTCTATGATAACTTAAAAATAACACATTTAAACCCAATCTAAATAGGTGGAAGTTAGTACTCTATAGGTATTTGCTATTCTTTAGTTTGAAAGTCCCTGAGAACAACAATGCCCTCACATTAAAATCTTGATTATGTAACTATGCAAGGCTGAATTTTCTGGAGAAGCAAATCAGGAACACTCCGATATGCATTAAAAAGAGCTGAGCATCAAGGAATTGACTCAGCCTAGTCCAATTCAATTCCATGGGTCTAAGACTAGTCTGAGCTTCTTACAGAGTCACACAGTTGCTGTGCTGTGAGATAAAGCAGGATGGAAAAGAAGGAATCTGGGAGCTCACAGGGCAGTTTGTACAGAGTTATGTGAATCCAAGGTTAGCAGGAACATGGCAGGAAACCCAGCATCCACAGGTCACAGGGGAAGGGAACGCTAGAGCAAGACCTGCAGTCTAGGCAAGCAGGAAGGTGAAGTTCTAGAGAGGGGGAGAGACATTTTCAGTGTCTTTCTTAGCAAAAGACCACATCCCAAAGATCTGTCAATGGCTTGTGACCCAATTGATAGGTTGGATTCCACCCCTACTTTTACACAGACATAAGGTAACATAAAATCTACCGATCACAACACAAAAAATAATAGTCTGCACCCCATCATTTTACTTAAGTCTGAAAAAATCAGTCTCACAAAGTTTAGTGGTAGGTGTGAAGGAGTGAGTGGTAAGGCAGTTGTGTATATGAAATTGCAACGGCTACTTTGAAGAGTGCTCACCTTTGTGGCCCAAACAATAACACTGATAAGGCCTATATCAGTGGTTCTCAACCTTCCTCATGCTGTGACCCTTTCATACTCTCATGTGGTGACACCTCCACCATTAAATTATTTTCATTGCTACTTCATAACTGTCATTTTGCTACTGTTATGATACTGGCAACCCCTGTGAAAGGATCTTTCAACCTCCATAATGGTTGCAACCCACAGTTTGAGAGCTGCTGGCCTATAGCAACATTATTGAAAATTTGAGCAAATTTTGCAATAGTACATCTTTGATATGGCAAGATAAATTGTTGGGACTATATCTCTTGGCTGTTGCTTGGCAACACTCTTATATGCATAAGCACTCTGAAAACTTCTGACTAATAATAATATCCGACTTGAAATACTTGGTGCGAATTTTCAAGTTTTGATTAAAGACAATGATATATACAAATTCTATATGTCAGTTACATTTTACATTTGAAAAGGTTGAAAATTTTATTGAAATATTGTCTTCTTATAAGGTAGACTGGAGAAGGTAAACAGGTTGAGATGGAAACTGGAAATACGGGGAACCCAGATTATATGAACCCCTCTGGGCCAGTGGTGAGAATGAAGTTACCAGATGGGTGGAGGGAAGGTGGGTAGAGAGAGGGAGCCAACTACAAGTATCTACACATAAGTGCTATATTTATATTATTTTCTTATGCATCTATAAATGAATATTTGTACAGATGTTTGCTTAACTACATGTAAGTTAAGGGAGTAAACTGAATTTAAAGAACCTGCATAAAATTGCTATATTTACAGTGATTCTTTATGTCTATTGAAGACAAGAGTAGCAGTTGCTGGATTATTTAAAAGAGAAAGTATTTAGTTCCTATGGAAAGGTTAATGGTTTGAATCCAGTCAGAGGTCCTAAGAAGACAGACTTGAAAATCACAACCTTGCACACATTGAATTGACTCAAGGAAAATTCACAGCAAAAGTAAATATGCACCTCAGTGATTATGGAGACATTAAAGCATACATTTCTGAGCTTCTTCTTCCAAGGAAGACGTTTAATTGAGTAGCAACTAAGGAATCATTATATTCATGTTTTCCACACGAGGAAATCTATCTTCAATTAAAACACTATCCAGAAGCTGTGCATTGAAAATCTTAATAGTTCCACTGCTGCATTATCTATAAAACCGTGCAAAGAACACAGAGACAGAGAGGCAACCTGCAGGCAGAGGTGATGAAAGACAGGGTTGAGCTCATAGAAAGAGGGAACATCTGTGTCACTTCATGTGAATAAGCAAGAGGGACAGACATTCTGACACAGCATTTAAAGCAGAGAGACTCTCTGAGCCTTTGAATGTTAGAGCAGAATCACACACACAAAAAAAGATTAAAAATAAAGACTGTATTTCAATTTTGATGCAGAGGAACTTAATGAATAACAAAGAAGATATAAAAAATAAACCACTTAAATAAAAAATATAATGAAACGACTGGAAACATGTTTAAGAGATGCAAGAACATCAAATTAGCAAAGGAAAATAGATTTACTTTTGGTTTGCAAGAATGAGATTTATTAATTAATTAAAGGTAAAATTTTAAAGTAAGAAACTCACTGAGCTAGTCAATTAATATGACCCTTCTACCCATGATTCTTTGTGTGACACATTATGATCCTGGACTTGATAAAGCTGTAGCTGTCGAACAATGTGGAGGGCATTCTTACTAAGCCACAGGATTAGTGTGGGGTTAAGAACTGAATTAATGGATGGTGTGAACCAACCCTAAGCTGCCTTGGAGGTATTTTTTATTCTTCCTTAATTGAGGGTGTGAATTTAGACACCATCGTTTCTTTTTCTTGGAGATATACTGGTACTCTCACATACTTCACCTTGCCTGCAAACTCATAATATGTCCTGACAGATCATGTGCAGAAGCAAGCTGCTCTGTCTTGAATTGGGGACATTTTTGACTTCTTGTTCTGGACCCTGAATTGTCTTTGCTTCTGTCTGACCTCCAGATCTGTGGTAAACCAGCCCCGTTTCCACTGGAAACATGTCCTCACAGTTTGAGAGTTTCTGAAGGACATTGCAACACATCATTGAACCCAAGGCTTTGAGGCAATATACTCAAGAGGGGCTTGGGCATGGGGAGCTAATCTGCAGAGAGAATCTTAGAAGAATTGATCAGAGGAGACATTTTTCATTCTCAGCTCCTTGTTACTAATTTGATATTAATTAAAGAAACTATTAGCATACTCACTACATATGTGTAAATACATTATGTATAATCAAACCTAGGATAGCTTATTCCAACTCACAGCAGCTCTACAGAACAGAGTATAATCACTCCCTAGGGTTGCCTAGGTTACATCACTCCATAGGGTTGCCTAGGTTACGGACCGTATGGCAGCCCATGGTCCGAGCTTTCTCTGCACCATAGCCAGAGGTAGAGCACAGCAAGTCAGAAAGTACTGCGCTAAGACTTCCGGTCATACATGCATGGGTTTATTGTGAACAAAATGTGCTTAAACATGCCTCTGATTTCACTGGATGGCTGCAGAATATTCTTTCCACAATACACTTTGGTCTTATCAGGTATGTGAAAGAAGGGCCCATAGAAAACAGTGACTTCTGAGAGGATTTGGAGGGCCAGCTCAGAGGAATTTGGTGATAGATTTGTTGTTATTATTGTTTGTTTCTCAAGGGGTATCCATGATAGGTTTTTCTTGAGGAATACAGGTTGATGATAGAGGGCCTTATTTGGAAGAAGATTTAAGAAAATAGAAAAAAAGCATATTAGTGAAATAAAGAGATAAAATGAGTTTGTATGTTTTCATCATGGCAATGCACTGAGTTGAGGGTAGAAAGAACTGTCCTAAGAGAGCTTCTTTGGGAAACTTTATTTTATCTACAAGAGTGTACAAAAACAACAAACACACAAAAACAACCCAATCAATCCAGAATGTTTTTCAAACTTATGTCATTTTTTTACAAAAAAATATTATCACCTTCAATGTACTCTATATTACACTATATATTTGACAAATCTGTGATTTTGTTTTTAGAAGTATTTAAAAAACTCATCTGTTTGTATAGATGGCAGTTCCTCCCTTGTTTTTTTCAATGCCACTTCTTTGTTGTCAAATTGCTGTCCCTTTGTGACAGGCAGCTTTATTGTGCCAACATTGCCAATATGAAAATGTGGGATTAATAAAGTGACAATTTGATTGGAAGGCAAAGAGATAAATGGCTCAGTATGCTCCACCTATCTCTCTCTTGCCCTCTGGTATTCAGACCAGAGCGTGGCTGCCTTGGCTAGCCTCAACTTGTGAGCTATACTATTTTAGGGGACACCCATTCCATCGACCATGTTGCTAGAATTTGAAGTTCCTTCTATACCTTCTATGCCACACTGTTGGTGTATGCATCACTTGAGTGGGGGACTATCAGATCCTGTCATCTGACTAACTGTTGGTGACCCACCCTACTGTTTGCTACCTATGGCTAGACTGGCTGTATTGCCATATGGAAGACTCAGCCATCTGCTTCCTTGACCTTGGACCCAACAGTCCTTGCAAGTTGAAGGACTTCCAGTTTATTAACGGTTTCATGGAAGTGAGCTGAACTTAACACTGTATACTGCTGTTAGGAATAATTAGCTATTCTATTCCTTCTTTATGCATATCTATCTATAACTATATTTATATCTTTGTCTATATCTATATCATATCCATATCTATATCATCTATATCTATCTATCTGTCACCATCATCTAATCATAAATGTCCTGGTTTTGTTTCTCTTGAGAAGTCTGTCTAACACACTTTTCACATCCATCTTCATTAGCAGAAACAATAAGAAGTCTCAAGTAGCGAACAAGGTCAGGTGAGTAAGGTGCTTGGGGCAAGAGAGGAAGGCTATTTTTGGCAAAAATGAGTTTACTGAGATGGCTACGTGAGCAGGTGCATTATCGTGTTGGCAAAACTAGTCCACAGGCTGCCATGAATCAGAATTTTTTCTAGCACACAGCTGTCCAATCTTTTCAGAAACTCTAAAGAGAAATATTGATTAATAGTCCAATCTGGAGCAACAAACTCCAAATGTACTACCCCCCTCACAACAACCACAAAACGTGAGCATAGTCTTGATCTTTGATTTCACTTGACAAGTTTGGGGGGGGGGGGTCCAGGGGAAAATGATGCCTTTCACTGGCTTAATCAATATTTGCTTTTGGGGTCATAAGCATTGCACCACGTCTCATCACCAGTAATGATGTTGGGCAAAGAAATCTGGGTCACTTCAGATCTGTTTTTACAAAGTAGGTCATGTTTCCACTGGATGCTCTTTTTGCTAGCCAGTCCAACTGAGGGCCACATTTTGTTGTGACTCTTCCCATTCCCAAATCTGTTACCATTCATTGAACTGAGCGCCAAGATGTCCCAGACAACTTCCCCATCTCTTCAATGGTTGGTCAATGGTCTTTCAGCATGAGTGCAAAACTATCGTTGAAATTTTCATCCATTTGGTAAGTTGACTGATGTCCAAAATGAGGTTTGGCATCAATTAACATTTCATGTTTTTTTGAAATTATAAAACTACTTGTACACACTGTCCTAAATTGTATTCAGCATCACAACAGTTTTGGTGGTACTTTTCTGAGCAGAAGACAAAATTTCACAGCCACACCCCATTCTCTTAAATCAGTTATCACCAAAAAATGAAGTTTGAATGACACTGCCTTTACTAAAAAAAATTACTGTGACCCAAGAGAATCTTTCCTGGTGATGGTCACCGGGTGCAGTAGCTCAGAGCAAGTTGCTAGATGCTCACTGAGTGGAAAAATATTCTTCCCAGCATTTTTTTGTGTGTGGCAGGGAGTTACGCCCTCATATTTGTATCCCTGATATTACTTGTCAGACTTATTGTGCCCCAAACTGAAAGAACACTTAAAAGGTTCATGATTTTAATCCCTAGAGACTGTCCATTTTGCCTTTTGACTTGTCATACATAAATGACCACAGAAGTATTGAGATAAGAGTTTGTTGTTGTTTTGCTGTTGCTATGAGATGTTTTTTCAATGGTTTCACGTTAGAGTGACCCTACATCCAATAGATCAAACATTGTTGGATTCTGTGCCATCTTTACAATTATTCTCTTTGAAGTTATTGATAAGAATTAGGAAGATGGAAACACTGTTTTCATAAGTTTAAATATCTAGATAGATGTCATGTTGAGAAACAGTCGTATTTTGATATTTCTGTTTAAGAAAGGTTCCTACGATTTTGTAAGGATATGGTGAGACTTATTTTCTTATACAACAATTTTTAAGTTTTTTTGTATTCTATACATTTTTGGAAAGAGATCTGTTCAGTATATTACCAAACACATATGTATGGATAGCAGACTGATGGAGGTTACATTTTAGTACACAAAATATACATCTAATATGGATTAAAGATTTAAATGTTTACTCAAAACCTTAAATTTGATTGATCTTGACAATTAAATTTCCACTTCCAAAGTGTATTACAAAGGCTGTTCAAACATATGTAAGGCCAGAGTAGATACTGCAGAGTACAGAGAAAATAAATTAAACAAAATGCATTTATTTAACTGCTGTGCAGTCATTGAAGGACCAGTTTGAAACGCAACTATTTTTCTAAGGACAAAATTATATGTCACAAGGAACCATTACAACATGTTTCCAGATTCCTTTTATTCAGATTAATGAGTTTTACTCCAGAAGCACTGACACTGTAATAAGAAAAGGCAGAACGGGTGTGCATTTATGGAGCCATTAAGCAATTTAGGATTATATGTCACCTACCAGGTAGAGCAGTGGCCAATGAATCCTAAAATAATTCCAGAGCACAATAATAATACCAGCCTTAGAGTTGAGATGAATTTCAAAATTTTAAAAAGAGCTGGAGGAGAAGAACAAATAAAAATATATTGACAATAGTTTTGCCTGAGAAAAAGCATTATTTATCAATGTGCTGGTGCATTTCAGTACTTGATTATCTCTCTTATAAAAATGAGTACAGACTGACAGATATTACCAAGTACCTAGATTTTCTCTGAATCGCTGTTAATTATATAATTTTATCTTTTCATTATTGAACATTAAAGACGATTAAAGGAATGAGGAAAAATTCAAAGCAAAATTCCTGCTTCTCCTGAGATCTAGATCTACCCAAACCATAAAGCACAAACTCACTGGTCTTACGCCAATGCTGCCTCACAGTGACTGCCTCTGGCTTCCTGAGATGGTGACTGTTTGGGGGATTAAAACGTCCAGGCGATCCCACAGAGCTGCGGGTGAGTTCAAACTGCCGACTGTGCAACTCTGAGCCCAATACCTAGCCACGACACCAAGGGACACAGAGGCGAAGAAACACACAGAGTGAAGAGCAATTCAGAACAGGCGACCGAGAATAATTGCACATCTTTAAGCATATCATCAATGTCACTAAATTTTATTTGTAGAAACACTTGTGAATATTTTGTACAAAATAATAATGGCCTTTCCTTTTCCAGGTGTTTACATCAGGCTATTAATGGACAATTATAGTTTTAATATCATTAAAAAAGAAAAGATGCACTGTTAGAGATTTTAAGAATAGAATAGATGATGTATATATAAAAAATTCCAGTCTTCGGTTTCTCTGAGAGACTGTGGTGGTGGTGGGGGAGCAAGCAAAAAGTATTTAAGAAAAGACCAAACTTCTGTCCATAATGAGACTGCAGAGCCACCGGTTGAGTGGCTGGAGCTGAGATAACTGTTCCTTGCTTGAATGTCACCTGCAGTCTGCAGTTTGTCATTGTCTATGCCATCTTTGTGTCGCGAGGCATCTGTGTCTCTCTCATCTTGTCAGCCAATATTATTTGAATGAAAATATGTATCTACAGTGAGAAGCAAAACACCATGAGCTTTTTTTGAGATTTTTATAGCATTCAAGAATCTTGATTTTTTTTCATCTTTGTGAAATATGCAGGTTTGCAATATGTTGAAGCTACTTTCAATGGAAAAAGCACATATAGTTTGGGCACTATGAAAATCATCTCCTAGAAAAAACATTGCAATGTACCTTTTAAAAAGTTATTTCTGATTGTGCACTTTGGGAGTATTTTTTATGTCAGCAGGGCAAGAGCTGTCATTGGAGAACATTTGTCCTGAAACAGCAGAAAACAAAGATGTTGGATGTCACCTAGTGTTTGGTATGCAAGCCGAGTACATGGTGCAAGGTTATGGAAGTGTCCTTCCTTGCTTCTGAGAGCTCTTTCGAAGGTTGTTTCTTTCTGTCTGGTATGTTAAGGCTTGACATTTTGCTGTCCTTGTGCTTTTGACACTGAAGAAGCCAGCACCTTCTGAACCTGAGCACCTTGTCATCAGTCGTCAGGGTTCATTTACGTCGAAATCTGCTAAGCACTTGCTATAAATACACATGAGGCTATATATTGCAACAGAATCATTATTTTCACTCCTTATATACTTCGAGCCTACAATTACCAGCAGAGTCATTATTTTCACTCATTATATACTGCTAACCTATAATTAACTAATAACTAACATTGTTTGTAAAATGTTAAAGCAATGACTAAAAATAAAATATATAGGAAGCTCAGAGAAACTTGTTATTACTTAAATGAAAATAATTATAAAGATGAATAAAGATATTATAATTTAGGAAATCAATGCTAAAACTGATATTTTTATTTTTTAATGGAATTTGTTCAATGTGATGCCTTTTTTAAGGTGATGCTATTATATAGTCAGTTTTATTACAATTCTGGAAGTAAATACTTAAATTATTTCTTTAATATCTAAGAGAAAATTTATTTAAAGTTCATATAATGTGATGATTCATATAGTAATGTTTCTTTATTTTTTGTGGAATCACTGCCCTGGTGGGAGTAGGAAGCTCAGCCTTGCTCCTGGAGAGCTGATGCTGGATTTGGACCACCAAACCTGTAGGCTGCAGTCCCGCACACAACCACTACACCACCGGGACTCAGCCCAGTAATGTTTCATAAACTAAAATTAACAAATAATCTATAGGATATACATATATTATTCATTACAAGTTAGGCTAAGAAAATACATATGAAAAAATTCTAAATATTAAATATTGGAAATAATTTCTTATAATAATTATACTCTTATTTAAATTAAAGAAATATTATTTATATGAGGCCACTTATATTTTATATTTAAAGATTTGTTGTGCAAATAGTGAATATATATATCTATATAGAGAGCTTTATAGATTATACTTTAAACACTGAACTCATATAGTTTTGGTTTTAAAGTTTCCTGAGTTATAACAAAATCCTCATTTTAATTCAGGTCCCCGCTCAAATTCTCACTTACAGAAACAACAAAAATAACAACAAAACCCACTGGTATAAGCTTAAGGGATAACGTGAGTTTTACTTTCTTTTGAAATGTGTTTTTCACAAGTTTTACAAAGCCTTGTGAAGTGCATATCATGTGAATTGGGCTTCTTTATCCCATCAAATTAATGCTTAGAGAAAGAGCTTCAAATATAACCATACAATAAAATATTTTCCTAAAAACTTGAGTTTTAAAACATTCCCAATTCTCAGCTGAGCTCCAGTGGTGAAAGTGGTTGAGTGTGGGACTGCTGCTCGTGGGCTTGGCGGTTCAAATCCAGGGGCGACTCTCAGGAGCAGCGCTGGGTAGCTCCCGTGACCACCAGAGGACAGTGATGCCCCCCCCCCAAAACAAAACAAAGCAAAAACATTCCCAATTCTCTAGGCTAAAACTCCCCAGATTTATCACTGTCTTCCACTTTTAGAAATGTACTCAATAACAAAGTTATTCGGTGTTCCTTGCTCTTTTCTTTTCTATGTGGCCCTATGTAAAGGTCTTAGATTCCCCTATTGCTATGTTTGAATCATTGCTGTGCGGGGACCCTCTGTTGTAGCTGTTATGTCAACCCAGGTCATGAAGAGTTGTTATGACTCTCTCCTTTAACATTAGATTGTCTTTTCTCAGAGCTGGGCCCTCCTGACAAAAAATCTAATGCACATTGCCAACATCTTGCCATTCTTTCTTCAGAGGGGCATTCTGGCTATACTTCTTCCGAGTCAGATTTTTTCTCTTGTATGGCATAATATGTTCAATATGCTTTGCAAACATCATAAGTAAAGTTATATTCTTTTATGATCTTCTTTATTCCTGCATCAGTCTACACATACATATGAAGCAATTGAAAATACTATGACTTGAGTTAGGTACACTTTAGTTCTCAAAACAATAAACTTGCATTTTCAGTCTTTAAGGAGGTCTTTTACAAGAGATTTGGCTAATGCATTAAGTCTATTAATTTCTCCCAAGGAGTCCTGCTTCCTTGGGAAGTAATTGTGGATACAAGTATAGTAGCTAAAGCAACTGGAAGAAATGATGAATTCAAGGAGCTGAACAGTAAATGTCACAGGACAACTCAAGAAGACAAAGCCAAATATTGCAATGATATATGTGTTCATATATCATAAATATAGAGAGTTAGAAAACCAAAAAGGAAAAAAACACCTGTTAAGCATATCTGAAACAGAATAAACTTAAAAAAATGAAGACTTGAGCAGCATTCAACATTCAAATATTACATGGTAAAATATTCAATAATATAGGAAGCATCAAAAGAAGATGGAAAAGATTGAATTTCTATTCCACAGTCAGCCCTTGGTCTGGTTTTAGCTAATCTTGAGTTTCTCTATCTACTCTTGCCACAGATGTAGTCAATTTGATTTCTATATTTCTATCTGGAGTCACTGTACCAGAAGAACTAGATGACATTCATTCATTTCAAGAGGCAGCATATGAGCAAGAACTAATGATGCTTAACGAAGAAGTTCAAGCTGTAGTGGAAGCTCTAGACAAAACCATGGTACCAGCTCAAGGAATTGATGTGATACCAATTGAAATATGTCAACATCCTGATGAAGTACTGGAAGCACCCATTCATTTATGGCAGGAAATTTGGAATATCGCAACATGGTCGGCAAACAGGAAGACCTCTATATCTGTATCCACCCCAGAGAAAGGTGACCCAATAGAATGCTTAACTTATAAAACTATATCATTGAAATTGTAAGTAAATAACATTTTACTGAATATCTGCCCACAATGATTGCAGCAGCAATTTCTAGATATTCAGGCCCTATGGAAAAAGGGTTATTGCTATTGCAAAATGAATTTTGGTTCAAAGCAGAGAAAGCCTGATAAATGCTTACTTGATTTTATTGAGTGTGCCCAGGAATTCATTTGTGTGAATCATAACGAAATGTGGAAATCCTTTAGAAAATTGAGAATAGCAGATATTTTGCACATGTAGAACTTACACATGGGTCGAGAGACAATTATAGGAAAGGAACAAGGGAATTCTTATTTAAAATCAGAAAAGTTGCTGAATTTTCTCACCTAAACCATTCAGTATGTATTCTGAGAAAATAATCGTGGAAGTTCCATGCAGAAGGTTGTAGAAGCAGTCCCGGAGGGAGGCTTATTAACAACCTGCAGTACGTGGATGAGACGATCATGCCTATTGTAAGCAAGGGGGATCTGAAGCACTTGCTGATGAATATAAAGGATTGCAAGTCAGGTAAAGAAGACCAAAATCCTCAGACCTTGACCAATGATGACTGCTGTTGTTGGGTTCCTGCTACTCAGTTCCTACCCTTAGCAACCATCTGCAGAAAGAAACCCTGCGAGCTCCTCTGCTAGCCTCATCATTGCTTTTGCGTTTGAACCCATTGATATGCCTACTGTCACAATTCGTCACTTATGGACCTTCCACATCTTCATGTTCCATCCACTTTACCAAGCATTTTGCCCTTCTCCAGGAAGAGCTCTCTCCTGACATGTCCAAAGTATGTGAAATATAGTCTCACCATCTTTACATTTCAGGTACACTCTGGCCCTATGTCCTCCATGAAAAATTTATTTATCCTTTTTTTGCAGGCCTTGGTATTTTTAATATTCTTCACCAGCACCATCATTCAAATGTATGAGTTTGTCTCTGTTCTCCCTTACTGAATGTCCAACATTCACATGCATATGGAATGATTAAAAATACGGTGACTTGGGTCATGTGCACTCTAGTCCTCAAACCTTCCTCCTTCCTCCTTTTCAACACACAAAAAGGTTTTCTGCAGTAGACCTTCTCAATTCAGTGAGTCATTTAATCTCTGGACTGCTATTTCCAAGCAAGACAGAATTCCTGACTACTTTAATCTTTTTTCCATTTATCATAATATTGCCTATTGATCCTTGCTGATATGTGGATCTTCCCAATATAATACCGTGCTTCTTTAAAGCCAACAAAGGAAAGAGATGGAGACATTCCACTAAGTTTGATCCTGAAATATATGTAATATTAACACAGAATTATGTCCATAAAATTTAATATATCCTATCATCTTTGATGGTTTCTGTTCAAATCATGTGTTCTGCATACACTCCAAGAGAGAAAATGTGTCTCCAAGAGAGAAAAGGTATGAATTCTGATAGACAGCCATCATAGGAAGCAACTTAAGAAACTACTAGAATGAAGCTTTAAACTTCTTGACTGCACTCAACTAGCCTTTAGGTAGAGGAGAGAAATGGATGGGGGCAAGCTGCTAAGCTGGCAGCTCAATCCTCTCAAAGAGATACTGCAAAGCTTCCTGGGGAAATGAGACAAAATTCAGTCCTCTTGGCCCAATTTGTCCCAATCACAGCTTCCATCATTCTGAACTAAAAGGGATGGGTGAGTTGAAGTTCGAGTGCCACTGACTCTTGATATTCTTCCTGAGATTTAATGGGGTTTCTAATAAACATTCTTCATTTCTGCATGCTATTCAGGTTCCAAGAAGTGTAGGGTTGGAGTGTAGGGGTAGAGTCTAGCCTGTCAATCTGATCTGGAGGTAGCTAATGAGACCTCTGTGTGGGCTTGACTTTCTCCTGCGAATTCTGAGAAATCTGGCTTTATGTCCCCAGTGGAAGTGAGAGGCTTATGATGACTTAGAGATACCTTACTGACAAGTCTCAAGGCTGCTTCCCTGTGAGACATCCTGAAGGAGAAGCCACATGGACTTGCCTTGATGGAATCAGACCTCTGAAATTGGAATAGCCACATAGAGACTCTGGTCAGCCCTGAGATGTTTCTCCTGCCACTGGATACACAAGAATCTGCACCCACAGACCTGTGATTGTTCTGGTGTTGCTGCATGTGCTTTGCGAAACTGAAGAGGACTTATGGATTGATATTAGGCATATGGGTTAATATAGGACTTATGACCTTGAACTAGACTAGACTGGGATGTTTTCTAGATGTACAGTTGCTTTTGTATATGACTCCCTTATATGCATATGTGTGCTTATGAATTTGTTTCCCTTCTCTATCCAGACTAACACATACTGTTTGTAATTTTTAAAACTGGCACAAAAATTTTAAAGATTTCCTAAATCTCACAAAATATTTTGACATATTTTAAAAGGCATATTATAAGCATATGTCATTTTGCGTATCAAAGAGAAAAGTTAAAACAGTACTACTTTAATTCACCACAGGCCTATCACTAGGTTTACTCTCTTGCACCTGATTTATATCTGAAATTAATTACTTCTGGTAATTTTCTTTTGTTTTGTTTTTTACTTCTGACACTTTTGATATGGGTTTTTAAAATATTGATATTAATAAATGAAAAAATAAATGGCATGAGTTATATGGTTGACAAAAAATTACTATTATTTTTCATGTTTGTTTCAGCTGAACTTAAGTCAGATTATTTTTCTAAAGCTTCATTAGTTTTTATGTACAAATAGATGAAAAACAATTTTAAGCCATATCAATTATTTGAAGATCAACCAATCATTCAATGATTACTAATTAGATCAATATAAACTTCTTTTTTTAATAAATCATTTTATTGGGGGCTCATACAACTTTCACCATGATCAATACACACATCAATTGCTTGCATACCACACTTGCAAACCTGTTGTCATAATCACTCCTGAAACATCTTTCTTAAACTTAACATAAGTTGCATTGAAAATGAGAAAACAATTCAAAATAAAATAAAACCAAAAAAAGTCGCGATAGTAGCCAAATTTGTGAAAACTAGTCTACACATGCACAAACACATAGGTATGCACACATATTTACACATTTCAGAAAAGTGAAATTTCTCTAGTCTACAATGAGAAGTATATCTGGAATATTATTCTGTGCTAAACAGTGGTCACAGCCTATAGATAGTATCAATAGTTAGTGCTCTTAGTTACTAATTAAAAGTTTCCAGATTCTAGTTCAGTCACGAGTATCTGGAAAGAAACGTCTACTAATCTATTTCCAATAAAATAAGTCACTGAAAAACTTATATAACCGGGATGCATATTCCTCTCTCTAATAAGTTTTGTAAATCAGCAATCAGAAAAAAAAAAACTATCTAGTGGAAGGAGCACATAAACTCACATTTTATAATAAAACTCACATGGTATATATAAAAATCTCGAGGATATTTGCATTCTGTTTGTGAATATTTTTTCTTTTTTGAGTTTTATTGTCAGTTGTCATCCAGCAGATTGTGACGCAGAGTCCAGGGGTGCCCAGTAGAGCAGCGCTCCGCTCTGCAGACTCTTCAAGCGGGAGGAGGGCGGCGTGGTCCCCCACATCATCTTCCTGAGGCACGTTAGCCGAGGACTCAACCGTCACACTTTCAGATCATGTTTCACTCGTTAGTGTTATGCAGAGTGTCTTGACAGACATAACACTTTAGAGTCAGTGAAACAGCAGCAATTCTTCTATGGTATTGTTAAACTTATATCCTTTATGATTATAAATTTATAATGTTTAATTCCAGATTATATGTACATTCTTTGTCATGTTCAATATGTCAACATTAATTATCTTTAGTAAAAAAGAGGCATATTTTTCTAATACAGATACATGAAACAAGAAATTCCTTGCCACTTTAAACAAACTTTTGTCAACGAGGCATATTATAATTGAGCATAGCAAACTTTTATAAGGCTATTATTCATTCTTCTCTTCTGAAACTAAATCTCCACTTCCTTTGTTATTAAATTACATTATAATTTAGAATATTTAACTCCTTAAATACTCAAGCCATTTCCAGTGAATTAATTCTTATTCAAAGTGACCTTTAGTAATTTCTTAACACTAAATTAGCTCCATAAATAAAGTTTCTGTGTAAAATCTTAAATAATTTTGCTGTTTGCTTATTTTTCCAAAAAGGACTTGTCATTTATCTTTTGCACTCTATGAATGATATATAAAATGCAGAGTCATGCACTATTTGATGCCCTTTATATGTAATATTTGATATTACAATAAATATTACAATAGTATTACAATAATTTTCCCTGAAATTATTTTTCTAAGACTACTTAATTTGACTCTATGTATTTGGATTTATAGCCTCAGACAACTAATCCATCAATAATGTCATTTTTCAATTTCAAATCAACTTGGAAACTTTTATTTCCACAAGCAAGACTGCATAAGACTAAGGTCAAGGATAGATAAATATGGAATTACAATTTATACTATATTTATTAGCATTAATATCCATTCATGAATTCATATATTTGTCTATTATATGTTGTTCTAAAAGAAGTGAGAGAATGTTACTCCTAAGAGAATATGTTTATGTCATGGTTTGGACTGTCTAACCAAGTATTTCTCTCAGAAATACTTTTTTCCTAGCTATATCTTGAAGAAAATGAAGTCAAAAGGACTTTGGGTTTTTTTGTTTCTTCGTCTAATGTCTATTCTGTTTGATTGAATTAGTCGTTTCGATTTGAGATTGAAATTCTATTTAGTCCTTTGATTTTAAGCACAGTGTTAGTCATCTTTTGACAAGAGAATGCCCAGTTTGCTTTTGTTTGTTTGTTTTTTGGGGAGCATCACTGCCCTCTGGTGGTGGGAGTAGGAGGCCCAGCCTTTGCTCCTGTAGAGCTGCTGCTGGATTTGAACCAGTGGGCTGCAGTCCCGCACACAACCACTACGCCACCAGGGCTCAGCCAGAACACCCAGTTTTCTAGTCATTCTATTGTTTTTTTGGGAGGGGCATCACTGCCCTCTGGTGGTTGTGGGAGCTACCCAGTGCTGTTCCTGAGACCCGCTGCTGGATTTGAACCGCCAAGCCCGTGGAGCACAGTCCCACACTCAACCACTTATGCCTTTGGCACTCATTCTATTAACAATGATTTTGTATAACCTGGTGCTACCTTCCCCAATTAATCTACCTGCTTAGCTTTAAATAACTATTTCACTAATAATGGGAAGCTATATTAATAAAATATTACTTGAGGTATCTTAAAATTTGCATTGTTAGCATTTTTCTTATTTACTTTTACTTTAATAAATATAATTTTCCTGTTTCCTGTTTCATAATCATTATAAATTAAATAATACTTGATGGCTAAACTTGTTTATACAAGTTCACTTTACTGAAGTTACAAACTCAGCTTTATCCATAGTATTTTATATAAAGCACCTTTAAAATACTTTGCAAATATTCTTCTATCAGTGTCAAACCATTTGAAGAAACATTACCACTTAAAAAATGAGAAAACTGAGAATTACAATGTGTGTAGTGGCCATGTATTTTGGTATCAAATTCATGATTGGGAATGTGTTAAGTGGAGTCTAGCCTGTCAATCATGAGACAGCCAATGAGTCCTCTGAGTGGACATGACTCTCCATGAGAATTTTGGGATATCTGACGGTATTTCCCCCATGGAGGTAAGAGACTCCAATTCATTGGTGGTGTTCTACTAGAAAGACAAGATGACAGTATAGACCCTGAGTTCTAGGAACTGGAGGAGCCAGAGGAGAAGCTACATGGGATTACCTTGATGGAACCAGATGTCTGAAGCTGGCAAAAGCCACATAGAGACCCCTGCCAGGGCTGATATGCTTCTACTGTCAATGAATACTGCTGATGAACCCTGAGCCCCGGTAACGAGGAACCATGGGGAGACCCTTGCAAGGGCCGGGATACTTCTACTGCTTATGGATTTGCAAAACTGCACACACTGCCCTGTGCTTGTCCTGGTGTCATTCCATGTCCTTCCGGAGTTGGAAGGAGATATTATAGACTAGTAGCAGACATATGGGTTAATATTGGACTTTTGACCTTGACTGGTTTGGTTTGGAATGTTTTTTCAATGTTCCTTTCCTCTTGTATATAAACCTTTCTCTTGTACCTATATGCATATTTATGAATTTGTTTCTCTTGTCTACCTGGACTAACACAGTGTGCATATTGTAATGTTTATTGGAATGAGTTGTGTGTTAGTCCAGTGCTTAAAATATTCCTAGAGAATATTGGGTTGCTTAATTCTTGTTGAAAAGAGAGTGACTACTTTGTCAATTTCAGTAGGTGCCTTTGTGGCCCACACAGTTATGCCCTCAGCAGCTAGCTAACAGGTGAATGTGTTAAGCCCATCTAAGAGAAAATCCGTTTTCAGGTCCCAGCCTGGAAATAGGCATCATTTCCCTCCAGTGTCCTCCATCACTGACACGACCTCCCATGGCCAAACTCAGGAGGCCTACCTGGGACACTGGCTCTGCTTGGCTTTGTTTCCTCACTCTGTGTGGAAGTTCAGAATGACAAATTGGTAAATGTCACAGGCCTTTATAAACCCTACTTCTTCTTAATGGCTTCTGGAATCACTTAGCATATCTAGTACCCCAGTCTTGATTGAAGGGTATTTGTTTTTTTAGGATGCCCACTAAGAAATGAAACCCCAAGGATACCCCACACAATGGCTTCATAGTGTCAATTTCCCTGTATAATATTACCATTATTAATTATTCTCATCTTGCTACGGGCTGTCAATAAATGCTTGGGATCTTTTCTGTGAATTAATTTTTTAAGTGTAATGAACAAGTTAGGCCCACTCCACTGCTTCCAATAATCATCGTCTTGAAAACACTAAGTGGTAGATTTCTACTTGACATCCAACTGGTCACCACAGATTAAATACAAAACATCCAGCAACAGCAGTCGTCACACTAGGCAATAGTATAAAAAAATAAAATATGCCAATGCATTTTTCCACTAAGATTCATTCAGAAGAAATATGAAATTTATGTAGATGATGCTACTAATTGTGTCAGTCCAAAACTACGTGAAACCCAAGTCCTGATAAAGTAAGCTGTCACATCTGTTATCAGGGACTTGTTGAAGGTGTACCAGCCAGAATCAATCTTGGTGTAGTGCACAGGGAAAAGAAAGACACACATACACACACGGACTAGCCTGGGTTGGGATAACTGTAGATAACATTTTGTTTAAATACAAAAAGCAAAACAAAAAAATCTCATTGCCATCAAGTTATTACTAACTCATAGGGACTCCTTCTGAGTCACTGGTGGTTTCAAACTGAGGATCATTAGGATAACAGCCCAAAGAACAATCATGACACCACCAGCCTTTTGCTTAAATAGTGCTTTTTGATACCAATAGTTTCCCAAACTACCCTTATTTGTCTCCCTCCCCTGGATTAAAAATGGGTCTTTTCAGGTAATAGTCCTAGATTGGAAAATATCTGAGATATAATTATATCCTAATAAGGAATGAGGATGGCAATAGAGGATATTTGGAAATTTATATCTCTCTTTTCCATTTCTTAGCCTGAAATCTAACTCAAAGTCTTATTTTTAATTTTTTCAAGTCTACATTATCAACTTGGCCGCATGTGGCAACACTAAGTATGCAGACTTTTCTAAACCATTTTGAAAAATAATTCCAACATTACTTAACATTATTTATTTCAAGTATGTCCTGAATGGCATTGCATGATGTTTGTGTATATTTCACATTCTATATTCTCTGTTGAGCCAGTTATTTAATCCCTCTTGTTACTGGTTTCCTAATGTAGAAAAATGTAACCTTATTTATTACTTCATAGGACGTTAGTTAAGACATACCACCTAATACATTCCTGACAAGTAATAAGCACATAGCAAACATTAAAATTCATTAAGATCATATTGTGATGTAACTACACTAAATTCCATAGAAGAAAATTATGAATGGGTACACTGTATACATGTAACCAATATGTGCTTTGGTAAGGCACAAATGTGTTGTCTTAATTGGAACTACCACTATTTTTGTGATGTTGGGAAATTACTTAATCTTCATAAAATTGGTTTATTTCATAAATTTTGAATAAGACTTAGTTTCATGGATAGTCTTTCAAATATGAGTAAATATATTTGTGGCAATAGACATAGAATATAGTAAAATAAAATCTCAAAAACATTAAAATATTAATTATCAGTAATTTTTCATTTACTTAACTTACTACAAGAAGGTTATATAACATAACCTGTTGGATCCTTTAGAGAAGGCTTTATCTTAAATACACAGGCAAATTATGAACAGTACAAATTTTGGTAACTTTTTGTATTCTTTAAAACTCTATCTCATTCATGCATCAAACATTTTAAGAGAAAATGTCTACTCAGATATGTGTATAGATGTAGCAGGATGCTGATTAGAATTATAATCAGTTAGCTCTGTTAGGCAAATACATTTCTTTTTATGAATAAGAACTAGACATTTTAATGTAAGCTCGTGGTAACATATTTAATGAGACAAGTTACTTTAAGACTATTTCTACACAATACTTATAATTTAAAGAGATTCTCACTGAAAAAATAAAGTATGATAGAAATTGGGTTATTCTCAAGTGTATATGATGATAAAGAGGTGACACATTAATTTTAAAAGATAGGTTGAAAGCGTAAGCATGCATCATCTATTTTCTACATAGTCCATTATACAGAAATAAAATATTAATTTAAACCAGCAATATCTTTCTGCATATTATCTGAGTGTGTCTGTGAGGTAATGAGATTTAACATTTTTCTTTTATTTATAAGTTTAGAAAATATTTTACCCTTTTTTTCTAAATGTGTAATTTATTGTCATCAAACTCTGAGAACCATCACAAAAGAAACATTGAGATTCACATCATTTGTCTTATTAATGAAGACTTGACAAAGTGAAGCAGGTTCATTTTTGAAGTCAGAATTAGTCTCAGAGCTGGAGAGTAATGGATATTGGACTACGTTGCAAGATTGGTTTTCCCATTACCTTTATGGAAGTGTTGGAAATAGAATCCTTTAAAGTTTACCATCATATCCATCATATCATAACAGCATCAGGAATGATGTTAAACTACATAGCCAAATTCCAAGCAATTATTTACTCAAACCAAATATATTTTTATCATCATAGAACTGCAAAATAACTGCGAAAAGTATAAAAGCATGTCAAAATACTTTACTAGTCATAATGCAATTGCCTAATTGAATAGCAAAGACAATAAAAATATAGTTTTTGATGTGCAAGTATTTTTTGAAAATGGATATGTGTTTTCTATTTAGTAAGAATCTGTGATATATGTCTAAGTATTGATATCATAATAATCGAAGAAGTAATTTTTCCACTTATAAACATCTCAAAAGAGTTTATGATTGAATGAAAATTTTGGATAGAACATATGCAACCCAAGGACATATAAAATTACCAAGAAGAAGAAAATAACCAACACCAAAACATTATAATGTCTTAGCTTGAAGAGAGAAAGCAAGAAATAATCCTGCCTGCAGATAGATGCCCTGGCAGTGCTGTTGGCTAAGCGTTGGACTGCTAAGAGCAAGGTCAGTTCTTCAACCTTGTGAGCTGAATGGTGGGAGATAGATGAGACTGAATTGCATACAGATGAACTGCCCGGGAAAGCTTACATGGGGCTATTGTAACTCTGAATTCACCCATGGTAGAGAGTGGTTGAAGGAGAAGCATTAGGCTAATGGCCTCATGCTCTGGGGAATACTGAAGGTCACCTAGAAAAAATAGTGTCCATAGCAATTATCTTCTTGAAATTAGTTATTAAGGGTGTACATTTGCATTCAAGGTATTTTGAATAATAGAAACTATCACTTATATTGCTATAAGGGGTAATATTGTAAGGTTGATAGACAAGCATCATATTTTGTTTCCTTTTGGCCCAAGAATAATATTTTAAACAAGACAGCAATTGCCATTGAAGAATTTCATTGCATCCCTCAACAGTAATGAAAAATATACAGAAACATGACCATGTCTTTTTTGGGGGGAAGGAAACTTTTATGTAAATATTTCCTCAAGTGTGTCTTACAACAAATGATACTAAACAAGACAAAATCAAGGAATACTAGATTAAAATGTGTCATATATATTTTTCTCTTTAAGAATCTTGGGGTGCTGATATATTACATAACTTTGTAATTCTGGTAGAGAATTTCTTAAATTATTTAAATAGTTTTTCATTATTTACCTTTGAAATGCATCATCCAACTAGCTTCGTTTAAATTCAGAAAAACCAGAATATCATGTTTCATCAACATTCTATTCTTTTTTTTCAGAATATTTACATGATTTAATATTTTCCCCAATAATTTTGGGGGGGACTCTTACAGCTCTTATAACATCCTTTGTATCAGACACATTTGTACACATGTTGTCTTCTTCATTTCCAAATATTTTCTACTTGAGCCCTTGGTATAAGCACCCTTTTCTCCCTCTTTTTTTTTAATGATTCCATTGGGGGCCCATACAACTCTCATTATGATCAACACACATGTCAATTGTATGCATACCACATTTGCACACCTGTTGCCATCATCACACCAAGAACATCCTCCCTCTAGTTAGGGCTCCAGAACCAGTTCCTCACATTTCTCCCTCCTCCCCACTGCCCTCTTCCCCTCCCCCACGAACCCTTAATGATTTACACATTGTTATTATTTTTCATATTATACTCAGTCTGCTGTGTCCCTGGCCTTAATCCACTTCCCTGGTGTCCGTATTCCAGAGAGATCATATGTAGATCCTTGCAAGTGTTTACCCCCTTCCACTCCATCCTCCCCGCCCTCCTGGTATCACCACACTCATCACTAGTCCTGAAGGGATCATCTGTCCTGAATTCCTCATGTTTCTTAGTCCAGTGTGCATTTCCTAGTGTAGCCAGCTTTGCAAGGTAGAACTGGGATCATGATAGTGGGTGGGAAGAAGCATCTGGGAGCTAGAGGAAAGTTGCATACCTTATTGTTGCCACACTGTAACATGACTGACTCCTCTCATTCCTGAAAACCCTCTTCTTACAAAATAAGACTGAATATTTTGGAAATTACTAACATCAGATCAATAACATTTCATGTAATACTGAAAGCTAATTATGGGAACTGAATTTTTATTTTTTTTGCCATCAAGTAATTTCTGACTTTGAGCCACCTTATATACAATGAAACAAAATTCTACTAAGTCCTTTGTCATCCTCAACTAAGGATTATCTAAATAGTGATTTAGTTGTTGTTGAGGTGCCAATGAATCAATTTCAATTCACAGTGAACCTATGTACACCATCATGGATAAAAAGAGAAAAGATTGAAGTTGTCAAGGACTTCATTTTGCCTGGTTCCATAATCAGTGTTCATTGTAGCAGTAGTCAAATGATGTATTATCAGGAAAATCTGCTGAACAAAAGCTTCTTGAAGTGTTGGAGAATGAGGATATTATATAGAGGTATAAAGTATGCTTGATTCAAACCACAGTATTTCAATTGCCTCATGTATAAATGAAAGTTTAACAGTGAATAAGGAGCCCCAGGAAAGAGCATCTTTTCTAAGGAGAATGCTGCTGGTTTTTCTTAAAACCAGGTACTTTAATTTTTTTTTTTTATCGACCCCAGGTCTCACCTTAGAAGTGAAGTTGACAAGATTTTGAGTCTTTACTTTGAACAGGTGAGGTTGGTCTGTAGGGAAAGTATATCTTTGCTGGTGTGTTAGACTGAGTTCTCTAAAGAAACAAAGCCAGTGATGCTTATATATGCATACAAAGAAAAAAATAATTAAAAAGATGTCTCACACTGTTGCAGAAGTGCTAAGTCTGGTTTGGTTTAAGTTTGTGGGTCAGCCCTTCGACTGAAGACTTTCTTGACTCACATAGTTTTCAGAGCTGATGAACTAAGTACAAGCAGCACAACCACAGACTAGGGAAGGGAGAGGCAGATTACGCCAAAATCAGCTTCACGCTTAGGCCTTTTTATGGGTCAAAGAGTTGGTAGAATTGATGAACCTAGAAATAGGAAGATGGACCAGGATCCATGCCAGGCTTGTAACGGCAGAATCAAATGAATACAGAGTCATCAGGCAAAATGGTAGTACACTGATTATTCCCAAGACCAAACAGGAAATATTACATATCTATGAGACAAATGCAGACTCTGGAACAGCAAGAAGAGAGAGACTTTGCCATAGAGTCTGCTTGAATAGGAGAAAGGCACCTCCCCAAGTGCATCTCAGTTCAATTGTAGTAGTGTAGTACTTAAGAAAGGAGCCATATTTTCCCCTAATTGCTCCACAAATGCTTTCCTGTTCATGGAAGATTCAATAATGGAGTTTTGTTAAGTTGGATTTTCTAAAAAAACGCAGTGATGCATGAATGTGCACATATCTATAAAGAGATATGTATCAAGTGGGTTCCGCCATGTTAGAAGTAGGTAAGTCCGAGTCATAGGTCAGAAAGAACCTACTGGCTTCTTCAGGCTCAGTAACTACAGGAGCTGACAAGTCAGAAGCCTGAAGAGGAAACAATGACTTCAGGTTGGGGTTGGTGGGCAATATGACAGTATAAAGATGAAATGGATGCAGGATCCATATACACGCACAGATGAAGGAGCAACATAGAACTTGGTTTAACTCAGTGTCTCTGATAGCAAAGACCTGGTCATTAGCAAAGTGTCATCAGTCTGCAACCTCATTGATCGGTTGGGCTCCACTCCAACCTTCACCCATGTGTATGGAGTGGAGAGAAAGTCTAACCACTGCAGAGCTATTTACATTATATTAGGCCACATAAGGAAAGAGACTTCAATTGCCCAAACTGAAAATTTTGGCCTAGCAAAGCTAACATAAAATCTAGCTATTGCACTTGTTAGCGTGTCAACAGAGGAGATTTCCATGATATGGATCAGAACTGTGGCCCCACACAAGGGCTCAGATCAAATGAGAATTAGGAAGATGATGCACAAATGGGCTTTGTTCTATTGTCCGTGGGCTTGCTAGGAGTTAGAATCAATGACACTTAACAGCAGCAGCATATTTCTAACGTATTTCTAAAATGAATATATACAACCCGCTCTATAGGTACTCAAACTGTGTTGCTTTATAAGTTCTCTCATTTTTTGTATCATGAATTGAAGCTCCACTGTTGGGTCAGGGTCAGGCTGTCAGGGTCTCAACCCTTCTCCCTGCATGAACCAGGAAACACAGCTCACCGACAATTCTTGGAACTGGCTCCAGGAATAACTCTTTCCTCCCCACCCGCAACAGTTGGACGGTCAGATGAAGGAAGAACATAGTCACTGTAAACAATCATGAGTAGCTGCAGCCCTAACCCCTTCCCTCAGCTCCTCCTTTAAAACCCCAGAACTTTCCTCACTGCTCATGACTTCCCTGCACTACCCACTAGATCAGGGGACATTGTCTGGGAGCTTCTTAAGAACAGTTTCACACCATTGACTTTTTCACTTTCTTTCTTTTCCCTTATGTCCCAGTTGACCTCTCATCCACATCAATACGCTGACTTTTTTATACTTTCTATACAAATTCCTTTCAAATGTTTTGGTCTTAGAATAAAAATAATTTAATAAAAATCTTTAACTATGACATTGATTAAAGAACTACTACTTTCCCTTTAACAGTCCTATCCAATTTCAGAAACACTTGTTTTGTCTTCTGTCCCAATATTTTCTATTGCCATGGACACTCGCAGTCCAAATGTCCTCTAAAAGCTAGTTCTGATATAGTCTACTACAAAAAGCATATTGCTTCAACATTTGCACACACCACTCAAATGGAATAGATTTATGTTGCTACTTGTTGCCAGTGAGTCTATTCATATTGGAAGGCAGAACTGCTCAAGGGGCTGTCCAAAGTGTAAATCTTTACAGAAGCTGTCTATCGCATTGTCCTCAAGCTGAGAAACTTGTTGTTTTCAACTACCGACCTTTGAATTAAAGCCAAGTGCTCAGCTACTGCACCATGAAAGTGCCTTGGAAAATTGAGTAGAGGATTGAGATTAATTTTATGAGCTATATAATCTATATAGAAAATCTCATTATCAATTTTCATGCTAGCTTAAAAAGAGAAGAAACAAACCTACACAAAGCCATCTGTCAGGCTTACTCTATTTTCAAAATATCCATCATATCATTGTGTCCCTAAAGGTATCATTTAAGGACATTCATTTTTTTCTAGGAATAAACATTTTATAGATTTCCAGTGTGTGTGATTAAGGTGCGTGAGTATGAGAGGTGAGAGCCTTCTAGTAAATTTAATTACCGTGCTTGACAAACCTCGAAGAGCTCTAAATGTCACAGTGCAGTAACCTCAGGTTGTAACTCAGACATCACAAATGTTTCCTGTGAGAGAGTAAGCGACTGAGTGAAAGCTTATATACTGAAATTATAGGAAGCAATTGTAGGCTATCCTGAAGTAATCTTCCTCATCACTGGAGTGATAAAAAGCCGTTACCAGTGATTTTTGTTATGTTTCAATTACTTACATTTCAATTACGTTTTCCCTCTAATACTAACCAGCCTCTTCATCCTGGAAAACACCCATTCCATAACTGTCCATTTCTTATTAACCATGCATGAAAAGGACAAATATTTTCTTAGAAATCTGTATAGCAAGACAAAGGGATCATGGACTTTAAGTGATATTTAGATTTGGGAGAATATTTCAAATCAGTCACCGACTCATCCAGAAACTAAATAGCAATTATTGTTTACATGATAATTATTTTGAAATATTTTGCAAGCAAGCTAAACTTGTTATGTTAACACACATTTGGCCAAAGCTCATTGTCTTGCAATGAATGTTAAAATAGATCAAATAAAGGTCACAGTGAGGGTCTGCAAACATTAAGAAACAAAGTTCCCAATTGGCATTGCTAGTCATTTTTAGTGTGTTAATGTCTACTCTGCTATCGTTTCCTGAAATTTAATTTGCAAGGTGAAATCTAATTCGCAAAACTCTAAAACTGATAGCTCTGATCATCTCCTTAAAAAAAATCTGTAACCATTCATTGTCTAAAAGGACTGGCCAAACAACTGCGTCAATATCACACAAATGACTTATAAACAAGGCGTTACGAAATCTTATCAGCTTCAATGCACAATCAGGCAGTTACTCCTCTTTTGCACTTGAGTCGGCAATTTCTAGAAAGTGGCACCGGAGACCCATTCCCTTAACCAACTGTGCCTGTGGGCATATTGTTTCAAACCATAGTTACTGGGTTGGCACATTCGTTACTTAATTATTTTAATATGTATTCAAATATAGGTGGAAGATTGCTTTTGTCCATTGATGCAGACTTCTAGGCACCCCATAGAACACGGTATATTTGTCCATGGAGTTTCCAAGATAGTACCCTTATAGAAAGCTATTGCTACACCTTCCTCTGAAGAAGGGCCTGGTGGATTCCAATCACCAATCTGAAATAGACCCTTATTTAAAGAGTACATTTTTCTTTCAGTTTTCATTGGCCATCTTTTGGAAGATGTTGTGTGTTGCAAAGGAAATATTGTTACATGCATGAAAAGGAAAGAACTGTCTATGTCATCCTTTATTCAGAGTTGCAGGCAATAAACAAAGGAACATCTCTGAAACAGGTGTGTTATTTTTTAAAATATAGTGATCAGAGCCAATAGAACTATCTTCTAATGCTCTTTGCTTTAGAAATATGCTATCCATACATTTATTTGTTTAAACTTAAAATGCCTCAAAATTTCCTTGCAGATTTTTATATTTATCAAACATTTCAAGATGTATATTCAAATGAATTCACTTTTTAGTACATAAAGAAAAGAGAAAATCAAAAAGTATTGTTACAAAACCATAGAAACTTTATTAAACAAAGATAACAAATGCAAACCTGTTGCGTGTAGTCCAGGTAGATTAGAGGAACAAATTCAAAGACTCACATATGGATACATGGGAATGGTCTATATACAAAAGGAATGGAACATTGAGAAAGCATCCCCACCCAGTCCAGTACAAAGTCATAAGTCCGATATTAGCTCATATGTCTGATACCAGTCTATAATGTCTCCTTCCAACTCAAGAAGTCACAGGCCAGTGGGTGCAGAGTTCCGGCACTGGCAGGGGTCCCCTCATGGCTCTTTGCTTCCAGGGCTCAGGGTCCATTAACAGCATCCAGGGGTGGTAGCGGAAACTCAGCACTGACAGGGATCTCCCCCTGGCTTATCCAGCTTCAGAGGTTTGGTTCCATTAGGGCAAGGCCATGTGGCTTCTCCTCCCGCTCCTGT
Source organism: Nesogale talazaci (assembly GCA_004026705.1). Classification (NCBI taxonomy): domain Eukaryota; kingdom Metazoa; phylum Chordata; class Mammalia; order Afrosoricida; family Tenrecidae; genus Nesogale; species Nesogale talazaci. Next base: position 216,930 of record PVJH01001093.1, read on the forward strand.
AGCAGCTTGGACCCTGCCATCTTGTCTTGTCTATAAGTCATTGTCTCTGAGACTAACTCCCAACAACTGGAGAAGATAGCTTCTCATCTTCACAAGGGAAATATCACAAGATTTCCCAGACGTATCAGGAGAGAGCCATGCCCACACAGAGGCCTCATTGGCTACTCAATGGCTAGCTCCAGATTAACAGGCTAGACTCCACCCCTACATATCAATCATGAAATTAACATAAGCATATAGCCACCACAGACAACCTCTTGGTAATTTAATACTTTCACATAACTCTGTAACCATACGCAACCTTCAAATAAACAATATAATCATATCTATACCTAACAGGATAAAACTAAAATGCATACAATTCAACATGTGTCACCCATCATTTAAAAATAATATTGTATAAGTGAACAAGATAAAACATATCCTGTGCCTTACAATTGCAGTTGCAAAATATCTACACCTTGATTCCATAATCCTATGAATATATATTCCCCCACCTATGAGAGTTTACAAGCCAACCACCTCATGATATCATTCCCCCATTTTGGGTATCTAATTTCTATATTGTCCACTTGTACAATCCCAGTGCTGTAAGGAATCAATCATATCTTTCAACGTGAAGAATCTTCATTCCAGGTGGAAACTCTTGAAATGTGCGTCCATTAGCAAAGTCAAACCAGGACAGGCCATCGATATGCACCAGTTCACAGACTTAAATTGCTTCTCTTCCTCTAGTCAGGTTCTGGTCAACTCAATGTGGACTTTTCCACTTAGCCTCACCAGGGTAGCCATTAGACAAGGTCCCTTTAGACAATGTCCCAATAATTTCTCAACATGTCTAGCTCTCTCATGCTAGGTCATGAACTTCAGACCAGTCAACCCGCTCGGGTGTTCTCTATTTCCTGTGAACAAAGTGTCCGGGTATCAATGGCCAAAGTTAACGCGACTCTTTATTGCTGCATTTCTCTTGCTTTCACTGACAAGCAGTAAATCTGGGTGGTCACCTAACAAGCATTTCAGCCTGCCATGAGAGGAGTTATCTTCATGGTTCCAGATTCTTTGCTTCTGAAGATAATCACTAGTCAGGATTTTCCAAGGAAGTAGACTCTATCCTTCTTTATCCGTCAGTTTGACCTTCCCTTAGACTACAAGTATCCTGAGTACTCAGAAAGACTGGGTGGGGCTATTTTCTTCAGAGAAAACAGGTTTTAGATGTGGCCTAACCCCATCTAAGCACAGGTGGGGTTAATCTCTTCAGAGATATCTTTAATGCTAAGTACTAAACCCTCTAGAGGTCAATGCTTGGCTTGAGGTAACTGGATTTGCAAATGCTTTTCCTACTTCCCAGTAAACATTTCTATGCATCCTTATATTTACAATAACAGGCATAAGAAATCAGTATAAACAGCATAGTCAGAAATCAAACTTAATTCTTAAAATGATCAAAGTCAATACTTAGTAAGCTTTTCTATATCCTTAACTAAACTACTGTTTACACAAAAACATTGAATTAAGTATCTGAGGGCATCAAAACAGATCCCTGCTTTTGGTCAGGCATTCTAACCTTCTTAACCATTATCCTTGCGCAGTATCCCCATTTTATAAAGGAATAACCAAAGACAGCATCCAAACAAAGTAATAAAATCTTTAACTTCCCACATTGTTTGCAGAAAATAACTCAGTAAACTGCAAGGACATATCTGACTTCTGGCTAGCCAAAGAAGTAACAATACCACGAGACACAAGTCAAACCTACATCTACTTTCCATCTTTGTAATTTTTTCCTCTAGAACCCCACTCCTAAGGTACCATAATGTGTTAGTCAGGGTAGACTAGAGGAACAAATTCATAGACTCGCATGTGGATACATGGGAATGGTTTATATACAAAAGGAATGGAACATTGAGAAAGCATCCCCACCCAGTCCAGTACAAAGCAAAGTCATAAGTCCGATATTAGCTCATCTGTTCGAAACTAGTCTATAATGTATTGTTTCTCAATATGTCCCCTTCTTACATACCTGTTCCCTGAAGTGGGTGATTCCACTCCATTGGGTCCCTTAAATAATCCAAGGAACACACTTTATTCTGAATTAAGGGCTAGCATATCAAAGGTTTTAATTGGTAGAAGGATACTGAGTTTGTGTATGTGTGTTTTTTTTCTAAAAAGAGGATGATGCATATATGAAATCTATAAACTTTCAATGAATTTTGTTTAATTATACCCTAATCACTTTATACCCCATCAAAAACTTCAAATTTGGCAATCTCGAGGATCTGGGTCGCTTTGATGTTCTTCATGGTTGGTCAACAAAAACAGGTCAAAGGAGGAAGATCAAGGATGTAGTAAGAATTTAATTAGTCTTTCCTTCACTAAAGTAAAGTGTTAAAGATACATCATAGTCCCACTATCATGTTCGTCATCCACTTGGGTTTCAGTATTTTCTCTCTGCTATATTACTCTTGATCAATCCCTATCAAACCTCCCACGCCCACCTTGTCAGTGCTTTTGAATCACTTGTTGTTCCCTTATGCCTGGGTCAGACAACATCACCTACTTTCCCCCTACTCCCTATCTCTCATGTCCTCTCAGAACCATCCGTCTCCTCATTTTCACCTCCAGATGGTTCTACCAGTCTATCTTATCTAGATAGACCTGCAGAGATAACAATATGTACCAAAATGGCATCCTAAGATGAAGCAACCAAAGAAAATAAAACAGTGATAAAAAACTAAAATGTCAAATATATCTCTATATAGATCTATGTAAAAAATAACAATATAAAAACCTGTAAATAATTCAAGGTCTGTTCATTGACTTCTAGGAGTGTCCCCAGGTTGAATTGGATGGGGTGTCACACCCTGGCCCTGAAGTAAATCCTTGGCACTCCATCAAGAACACTATGCTCTGTTGCACACTCTTAGTGTTTTGCCATGGCATAGTTGGATCATACAGACTATAATCCTGACCCTGCTTCTCCATTGTTGACCCCAAAGAACCCTGGGTCAGGGAGGTAAACCATATTTTATAGTGAGGCCAGCCACATGATCCTCTCTGTGCATGAATTGGTTTGAGTGGACATATCGTCCTGAAGGCTCGGTGAACCAGGATTCACTCCATTCTCTATTCCTCCTCCTTCATTTTTTCTCATGCTCTTTGGTCAGACATATCTTGCTCCCCAAGCTGAAGCTTCAGTGCTGACCTCCAAAGAAAACTCCCCTGAGGGAAGAGGAGACTGTCCCTGTAGTTGGGATTGGGATTGGGCAGCTAGATTCCTACACTGGTTCCCAGTTCCATGCTGTCACACTGCATTCACATTCTGGAATACCGGGTTTAAGTTTGGTACCTCTTTCCCTGTGGAGATATAAACAATACACTCCACTTAGGTGGGTTAGTGCCCCATTCCCTCTAAATATAGCTAACTGTGTCTTTTGAATTCCAGTACTAATAAATATTTTATATGATAGATACATTGTACCCAATATTTTCAATTATATAAGATAAATTAGAAATAGCTATTAGTGAAACTTGTTAAGAGATAATTTACTTCCACAAGCATGACATTCTTCTTCAGGGGCTAATCTCTTCTGACAATATGTCAGAATTACAGCAGACAACATCATGCCATCTATCTCTCTAAGGGTTAATCTGGCTGTTTCATTTCTGAGACAGACTTGCTTGTTCTATGTTCATTTATTTATCTTCTATCTATCATATCTCTACCTATAATTTCTTGTTCTTTGCTCAACAGTGTAAAAGAAGCTGAAGGAATAAAGAAACCATATTTTGAGAAAAAATTAAATGTCTGAAAGCTATAAGAACTTTTTTTAAAATAAAAATATATTGACATAATAAAATATTTTAAAAATTAGATCATTTAAGAAAATACTAAATAATACAGCATAATTATGTGCCATTTAAATGTTCTTGTTTTGCTTCAGTTTTGTTTTTTGAGGTCATCACTGCCCTCTGGTGGTCGTGGGAGCTACCCAGCGGTACTCCTGAGAGCCGCCGCTGGATTTGAACCGCCAAACCCATGGACCACAATCCCGCACTCAACCACTTACGCCACCGGGGCTCAGCCCACATTTAAATGTCTTAGTCAACTCCTAAACTAAACAAAATCTTAGTAGGTGCATTTAGAAATTTAGAATTCTTTGAGCCTCGGTGGCATAGTGGTTGTGCGCGGGACTGCGGCCCACTGGGATGGAGATTCGATTCCAGCTCCGCGGAGCAAAGGCTGGGACTCCTACTCCCACCACCTGAGGGCAGTGATGCCCCCCCCAAAAAAGAGAAATTTAGAATTCTACATATACAATTGGAGAATGAATTACCACCTATAATTTATATGACTCAATTATAAAATATAATTATTTATCTAGATGTATAGTAAACAATATATATTTTTTAGAATTATGTAAATATAAACCATTTCATGACAAAACAAAAGAAAATTTTCATTTTCTTTAGAATGTTTCTATAAAATGATACGATATATGTATTAACACCAACTTACAGCAATTCGTAAAAATTAAAATTGAGGGCTCATACATCGCTTTTCACAATGCATAAATACATATACCGTGCCAAGCACTTTTGCATGCCTGCTGCCTTTATCAATCTCCAACTATCCACTTTTCCATTTGAGCCCTTGATATCAGCTTCTCATCCTTTCTCCTCTGTTCCTGTCCCCCCTCCCCACAAACCCTCAATACTTTATACATTATTATTGTTCTATCATATCTTACACTGCCTGACATCTCCCTGCACCCAACCTCCCGATGTCTGTCCTTCAGATAGGAAGTTATGTGTAGAACCTTGTATTTGGCTCCATCTCTCTACCTCTCCATCCATCTGGGTCACTCTAATCTCACCACTAGCTGAGAGAGATGCATCTGTCCTGGGTTCCCTGTATCTCCAGCTCCTATCTCTACCAGGGTACCTTCTCCAGTCCAGCTGTATTTGTAAGGTAGAGTTGAGAACAAAAGTGTTGGGGGGAGGGAGCCTTCAGGAACAAGAGCAAAGTTGTATTCTTCATGATTACCTCACTGAATCTTGACTGGCCTGTCTCCTCTCTGTGACTTCCCTGTAAGAGGATGTCCTCTTGCCCACAAGTGGGGCTTGGGTCCCCACCCTGTTCTCTTCTTCATTTGTAGTGATGGGATTCTTATTATTTGATGCTTGATACCTGCTCCTTTTGACCCCTCTTGATCCCACAAGCCGGTGTGCTTCTTCCATGTGGGCTTTTCTGCTTCTGCGCTAAATGGACACTCATTTTTCTTCAAGCCTTTAGGACCCCATACACTTTATCATTTGGTGGCTGGGACCATTCAGTTTCTCAACTCTGTTTGCCTCTGTACCCATCTGTCTTCAGTGATCATATGGGGAGGGTGGGCACATATTGATATGATTTTTGTTCCTTGATGCCTAATACCTGATTCCTTCAATACCTCATGCTCACACAGGCTGGTGTGCTTCTTTTATGATGGGTCTGGTTGCACCTGAGATAGATAGCTATTTGTTTATGATGAAGCCTTTAAGAGCTATCTTTTGGTAGTTGGGCACCACCAGCTTTCTTTACCATGTTTCCTCATGTGCACACACATCCTTAGAAATCGCTGCAGGAAGGTGGTTTTTTCCAGCTATTTTTAAAAAGCATAGCTGTAGGAATGGGTTTGGGGCTCCTACTAAATCCTAGCTCTAACTTAAGAGCAATTAGTTCTGACATCATGACCCTGCTTGATACTCACCTTCAGGAAGGGGGCACAGAAAATATGGGGGCTCTAGCAAAATACGGCAAAGGAGTTAGATGGTGTCCAGCTAGCATATAAAATAACATCTGGGATCTTAAAGACTTGTCTCCAAAAAAGCAACCATGTAAATGAGACATCTGTTAAGTCCACATGGCAAAAGCATACCATCATCAATAATCCAAGGATTGGAATGCATATAGCCTGAAGTTGAAGGAGCGAGCAGTTTCAGAGTTTAAGCTGTGTGAATTCGGTGTGCAGAAAGAGATGGATCACAAACGGGGCTCAAGATTCATTTGTGGAACTATTCAGGAAGTAAGTCTCTAGAGACCTGCTTCTATTTAAATTTGAGGGAAGGAAGAAGGTAGTCACTAAAGAGAGTGCTTCAGAGAAGGCAAAAAGAAGAATAAAGGCCCAAATCTGACCTGAACAGTTAAAAATGTGTCAGTAGATCCTATAATATGATGAGTGCTTAACCTGATCTGGTTTCCAAAATTTCTGTATTTTTGGTTAGTATTGCTTTGCTTGGTTTGTATTTGATCATATTTGAGAGTATCCCAGAGGTACTATATCAATTAGGGTCATCTTCTTGATGCTGTGTTATATGCCTCTCTGCTTTTCGGTGTGTGAAACTCAGGATCAATGATCCTAGAAGGACAGCATGTAGAATAAGTGATTTAGGGGGAGGGAGTCACAATGGTGGAAATGGATATAAAGGAGATGATATCCAAAAGTCCTTGTAGAAAAATAATATCTGAAAACTGATAGTGGAAGCAGTTTTCATTCTATTTGATGTGATTGAAATTTGTAATGATATGATGTATGTATTAAATTCCAACTAATAATTTAAAAAGGAGAGAAAATCATATTCTAAAATTACTTAACTTTTAACACTTAGAATATACTATGAATGATTTACATAAAATGACAAGTTAAAATTAAAATAACCAAATGACTATATATATATATATATAAAATGAAAGAAGAACTAAAGAGAAGTGTGTGTCACTCAAAGCTTATGTAAAAAAAAGGAATGTTGGAAAATAGTTAATTTGTATCAATTTTAGGAAATGAAAAAGAGAAATAAAATAATATCTAAAGAAATAGAAGAAAATAAATGATTGTTCTAAAATTGATATAGTCAACAAAAGCATTTCACAAGTAATAAGACAATTATGCACATTTTTATAAAAGATTAACTAACTTGATAAGCTTATTGAAGGTTTGCCACGTAGAATTCAAATATGAAATAAATCACTCTTCAATAGAAAATATGAATACTGTGATAGAAAATAATGATTAAATTACAAAGGAGGCATGAACAGACAGTTCAACAAAAATTATATCCAAAGAGCTAACAAACATATGGAGAAATCTATATGATTAGTCAGCAAGCAGATGCAGAACCAAGCAATGATGAGACGTCAACTTTTGCCATTAATTGATGGCAATTGATCTCAATTGATGAGCTAAATTCCAAAGCACAAAACAAAAAAAAAGATGGTGGATAAGTTTGCAGAGAGATTGGAATCCTCACACATTGTGGAAAGTGATCTGGCTCCTCTTAAGCAACTAGGAAAAAATTCTATATTATCCACCAATCCTCAAACAACAACAACAAAATTCATTTTCAGAGAGTAAATTGAACACATATTGACTGTGTAAGAGAGAGAATAACTGTCCCGGTGTATTTCTGAGGCTGTAATTCTTTACAGGAGCAGAAACCCTCTTCTTTCTCTCATTGAGAAGTTGGTGGTTCTGACCTGCTGATCTCGGAATTAGTAGCCCAATGTCCCTATGCCACTGAGGTATATATTATGTAAAATAGCAAGAAGTTGGAAAAAGCCCAAACATCCTATAGTTGACTGAATAAAGGGAACTTGGCACATACATAAAATGAAATATGATGCATTCCTAATAGACAATGATCAATAGCTATCATGTTTGATAAATTTCCAACTTTAGTCATTAGGTAGATTTTTTCAATGCTTTTGTTAGATTTTGAGGTTAGTGTATAAATTCAATTAATAGTTGTGTTGATTCAATTACCCTGAAGGTGGATAGATAGAATCCGATCACAAATAGCATTGTACTTCTTGATGGATTTAGCAAGATCTTTTCTGATCATGAATGTCACAGCATTACTGTTGATTGTTATTCCTGCCATAGTACATCATATGATTTTCTGATTCAAAATGGTCAATTTTCAGCTTACTAATGCCCAAGATATCAATGAATATTATTTCATTTTTGATGACTTCCAATTTTCCTAAATTCATACTTTGTACATTTCAAGTTTCAATCATGAAGAGATTTTGGCTACTCCTTCCCTTTACTTGAGTCATGCCCTACCAGCAATTTACCTAGATGATTCACTTCCACAGCCTTTACTAGACTCGTCACCATGGCTGACACTTCTCTAAGAATGTATCTTGTTATTGATCATATCTTGAGGGGCCCATCTTCCAGCAATATCTCTGATAATGATGTTTTCATTCTTTAGATTTTCTGTTTTGGAAATATTTGAAGTATTTGAAAATGTTTCCAAGCTAGGCATAAGGTTTTCAGCAGCTTCTTCTTCTAAAGTGGGGAGCTGCGTCCTTATTCCTTGTCTCTTTTTAGATGGGAAGTGCTGATGGAAGCTGTTCACTTTGAGTGACCCTGCTGGAATTCAAAATAGCAATGACAAATTGCAGTAACAATAACAACACACGGTGTCACAGCAACACACAAGCCACTGTAGGATGACAAATTGACAGAAATAAAGAAGAAGAAACAGTGGTCAGAATATATGGACTTGGTGATAGAAATGAAGCAGGAGATTGCGGGACGAAATCTTGTAAGCCCAACAATGTGCTAATAATAAATACCTATTTGCAACAGCACACAATGAAATAACATGCCTGAACAATCCCAGAGGTAATACACAGAAATCTAATTAACTATATCTGTGGGAAGGCATTTTGGAGAACTGCAATATCAGCATCTAAAAGAGGGCTGACTGTGAAACAACAATTGTTCATATGTAAGCTTAGGATAAATGAAAAGAAGCCATGGGGCCAAAATATGAGCTGAGTGTATCACACCTGAAATTTTAGAACTTCTCAAGAACAGATTGGATGTGTTGACCACTAGTGATGCAATAAGGAAAGCAAAATGTCACTAACAAGAAAGGAAATATGAGTGTGGGTATCAGAAGGGGCCCTGAAAACTTATTAATCATAAGCAATTTTTGAGGGGGCATCACTGCCCTCTGGTCAGAGTAGGAGGCCCAACCTTCTTCCTGGAGTGCTGCTGCTGGATATGAACCACCAACCCAATAGGCAGCAGTCCTGCACACAACCACAACACCACTGGCCACAACCACTGGGCTCAGCAATCATAAATTAATTTAGGCAAATAGAAGAAATAACAAAGTAAAGGAGCTGAATAGAAAATTTCAAAGGGCAGCTCAGGAAGATAAAGGCAACTGTTCTAGGAAATTCTGCAGGAAATATGAATTTGGAAACCAAAAGGGACGAATAGGCTCATCATATATGAAACCAAAAGAAGTCAAGAAAAAATTCAATTCTCAATGCAATTTTGAAAGATGTTATATTCAATTTGTTGAATGATGCAGGAAGCAGTAAAAAAGATGGAAAAAATACACAGAATTGCTGTGTCCAAAAAGGACTAGCCAGTCATCCCCCATTTCAAAAGGTAGCGTGTGAGTAAGAACCAACGGTGCGGGAAGCTCAAGCTGCACTGAGAGCCTGAGCTACAGACAGTGAATTGACGATGCACTCACTGAAACACTTCAGCATGCTGAAGAAGCCCTGGAAGTCTCTGTCAGGACGTTGGCAAGACATCTAATTGGCCAACTGAATGGAATAGATTCATATATGTGCCCATTCCAAAGAAAGGTAACCCCAAACGGTGCTCAAATAATAGAGCATTATCATTGGTATATCACACAAGTGAAATTTTACTTCAGCTCCTCCAACAACAATGATAGGAGCACATTGACAGTGACATTCAAAGGGTTCCGACTAGATTCTGTACAGGACATGGAAGAAGAGATGTAATTATCGATGTCAAGTGGATGTTGGCTGAAAGCAGAGAATACCAGGAAGATATTTACTGTTTTTTCACTAATTATGCAAAGGCATTCTACTTTGTAGAGCAGAATCAATTGTAGATACCTTGCAAAGAATGGAAACTCTGGAGATTTCATTGTGTTCATTTAGAATTTGTTCATAGATCAAGAGGTGGTTGTGCAAACAGAGCAAGGGAATAATGCGTGTTTTAGAAAGAAGGAACGGTGTGCATCAAGTTGTATCCCTTTGTCACATGAGTTCAATCTATATGTTGAACAAATCATCAGAGAAGCTGGCTTATATAAATAAGAGTGCTGTCTTGGGATTGGAAGAAGGCTTGTTAACAACATGCAATATCCAGATGACACACCTTGCTTGTTGAAAATGAGGAGGACTTGATGCATTGTGGATGAAGATCTAGGAATGTAGCCATCACTATTGTGTTAGGCAGGACTCTCTAGAGAAACAAAACCAGGGGATGGATATATATATATATATATATATATATATATATATATATTCACGAAGGAATAAAACAGCTAATTAGTCACACAGCAGTACAGAGCACTAAATTCAACTAACTTCTGTGGAACAGTTAATATACTGGGAATTCTTCAACTCACACTGACTACTGAGTCCAAAGTCAAGAAAGTAGATAGCTGAGTCTTCCCTTGCTCAATGCAGGCAGAGACTATGCACAGGAAGCAAACATTAAGGCAAATCTCCAACAGTCAGCAGCTGAGGAGCTTAGCTAAGCAGGCCTGGATGGGATATAACATACAAGCAATGCAAGGCAACGGGATCCACCAACCTTAAGCTTAAGTGATATACACACCAGCAGTGTGGTAAAGCAAAACTCTAAGGAAGCTCAAGTTCTTGTGACACAACACATGAGTTGGGTTTCCCACAGGTAGGGTAGCTCATAAGTTGAAGCAGAGAAGTAGCTAAATCAGCAGCTCACAGGTCACATCACCAGCGAGCAAGAGAATGAGGGACAAGCCTTGCCAAGCCATTTATCTCTTTACCTTCCAACCAAACTCTGACCTGATCAAGTCCACATGTCCCTATTGGCCAGATTGGCACAATAAACTTACAAGTATGTGTTACAAGTATGTGCTACATCTCAAAATAAGAAGACCCCAACTCTCACAAGTGAACCAATAGGTAGCATCATGATAAATGGAGAAAAGTTTTAAATCGCCAAGGATTTTGTCTTATTGGATCCAAAAATCTATCCTCATGAAAGTGAAAGTGAAGAGATGAAAAATGTTTTGCACTAAGCAAATCTGATGCACAAGACCTCTTTAAAATATAAAGAGCACTGATGCTACTTTAAGGACAAAGGTGTTTCTGACTGAAGTCATAGTATTTTCCATTGCATCACATGAATGTTAAACCTTTGCATTGTGTGAGGAAGAGTATGAAATATTATATGCATTTGAACCGTAGTGCTGGAGAATCATGAATACTATCATGGACTGCAAAAAGGAAAAATTGGTCTATATTGGAAAAAGCTAAGCAACACCTCCTTAGAGACAAGGGTGGCACAACTTAGTCTTACATATTTGGACATATTGTCAGGGGAGTCCAGTCCCTGGAGAAAGGCATCCTGTTTGGTAAAGTGGAGAGGGACAATAATAGAGGAAGGCACTCAATGAGATGGATGGATGCAGTGGCTGCAGGGACAGGCTTAGGCATAGAAACAAATGTGAGGACGACACAAGATGATGCAACGTTAAATTATTTTGTGCATTGGGTCATCATGGTCCAGATCTGATTCAATGGAACCGAACATTGACAACCCGCAATGCTGAAGCCATACATCGCATGGAATACATGGGGCTTGAGAAGATCATGCTGATTGAAGATAGTAACAAAATGGCAAATATTGTAGGAGATCACAGTTTTAAGAATTACAGTCAAGACTGAGATTTACTGATAAAAGGGAGCATTATTTAGAGCTTCTTAAGGGAAAGAGGGTAAGGAAGAGGAACCCAAACATAAAGCTCTTGTTTTTCAGGAGTTACTCGAGTAAAAGAGGGAGAATAGAAATTGGAGGAGGTATGAAGTTCAGAATACAGGGTTAGCTGTTAATGAGTAGTTTGAACTGTTGAACGCACTGCTGGGTGTCTGAAATTAAATCCCCCAATGAAATCATAATTTTTAAAATGATAAAAAAGAGAAATTGAAACATAACATAAGCATACACTAAAAGAAAACATATCAATAAAATAATGTCAATAAAATTTAAATTGAGTAGATACATTCTTAGAAAAACATACTTTATCCAAAATGTTCCTAAATAATATCAACAAAAATATAAATATTTTGAAATCTTTTTAAAGGTAAAACTCTAGACAATGAAAGATGTATAAGCCAGTTCATAAATTTTTAAGTTGGTTGGTTATATATTCAATTTCATAGAGTTTCTTCCACAAAACATAAACGATATAAAATATCCCAACTAATGTAAAAATATAGGTACAAATTTATTGTTCAAACCATATAGGCAGGAAGAAGTGGAAAAGAGAGAAATTTATATTTAAAATATCCAGTTATAATCATGAAAAATATAAGCTGTTACCAAATCTAATTTGATAATGACAAAAAAAAATCTGCATGAATCCCAGAAAATATACATCAATTTTTCTTTGAAAATAAATGTCATATATAGTTAATTTCAGAGAAAAATTAATTTTATTTCTGAATAGGCATAAAGAAAAATAATTTGATAAGATTTAAAGGAAGTTTTCTATCCCTAGAAGACAGACTCTTTAAAAAATGCTAAGTAAGCATTAGCAATAGCTCCTGTAAAACAGAAAACAAATGAAATCAAAGCAACAAGTCCTCTTCTATTCAATATTCTATGAGTTTACAACTAAAGAATAAAACAACAAGAAAAATTTGAAAATATAAGCAATGAAATAAAATCATATTTGTCTCTAAAGAGATATTAATGAAATATACATAGAACAATACAGAAATTATATCAAGATCATAATATACAATCTATAAATCAATATAAAAATCAACATAGGCTCCTAAAGAAACAAAAAAGGGAACACCTTTGATGGAAACTTGAAGAGAATATGAACTTAAATCCATAACTATATATTTAACTTCATTTACTAATGTAATGGATGCACAATAGTTTAATATATCAAAATTTCTATAATTCAATATTATTGATAAATGTAGTTGTGGCAGTCATGTGCTTATGTTAATTTTATAATTGAAATGTAGGGGTGGAGTCTGGCCTGTTAATCTGGAGAAAGCCATTGAGTAGCCGATGAGGTCTCTGTGTGGGCATGGCTTTCACCTGAGAATCCTGTGAAATCTCGCGATATTTCCCTCATGAAGCTGAGAAGCTATCTTCCCCAGTTGTTGGGAGTTAGTTTCACAGATGATTAATCGCAGACAAGACAAGCTGGCAGCATTGGAGAAGCTGGAGGAGCCGGCAGAGAGACCACACAGCTTTGCTCTGATGGAACCAGACCTCTGAAGCTGGGGCGGCCAGATGGAGACTTCTGCCAGCGATGAGTTGCTTCTGCTGTTGATGGACTCTGAGCCCTGGAGGCGAGGTGCCCTGCCAGCACTGGGATTCTGCACCCACTGACCTGTGACTTTGTGAGTCAGAAGAAGACTTTATAGACTGATTTCGGACATAGGGGTTAATACCGAACTTATGACTTTGAACTGGACTGGGCTGGGATGTTTTCTCCATGTCCCATTCATTTGATATATAAACCTTTTCCTTATAGCTATATGCATGTCTCTGAAATTTGTTCCTCTAGTCTATCGGGACTGACACAGTAGTATTTGGAAAATCAACAGATATTTAACAAATACGGGTTTATTTAAAGAAATTATACAGCTCTCCTTGTTTTAGGCTGAGTTGACTAGAGATTCAAATTCAGTGACACATACAAGGGGGCACCCCAAATAATGGAATTTTTTTTCAAAGCTATGTATTTAAATTTTTTTATGAAACAACTTTTTCACCTTCAAGTACTCTCCATGACACTTACTATATTTGTCAAATCTTCAATTCCATTCATGGTAACATTTTTGAAACTCATCTGTTTGGATGGCTGACAGCAGCTCTCTAATATTTTTTTCACCTCTTCTAAGTCACCAAGTAGCTGTCCTTTCCCGTCCCTCTGCATCCGCACAAACCAAAAGAAGGCACATGGAGCATGGTCATATAAGTAAGGTGTGTGGGCAAGAGAGTCTTGCTCTTTTTGCCCCACACTGGTGCATTGATATGGCAGTAGCAGGATAATAGTGGTGGTGGAAAAGCCAGTCCCTCTTCTGCCACAAATCAGGTCTTTTTTTTTTTGTCACACACAGTTAAGCTACCTTTTCACAGCCTTTAAATAATACAAAGTTTGAATAATAGTTTTACTTGGTATAATTAACTTGAAATGTACTATAAGTCAATATTTTTGTCCATTTGGGAAGTTGACAGACACCCTACAAGGTTTGTCATCAATCGACATTTCACGTTTTTTGAAATGAAAGAATCAATCATATACATGAGTTTTTCCCACAGCGCTGTTCTTATAAGCTGTTGTCAACATGCCAACAGTTTCTGTGGCATTTTTCACAAATAAGAAGCAGCATTTCACAGTCTTACCCTCTTCTCTTAATTTGGCCATCACAAAAAAGGATGTTTGAGCAAAACTGCTTTTTTTTTTAAATATAGATTTTATTGGGAGCTCTTATAACATTCAATACATCATGTGTATTGAACATGTACATATGTTGCCACATTCATGTACATTATCCACTTGAACCCCTTCAGCATAAGCTCCTCTTCCTCTCTTTCCTTTAGTTCTTTATTTTTCTTTAATTCCAACTGGTTTTATGAAAAAACTCCCTGTAACCAGAAAGCACCTTTCCAGAAGATGCCACTGTGTGCCCTAACTCAGAGCAAGTTGATATTTGCTGAAATGGGAAAAATATGTATAATAAAATCTCCACCAGTGGACCTTTCTTCCATTATTGGGTGGTGGTACCCCTTAGTATGTGTAACACATTCACATCTATATAAAATAATAATTATTTACCAAGGAAACAGCTCAGTTTTAGTCCCTAACTTCCTCTTCAGATGCTCACAGCTACATGTATTAGTGCAGCATGCACAAGATCACAGGCTGTTGGTGCAAAGTTGCATGAATCCAAGGTCAGTGAAAGCATGAAAGGGTTTTACCAGCTCTGAAGGCCAACAAGTTGTAAGGGAAAACCAGACAGAGAGGAAGCTCACAGGGTCCTCCTTATAAACTTCTTCAAGTTGACATGAAATTATCTATAGCACTTTCATTTTTTTTATTTGAAGGGGTTGTACTTTTAAAAATGCTTTTCTATTTTACTGTTTATGAATACAACATCAATACATATTTCATCAGTCTTAGAAAAATGCACAATCAACAAAATATTTTTCCCATTTCTCTGCCTCTGTGCTTTGAATTGTTTTTAAATCATTTTTTTTGGGGGGGCTCATGCCAGTCTTGTCACAAGCCATACAGAAGTTCATTGTGTGCCAACCACATTTGTACATTCATTGCCCTCATAATTTTTATAGGTTTCCAATGTTTCTTACTAAAATAGTGCTCAATGTAAAAAAAGAAAATAAAGAAGAAATTAAAAGGCTGAGCCCCGGTGGCGTAGTGGTTGTGCGCAGGACTGCGGCCCACTGGGTTGGAGGTTCAAATCCAGCAGCAAGACTGGGCCTCCTACTCCCACCACCAAAGGGTAGTGATGCAAAAAAAAAAAAGAAATTAAAATAGTTCATAGCATGCCCTTTTCTTTTGGCATAATGAGAATGAGTGCTAGAAGAAAGATTAAAATGGGAAGAATCTAGCAATATTTATTTATTTAATAATATATTCACACTAGTGTGCAAATATTCTAAACAACAACAGAAATTATTGGAAAAAGTAAATTTAATAGCATGGCAATGAGCAAATTGGCAGCAATATAGCTTCTTAAAATCTATAAAGCAGAGATGTCCATCTGATGACTAAATTGCACTAGGCCAGACGATTGTCTTTTTATTCATCTTATACATTCATGGAAGTTGGGCAATATAATATGAAAGTTCAAGAAGACATAATTATGACTTTGATGAAAATACTGTATATAGTATGTGCTATGAAAAGAACAAATATGTGACTTGGAAGTGCAAACTGTTAGAATTGAAATTTGTCTCACTTGTTTTTAACAAGTTGTCAAGAGGAATCGGTCCCTGTAGAAGTACATCATGCTTGGTAAAGTAGAAGATCAATGGTAAAGAGAAACGTCTTCGAAGAGATAAATGATTGCAATAGTAGGCTTTAGAATACCTACTTTCATGAGAATGGCAAAAGACCAAGGATCGCATTGCTCTTTTGTATATGGAATCACTATGAGTCAGAATTGATTTTATGGCCCCTGCAAGCAAAATGTGAATTTCTGAAATGCCATGTGCCATAGATCATATTAAATTATCTAATATCTGTCAATTTCTTCATATAGGATTATATGCATTGCAAAGGAGCCAGTGAATTCCTCTTTAAAACAGACCTATACCTATCTCATATATGAAAGCATAATAAAAGAATACTTGGAGAGTATAGTCTTAGTAGTCAAACAAAAGAAATGTGTCTAGAGGGAAAGATGATAAATACTTCTAAAGTTTATTTCCAAATCTTACCTGAGCACTAAAAAATCATGAAAAGTGAATCATTGATAGTTTTGACTGTGGATTAAATTGCCATCCTGCAATACATAGAAGTCTTGACTCACCATTCATATGAATAGGATTCTGTTTCAAAATAGTGTTTCCACAGAAACATTAAATTGACACATATTAGATTATGCATGCTGTATCAGTTCTATTAATGAACTTTTGATCTTGCAATATTCTATCATGTGATTCCATCTTTGTTTCTTATACAAAGGCCATGTTCTCCAAAATACTGTTCTTTGTTTCCAGCTTTTGCATTTCAATCACCATTAATATTCAATGCATCTTAATTACATGTCTTATTAATTTCAGACTAAAGCTATTGATAAGATTTTGCATGGGTCACCAACTTATGATATAATCTGAGCTACCCATCATGAATTAGGTTTTGTCTAACACAGAGAGTCACAATGTTTAACATGCACAATAGCACTCTAATGGAAATGGTATATATGAGATCAGGTTAGAGTAAGGCTGTCAAATACAAGTAAGCAGCATGAAGATGAGGCCAAAATTCCTTTGGTCTCCAATGTTGTCCCAGTAATGCCTTTTCTCCCAGTAAGTTCTTTTTACTTTTTAGAAAGTTTTTTTAATCAGTTGATTGAAGAAGAATAAACCCATGTTTGGTTCACTGATGATTCTGCATAAGATGCAGGTACTTCTTGAAAGTAGAGATCATCAGTACTATAGCCACTTTCCTGGGATTTCTTGAAGGACAGTGGAAGAGGGAAAACTTACCAAAGGACAGCATTCAAGAGGTACACCTGATTGCTAATTTTGCTTGAAGGAGAAATGGCCAAATGTGTCAGTTGACATTGATTCATGGCTGTGGCCAGTGGCTTGGTTGTATGGTGAGGGACATGGAGAGGAGCATGTCTCATATGGGTGCTCATCAATGGGCTATGTTTGCAGAGGACGACATTAGCAATAAAGTGGACTGACCATGTTGTGTGGAGCGTGACTTTCCACATCCACTCCTTCTTATCTGATTGAAGCACAATAAAATTGCCCATGAGTTTCTGCCGCTGCTACATGCATAATCTGCCTGTCGAATAGATTAATAGAAGATATGGGACCATTCCTGAGTGGAAGGGGCCATGATTAACCAGCAACCTGATGGCAGGTTGATTACATCAGACTACTTCCTTCATTTCCATGCTAGTGCTTTGTTTTTACTGGAATCAGTACACTGGATTTGGATTTGCTTTCCTATTCACATAGTGCTTCTGCCAAAACTTCCCTTCATGGGTTTACAGAATGTCTCATCCACCAATATGGTATTCCACATAGAATTTCCTCAGAAAAAGGGACATACTGTACAGTATTTGAAGTGCAACAATGGATCCATATCCATGGAATCCATTGCTCTTACCATGTTCTCGATTCTGAAACATCTGGCTTGATAGAATGACAGACTGCAATTCTAAAGCTATAGGTATGACACCAGAGAGATGTCAGCATGTTGCAAAAATGGAGCAATGTTTTTCAGGAGGCTCTGTATGCTGTAAATCA
>PVJH01001094.1:0-181320 GCA_004026705.1 Nesogale talazaci
GTGGGCTCTTGATGCAAGGGAACGGTTGCTTTTCCACACACACCCTACCCCCTGCCAATCCAGGAGGAAGGACCTTGGGGACTCTGCTGGAGGACGTCATGCGTTTGAAGACCCCCATGTTCTCACTCTGGTGTTTACTGGCAGTGGCATGCTAGCCTGTCTTCTCCATTTAGAAGAGTCATAGAGAGTTGTGTCCATATCTGGAAATTCCTATAATAGGTGTCAGAATGAGTATTGACATGAGCAGTTCACATAGATAATGTAGAGAATCAGAAAATGGCCAATATTACACATAAATTTATATTCATTTACTTAACTTTTTTTTCATATATTATTCATGATTTTTGTTACCTCTTCTTTTAGAGCATGCTTCCTCTGTTCCAAACAGATTTCTTTAGCTCTCATCATCTGCAAAGTCTCCTTGGAAACTGCATACTGGAGTTTTTCCATACGCTCAGCAGCTGCTGCCCATGATGCTTTACCAAATTTCTTCTGATCTGCTCGCATTCGATCGTACACAGCTATTAATAGTAATTTTTAAAGACATTAAGAAATGACTTTTAAGATAAACATACAAACCCCATACTATGATTAGTTAATTAAAACATCTAAAATGTAATTCAACTAAATCTTATATTCTAATGTCTTCAGCAAGACTTTTAAATAAACGTTCTCAGAACATGAAACTATATTATCAGGTTTTTCCCAAATATTTTAAAAATACTTTCATAATCTTTCATTAACTTTTAAAGCAGCAGTTCTTACCCTGTGGGTTGCGACCCTTTAGGGGTCCAACAGCCCTTTCACAAGGGTCGCCTTATTCAAAACAGCAACAAAATTACAGTTATGAAGTAGTAACGAAAATTTATGGGGGGGGGGCCACCACAACATGAAGAACTGTATTAAAGAGTTGCAGCATTAGGAAAGTTGAGAACCACTGTTTTAAAAAGTCTATACAAACTTGAATCTATGCAGTATGTACTTTCTACTGAATTTATTGAAGAAACTGGAATTAGGACTATTCTAAAATCATTTCAAAATTCTATTGTAAGTTCTCTCAAAATATTATGGTGATTGATAAGAGGAGGTAGGAGCAAAGGACCCAAGAGCAATAGGATCTACTGAAAACGACAGGAACATGGGCAGACCTTTATTGTGAGACCATCAGAGCGAGTGTTCTAAAGAAAAGCGAAGGAATGACGGGCAGGGAAGAAGAAGGTTCAATCGTGCTTCAATAAAGGTATTGTTCAGAGATCACTGTCATAGT
The DNA here is from genome assembly GCA_004026705.1 of Nesogale talazaci. Taxonomy (NCBI): domain Eukaryota; kingdom Metazoa; phylum Chordata; class Mammalia; order Afrosoricida; family Tenrecidae; genus Nesogale; species Nesogale talazaci. The sequence continues at coordinate 1,268 of PVJH01001094.1, forward strand.
CAAACAGCTAATACCTTATCAGTTCTTCCCAGGTATTTCTCATTTTTTAAAATCATTTTATTGAGGGCTTATGCAACTACCATCACAATCCATACATCTATCCATTGTATGCAAAGCACTTTTGTACACTTGTCGCCATCATCATTCTCAAAACATTTTCTTTCCACTTAAGCCCCTGGTATCAGCTCCTCATGCTTCCCCTCCCCATTGCTCCCCCTCCCCCCATAAAACCTCGATAATTTATAAACTATTATTATTTTGTCATATGCTACACTGATCAATGTCTCCCTTCACCTCTTCCCTGTTATCCATGCCCCACTTTCCTGGTATTTTTCCTAAGACTGTTTATTTCAGAAAATTTTGCTTCAGATCTTTATGGAATCTGTGATTTTTTTTTTAATAATAACAGTACATGCTTTAATTTTTTAAAAAGCTATAGGTTAATAACAACAACATAGCAATACCTTTTCACCCCCAGGTCTACCCACAAAACCTAGTCTACTGCTGAAGGAATCGACTTTTTAATCACCTCTGGTAATTTCCTCATAGGTGAATAAAGTCACATCTTGATTTATCAAGTTGTCCACTGCCTTCCTATTATGCCAGAACCTTCCATTCTCAAGAGGCTTTGCTTTTTCTATGGTTTCTATGGTTTCTCTGTAACACTTAAAGCATTAATACATAAATGATTTAAATTTGGCGAGTCCCCGTGGCGTAGTGGCTGTGCGCGGGACTGCGGCCTACGCGGTTGGAGGTTCAAGTCCAGCAGCAAGGCTGGGCCTCCTACTCCCACCACCAGAGGGCAGTGATGCCCCAGAAACACAAACATAAATGATTTAAATTTACAAACTCTTCTAAACTTCAATTTTACAGTTTCTACCCATAGTAAAAATTTTACTCAAGCTAACTGAATATCAAAAATGATTTTTTCCATGTTAGCTACTGACCATCTTTAAAACACTGTACTGTGTGTAAGATTAGTAAGGTAGAGCGTAGCAGGAGCTATAGTTAGATCACCTTGCTTTAAAGTTTAATTCCAACATTAAATAGTTGGGTTCAATTCCCTTTCTGCCAATGAACAGAATTATAGAAGGGAATTACTAGGTGTGTGTGTGGTGGTGGGTGAATAAAAATGCCTCCCCCATTTTCATATGGAAAATGATGTATTTGATGATTTTTCCTTTCGTGAATGCACCCTAATCCCACATATGTACATACCAATTTCAACACACTTTCTAGTATATTATCTCTATTATCTGTCCAATAATCCTATAGAATAGGCAAGGTATACATTACTATCAACTTCTGCATACATGAGAAATGGTGGTGGTGGTGGTATTGTTAATAACACTAGACAAGATTTCCTGAAAAACAGTCTTAACCAATATCCTTACTCTGTCAGCACTATCAAATTTCTTGAACTTGCAGTTAACATTTTGTATAATCACAAATAATTAGGAGCCCCCTTTTTCCTAACTAGACTCTGGTTGCTTCCCACCCCAAGACATCCCAATATGCTAGTCAATACCTTGTCTTTCAACATCTTTGGATGCCACATCTACTACTTGTTTTTTCTCTCAGTTGTGATCATTTTTAAATATCTCAGGGAATAAAGAAAATAATTTGGTCGATGTAGAATGCTTGGAATCTCTAAAACAGATCTCTTCATTTGCTGGCCAGGCACATGATAAGGAAATAAACTTTGCTACTGGAGCAATATCCTATGATAATCATCAACATATGTAACAAAAATCTGGTGTTTACAAGATATGCTAAATCTAATAGATAAAACTTAAATTAGAAAAAGATGAAATATTCCTAAATGACCACATCAAAAATTAGGTTACACCTAGTTTTGTATAATGAAGGAAATAAAAGGGCCTGTTTTACTCCTCTTCTATAAAGACACAGTAGAAAATTCTTTTATTTAATGTCTAAAACTGACTGCTCTCTCGCTTCACCCACTTTTCTGTTTCTCAAGCCCTGGTGGACGGAGGGGAGGTTATATGTCAATCACTGTGACTGGTTCTCCCTTTCTCCCCTCACTATTCCACTACCCCTCCCCGCCCCGCCGATATCAGTACTCTCATTGTTGGTCCCAAGGGGTTTATCTGTCCTGGATTCCCTGTGTTGCCAGCTCTTATCTGTATCAGTCAGTGCACATGGTATACTGACCATGTATACCATGGTATAGCTGGTATAGCTGGATTTGTACGGTAAAATTGGGGTCATGAAAATGGGGAGGAAGCTTTAAAGAACTAGAAGAAAGTTGTATGCTTCATTGGTGCTATACTGCACCTTGATTGGCTCGTCTCTTCTTTGTGATCTTTCTGTATGGAAATATCTACAGATAGGCTTTGAGTTTCCACTCGGCCCTCCCCCTCATTCACTTCGATATGAATTTTTATTTTGGGTCTTTGATGCCTGATACCTGATCCCATCAACATCTCATGATCTCATGGGCTGGTGTGCTTTGTTGCTTCTCAGCTAGATGGCCGCATGTTTATCTCCAAGGTGTGTGCGTGCGCGCGCGCGCATGCATCACTACCTTCTGGTGGGAGTGGGAGGCCCGGCCTTGCTCCTGGAGAGCTGCTGGATTTGAACCGCCAAGCCAGTGGACTGCAGTCCCGCACTCAGCCACTACGCCACTGAGGCTCAGTCCTATCTCCAAGTCTTTAAGACCTCAGAAACTATATCTTTTGATAGCTGGGCACCATCAGCCTTCTTCATCACATTTGCTTATATACCCATTTTGTCTTTAGCAATAGTTTCAGGGAAGATGGGCATCACAGAATGCCAGATTATTCAAACGAAGTGTTCTTGTATTGAGGGAGTGCTTGTGCGAAGGCCAATGTCCTTCTGCTGCCATAACTAGTTGACAAATAAATATACGTACACAGATCTATTTCCGTTACATACAAATATATTTACAGATGTACATGTCTGTATTTAGACCTCTGTAAATGCCCTTTGCCTCCAAGTTCCTTTCTCTATTTCCTTGTACTCATCTTGTCCTATCATCACGCTCAGCCTTCATTAAGATTTCAGTAGTATTTAGACCTTTGTAAATATCCTTTGCCTCCTGGTTCTTTCCTCTAGTCCCACTACCATGTTTGGCCTTTATTCGGGTTTCAGTAATTCCTCTCGGCTACACTGTCCTACACCACCCCACCCGGCATCCCAAGGCCTCCTTGCCATGGAGTTTAGATCACTTGTTGCTCCTTTATCCCTGAATTTGTTGGCATCCCCATTCCTGTCGCCTGCCTCTCCTTTCTCCTGTGTCCCCTGGAACCATCAATCCCACTGCTGTCTCTTTTGGATTGCTTATACTGCCGATCTCATCTAGACAGACGTGCAGAGATAATAGTAAGCACAAAAACAAAACAGAACAACAGAAAAAAAACAAAACAACACCATCAAAAAAGTCAACAGCAAAAAAAGAAAAGCCTATAAATAGTTCCAGATCAATCTGTTGACCTTAATGAGTGTTTTGTGTCTGAAGGAGTGCCACACTCTGGCCCCAAAGTCTATTTTTGGTATTGTTCTGGGTCTTGGTTGCTTTGCTCCACTTGCTTCTCTGCTGCATGCCTTTAGTGTTTAGCCCTAGTGTGGTGCGGTCAGAACGGGCACCATGCACAGACTGTGTCTCCAGAGTTGTCCCTTGTAGCACTATGGGTCAGTGAGGGACATGTCCTAGTGGGGCTGGTCCTAGGGTCCTCCTCTCTGTTCATTGGCTGCTCCAGGCAGGAATATCGTTCTCTGGGCTTGGTAGGCCAGGATGTGTTCCACTCTCTCCTTCCCTCTTCATTTGCTCCTGACCAATGTCATTGATTTTTTTTTAATTTTTAATTTTTCTAAATTTATTTTTTTATTTTTTTTTTTAGGCATCACTGCCCTGGTGGTGGGAGTAGGAGGCCCAGCCTTTGCTCCTGTGAGTGGAAATTGAACGTCCACCCCAGTGGGCCGCAGTCCAGCGCACAACCACTACGCCACCAGGGCTCAGCCCCAATGTCATTGATATTTAATGGTTATACTATCTTAGAAGATTTCTCAAGTTTTCTCTAGGTCAGACGTCAACTTATTTTTCAGAAAAGGTCCAAATAATAAAGATTTTAGGTTTCTAGTCATATGGTAACTTCTCAACTGTGCCACATCGATGAAAGATTGTAGCTATGTTATCAATAAAACTTTATTTGCAAAAACTGTAGTAAGTTGGAATGGCCTACAAGGGAGTTGTTTATCAGCTATGTACTAAGGTGCCAACTATTCATTCACTCAGCATTGACTAGAAAGCTTTTCTATGTTTAATATTTTAACTTTAACCAATATTAAAAAAAAAAAAAAAACCTCACTACTATCAAGTCAAAGCCAACTCATAGCGACCAACAGGACAGGGTTAAACTGCCCCTGTGGGTTTCCAAGACTGTAACCCCCATCTTTCTCCCAAAATATATAAACTATGTAAAATAAGGACCCATCTTTTGTCTTGAGGAGCTGAAACCTTCACAGTATAGTGTGAACAACACTCACTGCAATCAAAGTAGTTAAGAAAGGACATCTTAAGGGAATAACAATTGAATAGAGTCTGAAAAATGGGCCAAAAATTGTCTAAGGAACATATACACATATTTCTTTAAGCCAAATATGCACGACAGGACAGGTATAGTTCCTATCTAATGTCAGCTACCCAAATATTTGTATACTCTTTCCTGTAGCTTTCTATGCATAAAATGTTTAAAGAACTGAGCCCTGGTGGCGCAGTGGTTGTGTGCGAGACTGTGGCCCACAGGGTTGATGGTTCAAATCCAGCAACAGCTCTCCAGGAGCAAGGCTGGGCTTCCTACTCCTACCAGAGCAGTGATGCAAAGTGGGGGGGGGGGGGGGGGGGAAAAAAAGTTCATGGGGGAAAAAAAAGGTTAAAGTATTTTTTTTTGTTTTGTTTTGGGCATCACTGCTCTCCGGTGGTGGGAGTAGGAGGCCCAGCCTCACTGCTGGAATTGAACCTCCGTCCCAGTGGGCCGCAGTCCCGCGCACAACCACCACGCCACCGGGGCTCAGCCTAAAGTACTTTTATATACTCTGAAACACCTTTCACATAATAATACAGTAATAATAATGATGTTCTGCTGCTTGTCACTAAGTAGTGCCCATTTGTTAATTACAAACCATTGTTTTTTCCCCTCTTTTTCTTTTTTGGCATCACTGCCCTCTGGTGGTGGGAATAGGAGGCCCAGTCTTTGCTCCTGTGGAGCTGCTGCTGGAATTGAACCTCCATCCCTGTGGGCCGCAGTCCTGTGCACAACCACTATGCCACCAGGGCTCAGCTAAACCATTGTTTTTTCTTTGAATTTTTATCAGGTGTTTACTCTAAAAGATTAAGTGACTTTAAATGTTCCTTAATACTGTTATACTGTCTTAATAAAAAAGGAACTTGGTAAGCAAATAATACAATTTAATTAAAACATGCTATTCTGTTTAGAAATAGCTTATGTGTAATAAAATCCTTTTTAAGTCTCAAATGAAGTTTGGATTTCCTAAACTAGAACACAAAATAAACTAATCATGCCACCTGTTTAGACAAATACAATACTTGATACAGTAGACTTGAAAGCTGAAACTGCAGAATAAGCATAAAATATAGCTATAATATTCCTGACTAGGCAGTTTTCCTAGCATCTATGTACAAATCTCCCACACCAACATTAAAGTGAAAAGGCAGCAGCAAACAAAATATGCCATAAAGCAGCTGTTCTCAACCTTCCTAACACTAGGCCCCTTTAACACGGTCCCATATGCTGTGGTGACCACTCCCCCTCAACCATAAAATTATTTTTGTTGCTATTTCATAATTGTAATTTTGCTACTGTTATGAATTAGGTGATCCCTGTGAAAGGGTCATTCATCCCTCTAAAGGGATCGTGACCCACAGGTTAAGAACCACTGTCTTAAAATAATGAAGGAAAGCAATACTTTTAGAGAAAAATTACTTATAAGAATGAAAATTTTGAAACATAATGATTCCTTTCTGATATAGACATTGAAATTTATTATGAAGGTACAATAATTTTAGCATAACAAGGCATATAAATAAAAATAGTGCAGAAAAATTTAAATATATAAATTAATGGCTGCAACTTAAAATATGACCTTACCTGGTTGGGGAAAAATCCTCAGAAAATACAACAAAGTAGGCAATATTGTTTAAAGACTGAAAAAGAATAAGTCATCCTCAAAAAACTGATGGTTCTTATAATTTTAAAAAATCATTTAATTGGGGGCTCAAGCAGCTCTTCTCACAATCATACATCCTTCCATTGTGTCAAGCTCATTTGTACATTGTTGCTATGATCATTTGCAAAACATCTTCTTTCTACTTGAGTCCTTGGTATCTGCTCATTTTTCCCCTTCCTCTCCACCCCATGATAAATCAAATTCTTGTGAAAATTTGTGAGAAACAATTACAAATAGTAACAACAAATATATAGCTATAACTAGAGTTCATATCCCATACCAAAACCAAGCCCACTGCCATCAAAGTCCATTCTGACTCATGGTGGCCTAAAGGACCTAAGAGAACTGCCACTATGGGTTTCTGAAACTGTAAGAAGCAGAAAGTCTTCATTTTCCTTGGAGCAGCTCATGGTTTAGAAGTGCAGACCAAGAAGTAACCATTACACCACCAGGGCTATGTTAAGAGTTCATACAGATTAAAACAACAACAACAAAACACATCCCAATAGCTAGCAAAAAGGGGGATGCATAAAAACAAAGTTATACTAAAAAAAAAAAAACACAAATTCATGGGTGGAGGGAGGGGAAAAAAGAGGAGCCAATACCAAAGACTTACATAGAAAGTAAATGTTAGGGGCTGAGCCCTGGTGGCGTGGTGGTTGTGTGCAGGACTGCAGGCCATTGGGTTGGCAGTTCAAATCCAGCAGCAGCTCTCCAGGAGCAAGGCTGGGCCTCCTACTCCCACCAGAGGGCAGTGATGCAACCCCCCCCAAAGAAAGTGAATGTTAGAAAATAATGATGGCAATATACGTACAAATGTACTTGATACAATTGATGGATAGATTGTTGTAAGAACGCTCAGCGTCGCCAATGAAAGGATCTTTCGAAAACAACTCACTGCCGTCGAGTCAATGTCAACTCAGCAAACCTACAGAAGAGGGTAGAGCTGCCCCGGAGTCTCTGACACTAACTGTTTACCAGAGTGCAGCGCCCTCTCTCTCTCCCACGGAGCACCTGCTGGTTTCAAACTGCTGACTTGCAGGTCCTGTCCGACACAGAATCACTATCCCACCAGGGCTCTGTAAGTGGCATTGTAACCAAAAATTAATAGAGCAATAGGATACTTTTAACCTATCAAGGTGCCAGTTTCTTTTCTTTTCATGATAATGAGAAATGCTGGTTAGGAATAAAGAAAAGCACAGTATTTGCATGCAAGTGAAACGTCTAAAGAAACATGATTGCGCTTAAATAAAATGCTAAACAAAATAGTGTCAGAGAAGATTTGTTTAAATGAATAGTAGTGATTAAAATCGCGCTTCGCATAGCCATGGACGTTTTCATTTGACACTGGGGAAGGAGAGTCGGCAGGAATGTGGGCAGGGAGGAAACGAGCCAGAGAGGTAGAGCTGCCCTAAAACAGTACAGCTCCTTTCTTCTAAAAGGTGCCTGGTTATGAATCTCTACTCGTCTTAAGTAGAGATATAGGTATGCACATGCAGGTGTCTAGGAAAGATGGGAACCGACTATAATCTTTGTATCTTAATAGTAGTCTCCTTAAACTATTAGGTTAATAGGTGAGTTATCTTTATAGACTACTTAAAACAGAAAATACTTTGGACAATTCATTGTCCAAAATATCCAGCATGAATAATTTTGCTTACCTTTTTGAGCTTTAGCTGTTATTTCAAAATATTTGACAGTAAGATCTTGAATAGAAAGCACAGCCATATGAGCTTTCCGCTGCCAGTCAGCGTCTTCTTTTTGAAGACTCTCAATTCTCCGGGGACCGAGATAATCATTCTCCATAGAAATCTTTAAGAGACCGAAAAGGAAAAAGAAGTTTCTTTCTTTTATTCATTCTTCAAACATTTACTGAATGTCATTGCTAGCAATAGCATGCTGCAGGTGATTTTCTACCAAGACATTAATTTACCAAAAAAAGGGAACAGTGATGTTAAAGATATTTGACTTAGGTTTCTGTTCATACAATATATGAAAAATGTTGTCCTTTTTCTGCCATTCATCCCCTTTCCTCTACTACACATGAACACACAAACACGGCGGTAAGTAAAAAAAAAGTATTTCTAGGGTTCCAATTCATACATGCATGGATTTGTTCTAAATAACACATTAAAATATATCTCTGGAATCAGTTGATGGATCGAAACAAGTTCTAATACTCATCTTAATCTTAGGCTGCCTTAAAGGAATACCAAAAATGGTCCCATCAAAACAACCATTTCCATGGGTCAGATATAGTCAGCTAACATGGCCCTTCTAGCCATAATTCCTTATATGATATAGCTAATTATCCCATTGTCAGGGGGAATTCTCTGCTATGCTAATTGACAGGGTTCTGGAAAGATTTAAATTTCGACTATAAGAGAAAGCCTGGACTAAGTTACAGCATTTGTTTGCTCAGCTTAAAGACAAAAGCCATGCCTCCATCAAAACCATTTCTCTCTGTAAGAGCCATCTCAGAAGCACAGAAAGAAATCCAAGAATCATGAAAAGAACCACCAATGGAGCACATTTCAAGGTCTCAGCCAAACAATGTGGCATGAAGACCATGGGATACAGCAAAAGTACCAGAAGCCAAGGCATGGAGACCATATAGAAAAGAACTGAGGCTGTATCTGTTTACAGGGGTAGAAAGTCCAGTCTTTCTCCCAAGGAGCTGCTGGTGGGTTTGAACTGCTGACCTTGCAGTTGGCTGCCCAACAAGTAACTGCTACCCCAAGCAAGGCTCCTATGAAACAGCTCAACAGAGTGGAAGTTATGGACTATGAAGAAGAGCTGTACGAAGACTTCCTGGATTAGGGTGGCAGAAACCAAGAGACCACATGGCTGAGAGGATGAGGACCTGAGGGAAACTTGGCTGTCAGCTAAGGAGAAGTACTATCTTGGTTTGTGGTGACCTGTTTGCTAAATTCCCTAAAACACTGTTAATCCTGAGTTTTAACCTTGAGTTCTTGGGGGCAGAGTGCTGTGGCAAGATTGCATGGTGTCAAATTGGTAAAGTGAGCGTGACCTGTGCCTTCTGGCAATAAGGAGGCCAGGAGAGATCAGATATGGTCCTCTCTCCATTCTATTTTCTCAGGAGGAAATCTGTGGTGTCAGTCAGATGCAAGGCAGAGATAACAGCTTTGACGATCAGAATCCTAAAAGGGTAATGTATCGATAGATTTTTTTTTTAAATGACACAGGATAATCATGGGGGCATAACAAGAAGTTGTAAGAAAACTGAAAAGTGCATCGGTGAGGAAAAGTTCTGGAAAGTTATGTCAAGAAATTCCCCTCATCATAACAATGTTCCTGCTCACTCTGGGAGTAGCACTGGCTATCTGATGAGAATTGTCTGAAAACCTTACTTCTAACACTCACCTTGCCCCTTCAGACTTTTTTATTCCCCAAACTCAGAGAACATTTTGATGTGCTGTAAACAGAAAGATATCCATTCTCTTGCAAAATGTTAGCTATATATACACTGCCTCTCAGTGTATTGACCCAGATGAAGATGTTGAGAAATGGTAGCTTCACATTTTGATATTTTCCTTTAATAAAGATTCCTATGATTTTGTAAGATATTTAAAAAATTTCCTTGCCTTTAGAAACTAATTTCATAGACATATATATAAAAATATTCTTGTAAAGCATAGGTAAGGCATATATACCAAAATGGCTATTTTGGGGTGCTGGGTTAACAGGAATTTCCCCCCTCCTTTCTGATGTATACTTTCAAGGTTATGATTTGCACCAATACTTATTAAACAACTCTTCATCTTGCTATGTCTTTTTTTGTGCATACTAGTATCTCTACAGGTCTATCTGTAGATAGGCTGGATGAACAATCTGGAGGAGAAAACAATGGAACTGATGGTTCTGGGGGGACATGGAAGAGGGGTAGGTGGGACAAAGGAGGTGATGTTGATTGACTCAGGAATATGGGAATAACATCCAAAATCGGGGTGTGAGAGGCCTGGTAGAGATTGATCCAGGGTACCATAACCGAGAGAAATTACTGAAACACAAATGTAGGCTGAGCATGAAAGTGGGACAAAAGGGAAGTAAAAGGGGCTGAGCCCTGGTGGCGTAGTGGTTGTGCGCGGGACTGCGGCCCACTGGGACGGAGGTTCAATTCCAGCAGTGGAGCTGGGCCTCCTACTCCCACCACCGGAGAGCCGTGATGCCCCAAACCGCCCCCCCCCCCAAAAAAAAAGGAAGTAAAAGGAAATAGAGGAATGAAAGAGGAGGCAAAAGGCATTTGGAGAGGTCTAAATACAGGCATATACATAGGTAAATATATTTATATATGATAAGAGGGAAAAAGATCTACATGCATATATTTATAAGGTTAGTGGTAAGGCAGCAGATGGACATTGAGCCTCCACTCAAGTACCTCCTCAGTGCGAGAACACTTTGTTGTATCAGATTGGCATTCCATGATGCTCACCTTCCTGACACAATCGCTGAAGATAAATGTGTGCATAAGCAAATGTGATGAAGAAAGTTCATGGTGCTGGGCTATAAAAAGATATAGTGTCTGGAGTCTTAAAGACTTGAAGGTAAACAAGCAGACATCTAGCCCAGAAGCAACGAAGTCCACATGGAAGAAGCACACCAGTCTGTGTGACCACAAGGTGTCGAAGGGATGTGGTATTAGGCATCAAAGAACTAAAAATTATATCATTGCAAATGAGGGGGAGTACTTATTGGGGACCCAAAGCCCACTTGTAGGTAAGGGGATGTTCCCTTACAGAAGGGTTGCAGGGAGGAGATGAGTCAGTCAGGGTGCAGTCAAACAAGGATGTAAAATACAACTTTCCTCTGATTCTTCAGTACTTCCTTTCCCCCATCATGATCCCAATCCTACCTTACAAATCTGGCTAGACCAGAGGATGTACACTGGTACAAAGAGGAACCAGAAACAAGGAATCCAGGACAGATGACCCCTTTAGGACCAGTGGTGAGAGTGGTGATACTGGGAGGATAGAGGTAAGGAAAGGGGGAACTGATTATAAGGATCTACATCTAACTTCTGTAGATGGACAACAGGGAAGTGGGTGAAGGGAGACATCAGACAGTGTAAGATATGACAAAATAATAGTAATTTATAAATTATCGAGGGTTCATGAGGAGTGGGGAATGGAGAGAGAGGGGAAAAATGAAGAGTTAATACCATGGGCTTATGTTTTTGCTATCTGATTATAGTCAACAGAACTTTGTGTCTGGCCTAAGAGTACATTGTTCTTTATACTTGCTCATAGTCAACAATTACATCACATGATTTTTCAGAAACCCAAGTTAATGTAAAGCATTTGTATATGACTTCCCATGATGTGAATTCCAAAGTCTAAAAGTATATATTGTGTATCCTGATTTCAAATGGGTCTTTATCAAGACAGCCTGTGTTGCTGTTGGGTCTCCACTCTGGTGTCACCTAATTTTTCTTTCTAAATTGGTAATTATTGAATTGTCTTTGCTGCTCCAATATAGATAACAAGAATGCTGATTCAAGAAAAGGCAACTGAAAAACAAAAGCATTGTTGTTTTTTTACTTGAGCATAGCTGCCGCCCACCCCCACACCCAATAGTTCAGTGTTGAACCTGAAGATAGTAGCCCAGACTTCCAAAAGGGTTCTCTGGTTCCAGAGAGGACAGAAATGATCTGAACTTATTTACAAACTACTGGGTTTCTGTTTTCACATCTGTGAGAAGGCTAAGAGACGGAAGTAAGGCTTTTTGCCTTTGTTTCATTCATCCATCTTTGATGTTATATAGGGTGGAAGTATGTAATAAGTAAGCATTGTCTAAAGCACTGTAGTCACCTGGGACAAGAGCGTAACTGACACATAAGACATACCTCTGAAGGACTAAAGGAAAAATTAAATTAATTAAAAACAAAGGGCAAATTTTCCTTTAGAACATGCAAAAAATGCTATCTATATACATGGGAAAAGTTAGAAAGCTACACACATCAGGTAAGTTGCATGCTTAGAGAACACACAAGAAAACTCTAAGTTAGTGATTCTCAACTTGTGGGTCACAACCTTTTCGGGGGTCAAATGATCCTTCCACAGGGATCACCAGATTCATGACAGTAGAAAAATCACACTCATTAAATAGCAGTGAAGTTAATTTTATGACTGGGGAGGGGGGGGGGGGTCACCACAACATGAAGAGCTGTATGAAAGGGTCACAGCATTAGGGAGGTTGAGAGCCACTGCACTGCCCTACACTTTCACCTTAGGCTGCTCTCTGGAGATACTATAAGCATGGTTAAGTACTGAAGAAGGGTCTCATTACATACAGAGGCAATCTGCAAATACTCTTTCTCTATTCTTTGTTTTTATTTTACTTTTCCTGACTTTATTTTCACATTCTTAACTTTCAAAGCTATTTACCAAGATACTAGTTGAATATGTTAAATGAACATACTTCAGGAAGCATATATGCCAAAGAATACTCTTTCAATGCCATCAGGTCAATTCCAACTCACAGGGACCCTACTGGATAGAACGGAAAACTGCCTCTTTAGATTTCTAAGACTAATTCTTTGTGGGAACAGAAAGCCTCATCTCTCTTCCATGCCAATGAACACATACTTTAAGACTTATATTATCAATCCATCAAAAAATTTTAAAGGAAGTAAAGTCTCAGTAATAGTAAAATAGTAAAAAATAATTTCTAGAGGTACCATATTATAAATATTGAAGAGTTCTATTTTCAACAAAATTACTATAGGACATACAGAGAAATTAGAAAGTATGAACTATTTAAATGTGCAAAATAAAACTGAAACCATGACTGAGAAAAATGATATTGCACATAATAGACAAAGACCTTAAAAATTACCCTTAAATATACTCATAGGCTAAAGAAAAACATGAACAAAAAACCTAATAGAAATAGTGCATAAAAAGGGACTATTAACGAACTGAAATTATAAAAAGGAACCACATGGAAATTCTGAACCAAATTCTGTAACAGAAATGGAAACTTCATGAAGGGGATGTGGGGCTCAAAAGCAGGTTTGTTTGAGGAGGCAGAGGAAAGAAGGAATCTGAGATTGAAGAGCAGAGAAATACGAAGCAAAGCAGAGTCTAAGGGACTTGTGGGACACCATGAAGTAGTTTAACTTAACACATTTTACATGTACTGGAGAGGAGGAGAAAAGGAGCTACGGTGGTGTAGTGTTACCATTGCGCTCTGATGCACATGTCCGCAGTTTGAAAACAGCAGCAGCTCCCAGGTAGAAATATTTAGTTTTCTACTCCAGTAAAGAGTTACGGTCTCATAATCTTACTGGGATCGCTGAGCCAGCCTGGAGACCATGGTAGTGAGAGGAAAAAGTGTGTGTGTGTGTGTGTGTGTGTGTGTGTGTGTGCGCGCGTGCGCGCGCGCGCGCGGGAGGGGGGGGTGCGGAGACAAAGGGATGAGAGGAAGGGAGAAAGCTGGAAAACTACTTGAAAAATGCCAGCTGATAGCTTTCTAATTTGATCAAAACACTAATTTGCATATCTAAGACACTGAATGATCTTCGAAGAGATCCACATTGAGACATTATAAAATCAAATTGCCTAAAGTCAAAGATAGATAACCTTGAACTCCAGCAGAAAAAAAGCACCTCATCAAGTACATTGGATACTAAGATTAACAGCCTATTTTCCAACAAAAACCATGGAAAATAGCAGTAAGATATTAAAAGTCAACAAAGAATTCTACATCTTGCAAAACTGCCCTTCAAAGATGAGAGAGAAATTAAGACGTCTCTAGATAAACAAAACCTAAGGGACTTCCTTATCACAGACTTGTTCTACTAGAAATGCTGAGAACAATTCTTCAGGTTGAACTAAAAGGACAGTAAATAGTAACTCAATTCTATGAGTTCTCAGTTATCTCAGTTCTCTAGTCAAGGTTCTTATGGTGACATTATAGTAGTTCGAGAACTCTTACTTCTACCACTTGTCCTTCTCTTTGTCTTACTGGGGTGGCTTGTGTGGTGCCCCAGAACCAACCTGATAGGTCCTAACAACAATAACAACAACAACAACTATCTGCACAGGAAAGGTGTGACTGTGCTTCTGTAGAGGTAGACAGCCTTAAAAATTCTATGGGTCAGTTCAACTCTGTCTTATAGGGTCGCTAAGAGTTGGATTTGATTTGATTGCAATGGATTGAGTAACTTTCTTATGCCTTCTGTGATTAAAAAAATACAGTAAGATTATAAGTATATGTTACTGGGAACAACTTGTGACAACAACATTTAAGTGGAGCTTTAAAGAAAAAAATAGTCATATATAAAAACAGTCATCAATAAAGGGTGAAAGTCATCCAAAATGGAAACAAAGCACTGGAATTATCTCTAGTTTCAGATGACATAATTCTATATCTAGAAAATCTCAGGGTCCACAAGAAAGCTACTACAATGAATGGATTGTTCAGTTTCTGGGGCACAAGACTACACAAACTGTTTCTATACACAAGCAATCAATAATTTGAAAAAGAAATTAAATTAACAGTTGTCATGACATTAACATCCAAAAGAAAAAAAACCTGAGAAATATAATCAAGGACTTAAAAGACTTAAATGCTGAAAATGACAAAATTACATACAAAAAATAGACATAAAAGTGAAAAAAATAGTGCGGGACTGTGACCCACAGGCTTGGCAGTTCAAATCCAGCAGCAGCTATCCAGGAGCAAGGCTGGGTAGCTCCCACGACCACCAGAGGGCAGTGACGCCCCCTCCCCAAAGAAGTGAAAAAAAATAGCTATTTTCATAGCAGAATACCTAATATTGTTAAGATGGCAATACTATCCAAAGTGATCTAGAGATTCAATGCAATTCCTCTTAAAAAAAAGACTCAATCCTCACATTCATATGGAATTGCAAGGTGCCAAAAGAATCTTGAAAAAGAACAATTTCCCCTTCCCTAGAAACATGGGTTACAAGAACAACACTAAACCTATAGGTTGAGGAGAGGGGTCAGCATGCCACACCTACACAGAAACAGACCAGGAAGGAAATAGACTAAAGGGAGAGCTGGACTGCACTCGATCTTGGCACAACAGGCCTGGAGGACAACCTCCCTGTAGGAAGCTGATGGGACACAGAGGGAACCGTGGAGCCTACAACAGCTCATGCCATGTTGTCGCCTTGCTGGAGCAGAGTACAATTCTGGGGTCACACAGCGGGGAGGTAGTGAGG
This sequence comes from Nesogale talazaci, assembly GCA_004026705.1. Lineage (NCBI taxonomy): Eukaryota > Metazoa > Chordata > Mammalia > Afrosoricida > Tenrecidae > Nesogale > Nesogale talazaci. The sequence goes on from PVJH01001094.1 coordinate 16,710, forward strand.
TCTGAACTCCCCCACGCCAGGGCGAAAAAGGGGAACATAATAAACTAGCAACTGGAGCAAGGCAAAGCTACGAAGACCCCGAAGAGACCCCAAAATGGACTCCAGTCTCAGAGGGGCAGCTTCCCCACGTGAAGTGAGGAAGATAGTCAAGAAGGTCTGCAAATAGACCTGGATATTTCTTCTCCTTTTTTTTTCCTTCTCCTTTTGTTCTTTCAATATTTCGTGTTTTGTTTGGTCTATGTCATAGTCAGTTTGCCTGCTTATGTAAGATGGGCATGGGAAGCAAGCCAGAGGAGAGAGCAGCATGCCGGGGAGTTTTGGGATGTGAAGGCATGGGGCAAGGATGCAATGAACAGACAGCACCTCAGACAGGGGAACGACAAGGGAATGAGAATCAACCACAAGGAGGAGATAGGGATGGGGGTGGTGATAGGGGAGTAACAGCAAACTAAGAAAGAGGAAGAAACTAAGAGGTGGAAATACGGGTAAAGTGATGGTGAAGCAGGAGGAAGGAAAAAGGAAATGCAGGAAGATCTCAGAAATAAAGCAATGAATAAAGGTATAAGCATGGGTGTGTACATATGTAAATACATTAATCCACAAAAATAGAGGTAGTGGCCTATGTACATAAATTTTCATAGCAATACATCGAGGTAGTTGACGGACCAGGCCTCTGCTCATACCTTCCCTCAATATAAGAACACTTTGTTTTAACAAATCAGCAGTCTGAGATCCTTACCCTCTCAACACAATCACTGAAGACAAAACAGGTGCATAAGCAAATGTGGTGAAGAAGGCAGATGGTGCCCAACTACTAAAAGATAGTGTCTGGGGTCTTACAGGCTTGAAGTTAAACAAGCAGTTATTCAGCATAAAAGCAACAAGTCCACATGGAAGAAACACCGCCAGTGCAATCATGAGGAGTCATCAGGACCGGGTAATAGGCATCAGAAGACACATAACAAACATAAAACATACTGTTGAGAACGACAGGATTGGAGCAGAGACCTAAAGCCCATCTGTAGCTAATGGAACAATCCTTCCACAGGGGGGCCACAGGGAAGGGATGAGTCAACAAGGGTACAGTAAAGCATTGATGAAACACAATATTCCTCTGGCTCCTTGAGGCTTCCTCACCCCCGCAATTATCATGCCCCAGTGCTGCTTCTCAATTCAGACTGGACAAGTATAAGAGTTGGGGGCTCACCACACATAGAATCCAGAAATAGGAGTGAGATTAGCGATACCAGAAGGATAGGGAGAAAGGAAGGGAGAAAAGGGGAACTGGGAACCAATTGCAATGATCGACACAATAATATATAACCATACATCCCTCTCTCCAGGGGGAAGAACAACAGAAAACATGGGGGAAGGGAGACGTTAGCTTGAGAAGGGAAAATAATTTATAATCTTTAAGGCATTATGGCAGGGAAGGGATGGGGAAAAAAAGAGGAGTTGATACCAAGGACTCAATCGAAAGTAAATGTCTAGAAAAGAATGAACGCAATGTATGTACAAACATGCTTGATGCAATCAATGTATGGATTATATAACAAGAGTTGTAAGAGTCTTCAATAAGACGATCTTTTAATAATAAAAAAAAGTTTAGAGAGCCACACTTTAGTTTCAAAATATAATTCAAAACTCAAGTAATTAAAACAGTGTGGTAATGGCATACAGATCAACATATAGATCACAAAACTGAGACTACAGATATTATGCATCTACAACCAAATGGACAAGGATTATCAGATCCATTCAATGGAAAAAGAATAATCTCCACAAAAAATGTTGCTGGGATGACTAGATTTCTACATGTCAAAGAATGACATTGGGCCCCCTACTGTATTAAAAAAAAATGAGCTTCAAAATGGATCACGCTGATATAAATTTCAGAGCCAAATTTATAAAACTTTTAGGAGAAAAACTGACAGGCAAACTGTTTTGGATTTAATGGTGAATTATTTATGTGCAACACCAAAAGCATGAGCAAAAACCTCCAAATAGATGATACCATCAAACTCAAAATAGAATTGCCCACAAGGTTCCTGAGGCTTCTTTCCAGAGCAGTTCTGTAGTTCTGGGTAAACTCCCTATGCCTGTTAACTCTCGTCCTACCTTTATCTCTCAGCTCAATTACTATTTCACGGATGTTTTTCCTCAATCCTTGTTACAAGTTATGGTATTTTTAGAGCATCAGCTTTGTGGAAGGCTGTGGCTTATATTGGGAGCCCTAAAACCAATTTTTGAGTCAAAATGATTCAACAGCAGTGATTCAATCTCTACGAGGTTCTGACAACTGGCCAACAACCTAAAAAGTTTTACCCTCAAGCAGCATGTGCTTGAAAATAGGCTGCTATGACATTTCTGGTCACTCTCAGGAACTTGTCTGGTTGTGATCTTGAAGACTTTTCCAATACCCAAGAGTGTATCGGTAATCTACAAATCATGATTTTGTGACAGTTTATTATGCTCTCCATGTTCTGTTTAAGTGGCCATGGTTCTGTGAATCCATGAACACCGTTAAGATCTTTGATGAGGGTCTCCCTCATCCTTGTGCCATCTTAGTCTTGTTTAAGACTTAATGTGTCTTTACAAATTATATTTGACTTTGAGGTCTCTTTTCACCTGTAGCTTCAGCATGAAACACACTTTTTCTTTAAACTTTATTTTTTGAAGTTACAAATATTGACTGCTTCCCCTTTATAAGTACACAAGGTTCAGAAGCAACATATTCTGTTAGCAAGTTTTATTGTTGTTAAATATATGTTCTTTGCTTTTCAGTAGCACACAGCAATTGAGTAAAATGAAAGATTTTGACTTTTATTTGTTCTTGATGAAAAAAGATGAACACAAATTTATCTTGAATGGTTGATATGAACAAAGATGAGAAGGTGTAAACATTGTGTGTAAATAGCTTTCTAAGAAAATTATTTTGGATTAAAAGGGGGAGAAGTAAAATTAGGAAAAGTTATTGGGTTGAAAGGGGCCTTTTATTTTATTTTATATAGAAGATCCTAGACTTGATGGAGTGGTAATGGAAAGCATCCAGCAGATGAAGAATACAGATGCAGGAAAGAGATGGGGGACCAATTGGAGTAGGAGAGTGCCTGAGTGTTGAGAAAGGAGGATCTGAGCACTGCTCATGGTAAGTAAGAGACACTTACTCCATGAGCACAAAGAAATGCAGATGATGAGTTTGGGAAAGGGAAAAAGGCAGAGCATTGTATATACTCGTGTATAAGCCGAGTTTTTCACCACATTTTATATGCAGTTTTTGTGGTATGATTAGGTGTCTCAGCTGATATTTGGATAAGCTCATACCCGAGTGTATATGGTAAGTTGGTACAGAAAAGAGAAGCATAAAGCAGTATTTCTGGGTGATGGGGCAACGAATTATGTAGAAATATTCAGTAACACTTAAAATGGGACTTTCCAGGACTGATATTGATCATGATTAAACAGGCACATACTCATATATTAGTGGTGGGACAATAATGAAGACCAAACTTTTTTGGAATGCATTTTATAATGCCTTAAATCGTTTATAGTGTCTTAATGCTGTTAAAACAGAACTACCACAAAAGTGGATTGCCTTAGAAAACAGAAATTTGTTTCACACTGTTTAGAATCTTAGGTCTGAGTTCATAACACAGGCTCTCAGAAAAGGCTTTTTTTCTATTGGTTCTATCTCTTCAGCTTTTAACCTTCAATTGCTTAACACATTTCTCTCTCCACGTGCTTGCTCACTTCTCTGTGCCTAATATTCCAATCTTATTCTTGCAAACACCAACTAAACTGATTATACATACGGGTCTGGATTCACAACACATACTAGGACATAATTCAGTTCCTTAACAAAAAGTAACAATCAATGATGTTCACTGCAAAATTTTTGAAATAAAGAAAAACTAGATGTTAAATATCTAATAGATTAAGGGATACTCATAAAATATAAGTCCACATAATAATATCAGGTTTCTAAATAACTTAAAGTACATTGGTATAATATTAGTTGGAGACCGGAGAAAACCATAGATGCAAAATCAAAATATAAAGTGTCAAAATGTACTACTGATGCGATGGATTGTGGGTGATTTTTTTTCCGTTTAAAACCTCTCATAATTTCCAGATTCTCACTATTGAACACAACAAAAGGGTAAAAATGTTTACCTCTTCTTAAGTTCACAAGCCACACCACTACATAAATTGAAGACACATTATCCCACAGGTTTAATGTTTCTACCAAGCAAAACAATGAGCTCATGTGTTCACATCTGAGGTCAGCAAGAAACAAAATCGAAAGAGTTACCTCTTTTTCCAGTGTGTGGGGGAGAAAGGGAGATATGATCAGTACATAAATGACTCCCTTCCTGGTTAAGAAACAAAATTATTTGAGTGCCGTTTCTGGAACTATTTCAAAACACAAAAACTGCTGAGTGAACAACAACAACAAAAATCCCAGCAGCAGTTTGGGTTTGTGATATATTTATCTTGATTTTTAAAAATTCTCAGATGATTATTATAGCCTGTTTTACATTGCAGTGTCTATATTATCTTAATTAATATTCTCTACTTGATCTCTAGGTTTGAATACCTACTGCAAAGACTATATAGACAAAATTCACGATTAAAGGGTTAAGAATTTAACAGGCTATAACAATGTCAGTGTTCAAGAAACACTGGATTTTCTACTCTGATAAACAACTGATGTCTGAAACCCACAGGGAGGCCTTGTAAGTTTAATAATGCCACTGAGAAATTTTCAGGGTAGAGTTGTTTCTATAGACTTGTTACAAAGTTCTTTCAGGTCTGCTAATAAATGCACCGAGGGTCATACCACTCCACTGGCAGCCTCAACCCAGAAGCATTCTATTAAACTCCACAGGTCAGCAAACTGCTCTGTGAACTATGAAGTCCACTACCCTGTTCCATGCTTTGTCTCCTGGTTCTGTTGCTGCTCCTCTGATGCCATAGCTGTCTTTTGGATCCAGGAGGTTCACTGCACTGGGATCTCGGGTTCAGAAGATGGGCTCCACTCCTTGCTCTTAAGGGTTTATTTTACATGCAGCAAGATGGCATTCCAGGGAACCCTGTTTGCAATTATTCACAGGTGAATCTTATCAGTATCTTCTCCAACCTTTTTACCAGACCATGCAGGAAAGGGTCCATTGGCGTAGGTAGGAGACTTTAGCACAAGAGTCACATAAATAATTGATTGCCCCTGTAGTTTCCAAAGTTGCGATCTTTCTTGTAGATTGTCAAGGACCTGCTGGTGGGCTCAAACCACCAAGGTTCTTAGGCTCTGTCGATAGGGGCTTTGTGGGGAGGCGGGCGTAGGTATTTCTTATCTGAAATCCTTAAATTTCCCACCTGTCTGGCATTTCTGTAAACACCACCCCACCTTCCATTCTTCACTCAACATTCAGAGTTCTTTCCTTGAAGCAGTTAAGAGAATCTCGTGTGATGTTTTCTCAACCTTGCAGAACTAGCCCTCCTCAGATTCACAAGCCGTGTGCTAGAGCTCAGGGTTCCCTCTTCACGCTCAGCCAGAATCAGCACCAGCAGATCATGCCTTCTCACAAATCGAGTTTCTCCTCCACAGCTTCCCCCTCAAAGTTTAAGTTTTAATGTGTCCAAAGCCTTCCCCCTGTACCTCCAGTTTGGGAGCGGTAGTTGCTGCTTTTGTTGTTTCTTCGTTGCCATCTGGGAGACAGTTGGCAGTCACCTCCTTATTCCCTTTTTTAGGTAGCATTCTTTTTTTTTTGGCATCACTGCCCTGTGGTGGGAGTGGGAGGCTCTAGATAGCATTTTTATACCTAACTTATAATTATTTATTTTTAATTTGTTTAAATGAATGTGGTTATACACTCTACTCCAAAGTTAAAGTGACCAGATTTTAAGCAGGACACCATTGATGGGGTGGCAGGGCCCTCTTGATTAAAAATTTGCTCTATATGGAGCAACAAAAAGGTTCACAGAACGCAAAAAATAGTATTGTAATATTTATTTTAATTTTAAAATGCTGCAGAACGTTGTTAAATTGTTAAAAAGCTTTATTCAAAGTGAACATGTTGGGGCTGAGCCCCGGTGGCATAAGTGGTGGAGTGCGGGACTGCGGCCTGCGGATGTGGCGGTTCAAATCCAGCGGCAGCTCTCAGGAGCAGCGCTAGGTAGCTCCCACGACCACCAGAGGGCAGTGATGTCCCCCCCCAAAAACAAAAACAAAGTGAACATATTTTTAATAAACTGAACACTCAGTGGTATTCAAAGTTCAAAAATTATACTTTAGAACATTAAAATAAAAACTGTTTTCACTGAATTGCAGTTAAATGCCATACCATTTATTTACCAACAGAAAGTGAGAACATGCATCAAAGCATTTTTAAGATAATTTATAGTTTGCTGATAGTAAAGGATCTTATCTTCCTTCACGTAGACATTATACATAGAAATATATACAAAATACAACATGATTTGTAAGCTTTCATTGCTTTTAACAGACTTCTGAAACTCAGTAGCCAAAATGCAGATCTGATTGCTAAAGATCTTATTTATAGTTTACTGTACCTAAGACAGTAAGCTAGGATACATTCTTTTCCTAACTTGGCAATTTTGAAGATGTACAGCTTTGGTCAGCTGAATCATGTTCTCAAAACAATGACACCTCTGTTTTCAATTTCAGGGCTAGAAAGAACACAGTGCCTGTTTTGAATGTGGAAAAAAGTGTGTCAGGACAGCAAGACGTTTATAAATGCACATTTCTTGGCAAGAAATTTTTTTATAATAAAACATACCACTTGCTTTGATACTGGATTTTATGTGAGAAATTAGATAATATTCCTGGATTTACTGTTAGTATGACTTAGATATTTGATAAAACTAATGCCAGGATAAATTTATTAATATACTCATGTAGTAGTATCCATAAGGCAAATTTCCAGGCCAAAGAGTAACCTGAGAGATTCTTGAAAGATTTAACAGCACCACACAATTAAATTTGGCAGTTAATCATGCACTTTTATATTCAAAGCAATATTTACTAAAGCTTCTTTTTAATCATCCAAGCAAGAGTGTGAAGTGATGTCCTCCCACCCCACTGCTTTTAAATATGGTGAGAGAAATCTAAAGGCAAGGAAACAAAGGTCAGTTAGAAGAATAAACAACTGGGGAGGGGGAGGAAGAAGAAACACCAACAGTGACAGCACTAGAGAGCTCATAGTTCACATGCTACAGTGGTTTCTGTGCAAAAGCACCAAGGCTTTGAACTGGCTGAGTACAGGCTGACCTCTGAGCTGAACTTTCACCTTTTTTACCCCAAGTATATTGAATCAGAAAGAATTACCATTTTAACAAGACCTCCCGTGTTTCTTACAGATTCTCTTAGAATCTTGGTAAAATATAGATTCTGGTTCAGGGGTTTTAAAAAAAATTATGGGTAAATTCTATTATCCTTAACTCCATGACTTTGGGTTGGAATCGACTTAATGCCAGTAGATTTGTTTTTGGTTTCTTTCTTAATTTAATTTCCCCATGAACTTTTTGGAAGTCTCTTTGTAGAACATGGGGAGCGCTGGTAGCACAGTGGTTAGGAGTTGGACGGATAACTACAAGGTCAGAAGTTCAAAATCACCAACTGCTTCAAGGGAGAAAGATGAGGCTTCAATTCCAACTCGAGTTCGAGAGGCGCAGCAACCCACCAGAGCAATTCTAGCCGGTTCCAGAGGATCTCTATGAGACTGAGTGGGCTGTTGTTAATATCTTTTTATACAACAAAAGGAAACACTGTCTGGTCCTGTGCCGTTCTCACACATGTTCCTATGAACACCCTGTTATTAGGTGCTTGTGGCCTACTACAGTGAGTAGACAATAAATAATAAGGTATATAGTATATAAGGTAAATAAGGTATCCATGAGGTGGGACCATGCAAATAGGATGTATGGAGCTCTAGCATCATTTGTCAGCTATGCCAGCCCCTTAATTTAAAATGAGCCATCTCAGGAACTAGAAATTCTTGCACATTGACCGGCTTTTATCCAATAGAGCTATGATGTCAGAGATGTGGTAGAGAAGTGGTAACAGTACCAAAAGCACGATACTGTGGTTGGCTTGTAGGCCCATATTATAAGAAAGTTCAGCACCCTTCGAAAGGGGGGTGGCCTCCAAACAATTAGGAGAGCTAAGTTTGCTGACACAGAATCAGAATGCAGTGCAGAGTCGAGTGTGCTTTAGGAATGACAGAGCTTGGAAACATTACCTGAGCAAAGCGCAGTTCCAGGGGCCCAGTGTTTGAGAAGCTAAGCATCAGAAAAAGGTATGCCTATAAACATGGCGGAAAAGAGGTAACACTGACTCAAGAAATGTACCCCGAGGAATGTGACCCTGAACTGTAATCTCTTAACTTCCCTAATAAATGCCATACTCATAAGTAATGTGAGTTCTGTGTGGCCATTGCAGTGGATTATAGAACCCAGCAGAGATGCAGAGGATGCGTGCCCTGGAATGGACTTTGGTAAAGGAGGGTGGAACTAAGTCTGACCTCTGCATCATATGAAGCAGCCTTGAGCTGATGTTGAGTTTGAGTCACTTATCCATCTGAGATTTCAGGGAGGCGGCCAGACACTGCTACCACACTATCCGGCACACCACTTACCAAAATACGATGTTTGATTGTTATGTTCTTTATCCAGTTATCTGAACGCTTCCTTTTATTCTTAAATAGCTTAGAATTATTGTCATGAGTGGGTACTGAACTTCAAAATTGATAAAGGTTTTCTTTTAATTAGATAATATGATATACATGACCTTAACTTATTTTTGTTGATAATAAACACTAGTGGAGCATATAAAATTCAGCTATTTCTATTTGCACAATTCAGTGACATATTCTTTGAGTTGTCCAGCTCTTCTCACCCTCTTTTTCTGAGTCATTCCTCCCATCTTAACATAAACCCAATGCACCCCTAAATTTCCTGTCCAGCTTTTTGATTTGTTGTTATCAAGCTGATCCCATACAGTCAGATTTAATGGAACACAATGTTGGACCAGCCTTGAATTTTTTAGATAATTCTTATTAAGTCATGGTATATTACTCTTTATACAGATTACTATTAAAAAGTGAGAAATGTGGGCTGAGCCCTGGTGGCATAGTGGTTGTGCGCGGGACTGCGGCCCACTGGGACGGAAGTTCAATTCCAGCAGTGGGGCTGGGCCTCCTACTCCCACCACCGACAGCAGTGATGCCCCCCCTCCCCCCAAAAAAAGTGAGAAACGTAAATGGCTTGCTAACTGCAAGGTTGGCAGTTCAAAACCACCACGTACTCTGTGGATGAAAGATGAGGCTTTCCACCTCTGTAAAGAGCTACCGAAATCCACACGGGCAGTCCTACACTGTCCTACAGGGTTGCTCTGAATCAGAACGCACTTGATGGCACTTAGTTTACTCATTTTGACTATATTTTATCCAAGATTATTATTTTTTTATTTATTTTCTTTTGTGGCATCACTGCCCTGGTAGGAGTAGCAAGTCCAGCCTTGTTCCTGGAGAGCTGCTGCTGGATTTGAACTGTCAACCCTGTGGGCTGTAGTCCTGCAAACTATCACTAAGCCATCAGGGCTCAGCCAATCAAGATTATTTTTATTTACATTCATCAGGGATAATTTTTCCTGTAATATCTTCATTTGATTATGGTATTTGGATACTTCTAGGTTCATAAAAGACTTGGGAAGAGTTCTCTCCTATTTTCTTGAGTTTGTGTACAATTGATATTATTTCTTCCTTAAATGCTTGGTATAATCTTCCAACGGCATCATGTGGGCCTGAAAAGCTTTATTTCTTAAAAGGTTTTACATTATAAATTCAATTTTGTTATTATACATAAGGCTATTTAAAATGTTCCATTTCTCCTTGAATGTCTTGATCATGCATATTTTCTAAGAATTATATCCCTTTCACCTTCATTTTAGAATGCACTTGCACAGAGTTGTTCATATTCTCTTACTAATCTTTCAATTACTAATGTAGAATCTGTAGTGATGGTGTATATATTTTTGTTCCTGATATTGATAATGTGTACTGCCCTTTTTGTGATCAACTTGTCTACAGATTTAAAATGTCTTTGATTAAAAAATGTATGTAATCATTATTTTCCCTATTCTGGTTTGCTTTTCAATTATTTCCATATCTTAATATATATATATATATATATATATATATATTTACAAGTATTTAACTATAGGTTTTGCTTGTTCTTTTTCCCCGAGCTTAAGGTTGAAGTTTTTTATGGGTCGAACTGCTTTGAAAGAGATCACACTAGATCAGTGATTCTGAATCTTCCTAATGCCACAACCCTGACCCCCAACCACAAAATTATTTTGTTGCTATTTCATAACTGTAATTTTGCTACTGTTATGAATTGGATGATCCCTGTGAAATGTCATTTGACCCCTACAGGGGTCACGACCCACAGGTTGAAAATCACTGCATTAGATGGTCCTGGACATGGGCGATAAATGTGGAACAAACTCAAAAACATAAAAAGACCATGATTATGGATTGGTTATTTGAGACTGGTGAACCATGGCCATGACTATGCTTCTTAGTTACCCTTAAGATCCGGAAATGAACTCACCTCCAAGGCTAAACTTTTAGCAAAATAATAAATTCTGTAAGGGGAACAAAAACACTAGGGAGGTATATATATCTTACAATTAAGATCAAAAGGGCAGTATTTATGAGATAGTTTATTGTGCCAACCTGGCTGATAAACGCAATGTGGGGTTAAATGAAGGGCAGAGAGATAAATGGCTTGGTGCATCTCACCGATTCTCAGATATCTTGCTTTCTGATGGTCATACCAGGGTGCAGCTGCCTTAGCCAGTTCCCTGCTTCAGCTGGCAAGAATCACTTCCTGTAAGACATCCCTGAGAAGAAGCTATATGGACCTACCTCAATGCTTCCCTGGGTGCTGGAGCAGCCTTGAAGACCCCTGCCAGTATTGAGATGTTTACACGTTCACTGATTTGGCTTTCCTTATGCAGTAGGCATCACTGCGTGTGTTTTGTGAGATGGACGCAAGACTTTGTGGATTGGTGTTGGACATAAGGGTTTGGACAGCACTGGGTTGGGATGTTTTCTTAATGTGCACTTATCCTTTATATAAAACTCTCTCTTATACATGAGTTTCTGTGGATTTGTTTCTCCAATGTACCTGGGCTAACACAATTTACTCAAGGATAAGTAAAAAAAGGCGAGAAAGTTTAGGAAAGAAAGAAGAAGGACAACCATAAAGTGATATTGCATTGTGGAGACTGCAATCAATGACATAAAAAAAAAGTGTGAGAACTGTTGAATGGAAAACAAATCTGTTCTGTAAACGTTCAGCCAACTCACAAAAAGTTACAACAAATAAGGTGGGTGGGTGGGGGGGGAACACTTCACGGACCTATGTTGCTTACTTCCCAGAAATAGATAGGAAATGAAGGACATATAAAGACCATCAGAAAAATATTTAAGTTAAATGAAAAAAATTTTTAAAGACCATTGGGATAAGAAACACCTAAGAACCAACCCCCATTAATTTTGTTTGTTTGTTTTTTTTATTGGGGGCTCTTACAGCTACTACAACATTCAGTACATCATTTGTATCACGCACATTTGCACACATATTTCCACATACATTTCCCAATATTTTGCACTTGAGCCCTTGCAAGCTCCTTTAAAAAAAACCCTCCCCTTTCCCTACCCCCCTTTTTAAAAAAATTAATCATTTTCTGGGGGGCCCCTACAACTCCCATCACAATCCCTAACAACATCAGTTGTATTCAGGCCACTTTTACACACCCATTGCCATCATCACTCTCAAAACATTCTCCCTCCCTCCCATTAATTTTTTTTTAATTGCTATCAAGTTGGTGCCAACTCACAGTGACCTATAGAACAGTGCGGAACTGCCCCTCTGAGGTTTAAGACTGTAACTGTTTGGGGAGTAGATAGCCCCATCTTACAGCCTTGGGAACCCACAAGGGTCGATCTGCTCTGTCCTACTGGGGTGTTAGCAATTGGAATGCACTCACTTACAGTGGGTTTGGATTGGGCTTCTGGATTATTGCTAACTAAACCTATTTATTAAAAGTATTTTACTTGAAAGCTCCCCCAAAAAAGCTAAAGAAAAAGATGGTCATGGTTGACAGACATTTGAGAGTCACATTTTATTAAAAAAAAGGGGGGGGCATAAAAATCTTATTTTTACTAAATAGAAAAAAATTAAAGTATGCAATATTTTTTTCCATCTATGCAGGACTCCCCAAGGGAAAAAAAATGATGCTAGTGGCCAATACAGTGTGGTTCAATCAATTTGCTAATGCTAATACTCAATACAGACTGTATTTGCATAAGTAAAAATTCATAGACAATGAGTTAGTGTTTAGCCATAATGCAGATTTGGTGGAAATGCAATGTCTGACAAGTCTTGTTTGGATTATATAATATTTTAAATAAAATGCCAGGTTTGTGATACAAAACCGTTTGGCAACCCAATGTTTTTCAAAATTATTAATAAAGGAGAGTGTGTCGGTCTTGAAATTAAGTCTATCTTATCCTGTGTCCTGATTCATGAGTTAAGGGGGAGGGGAGCATGTATTAATACAGCCAGGCTGAAAATTCTGAAACAGCTGGTTAACTATTTGGGTTTGAATTAATAATCGTACCTTGATCTGCTGCCTTCGTAGCATAGCAAGTTCCCTCATGTCGCGGAATGGCTGAAGTAAATACTGGTAGAGTTCAGTTGTGGCTTCTGCAAGGCTGCTGTAGGCTTCATCCTCCATCTGATACAACTCAAGAAGTTCTACCATGCTCTCTGTGTTCTTGTGCTTCTCTAAGAGCTAGGGAAAAAGAAAGTTTCATTACCAATAGAGTTGATATAATGTAGCCTGTGCACTTGCTTTGTACTTCCCTCCATGCCTCCTCAGAACTTTGGAATCGAGAAACGCAAGGGAGAAAATACATTGCTGTTGAGGAGACTCTGACTCATATTGACACTATAGGAGCAGAAAACACTGCCCCTGTGGCTTTCCATGGATGTAAATCTTTACAAGAACAAAAAGTCTCTTTCTCCTGTGAACAGCTCCTGGTCTCAAACTGCAGAGCTCATGGTTAGCAGACCAACACGTCACAACCACCAGAGTGCCTTTCAAACACAACAGGCTGGAACGAACAACTGCGGTCTATGACTCCAGGGCTCAGGTAGAGCTCACTCACTACTCAGTCTCTATCAGTGGTTCTCAACTGGGGGGTCAAGTGACCCTTTCACAGGGGTCACCTGGTTCTTAAGAGTAGCAAAATTCTAGCTATGAAGTAGTGACAAAAATAATTTTATGGTTGGGGGGGTGCACCACAACATAAGGAACTGTATTAATGGGTGATGACATTAGAAAGTTTGAAAACCCCTGGTCTGTATCATTCTTCTACAAAAGTTTTCACCATGTTACTCCCATCATCTAATCGTCTGTACCCACAACTACCATCAAGTGGATTCCGACTCACAGCAATCCGGTAAGTGTTCCTTTTCTCTAGGATGGAAATAAGTTTGTGTTTTGTACAGTCATTCTTACAGGTTTTCATTTCAAGTGGTATGATGGATTATGTAGTGAGATGCTAAACACAAGGCCAGAGGGTTAAATTCCACCAGTCATGCTCTGGGAGAAAGATTGGCTGTCTGCTCCTATGAAGATTCAGTCTCAAAAATCCAAATAGGCAGTTCTTTGTTCTGTTCAATAGGGTTGCTATGAATTGAATTGACTTGATGGCTGTGGAATTTTGTTTTATCTTTCTAAGCATATCTTTTACCAATGATCAATGACCTTCCCTGTTAAGCAATGACATTTTCAGAGTCTAAGTAAATTATCAGCAACTCAGTCACAAACTAATGCACACACTTTAAGAACGCAGTTTAACTTTTAAATTTTAGTATTTAGGCAAAGCATCAACCCTTTAAATAAATAAATAGTTAAGCAAGCAGATAATTCCATAGTCAAATAAGGAAACACTATACCACCATGAAACATTGTTTTGGAGAAGTTCTTATTAACAGAACACTGATGACACATTGAAACAAAAAAATAATTTATTTACAGTATGCTTTCAAATTACACTGTGATATACCACAGGCAAGGAAAATGTAGAGAGATGGAAACCAACATCTCAGATACTAGTCTATAGAACTAATAGCTTACAGAAACTACAGCTCTATCTATCATGAGATCAGAACTCGATGGTGCCTAGTTACCAACTGTTCTGATCAGTTCTATAGAGGAAATGGGTACTAAAAACAAATTCTTTTTTTAAAAATAATTTTATTAGGGACTCATACAGCTATTATAACATTCAATACATCATCTGTATCAATAACACTTGCACACATGTTGTCAAATTCATTTTCAAAGATTTTTCACTTGAGTCCTTGGTATAAGCTCCTCTTCCCCCCCCCCCCCTTTTTTTAATGAATCATTGTATTGGGCACTCATACGCCTCCCCTCACGATTCATACATACATCAGTTGTATGCGGGTCTCGTTTGCACACTTGTTGCCATCATCAATCTCAAAACATCCTCCCTCCACTTAGGCCCCCAGTTCCAGCTCCCCACATTTCCCTTCCCCCATGAGCCTTTAATAATTTACAAATTGTTAATGCTTTTTCATATTGTATACTATCCAATGTGTCCCTTCACTCACTTTTCTGTTGGTCATGCCCCAGAGAGGAAGTTATATGTAGGTCCCTGAAATTGGTTCCCCCTTTCTACTCCACCATCCCTCTACCCTCCCAGTATCACCACCACCAGTCCTGAGGGATCATTTATTCTAAATTCCCCATGTTTCCGACTCCAGTGTACATCCCCTGTTCTAGCCAGACTTGTCTGGTAGATCCGGGAACATGACAGTGGGTGGGAGGAAGCATTTGAGAACTAGAGGAAAGATGCATATCTCATTGTTACTACACTGTACTTTAACGGGCTCATCTCCTCCCTGCAACCCCTCTGTAAGAGGATGTTGCTTCACCTATTGATGGACTTTGGGTCAAACACAAATTCTTAATAAGTCCAGTCTTCCTAGCAAATTGAGATGAGACTTTCTAAGCCTGACTCCCTGGCACAATCTGTACATCTTGAATAGAAACCATCTGAGGTGACATTTTAGTAAATGACCTAAAAGGTATTATCTATGAGTATGACACTACATTAAAAAAATCTGTATGAGTAGAATCTGGAAGCACAGGGAATCCAAGACAAAAAAACACCTTAGGACCAGAGGTGAGAACGACAATAATAGGAGGATGGAAGCAAGGTGGGGTAGAAAGGGGTATAGATTACAAGGATCTATAACGTCCTCCCTGGGGGACAGATAAGGGGAAAGGGAGGGAAGGGAGACAATGGACAGTATAAGATATGACAAAATAGTAATTTATAAACTATCAAGGGTTCAAGAGGTAGAGGGGAGCGGGGAGGGGAAAAATGAGAAGCAGATACCAGGGGCTCAAGTAGAAAGCAAGTGTTTTAAGAATGATGAGGGAAACAAACGTACAAAAGTGCTTGACACATTGGATATATGTGTGGATTGTGATGAGTTCTATGAGCCCCCAATAAAATGACTTAACAAAATTAAAAAGAAAAGGGCAATAACAAAAACATGATACAAAAGTCCTAACATGGATTATTAATTGGAGTCATTTTAAATGTGCAAATAAAATTTTTAAAAATCTGTATGAGACTAAAAGGGGAACGATTAATCTATGGGAAAGGTAAGAAGATAAAGTAGCAGGGAAAAGTACTGAAAACAGAACAACCAGAATGCAAATAAAAAGAATGCTGACAAACTGTGAAAACACAAATGTTACTACTAATCACATGAGCCAAAATGGTTTTATTTTAATATATAAATTATTTACATCACTAACTTATCATGAAAGTACTGTATTTGTCTTGTGTGCTGGGCACTAAGCTGGATATTCCTTAGTGATTTATTCAACAAACATTTTTATTACTCTATGGAGGTGCTCACTGGCAAAGTACTAGAACACAATGGTGAAGCAAAGAAGACAGGTTTTGCTTTCAAAGAGTTTAGAGTATGAAGGGCAGGTGAACACGAATCAAATAACCTCCCTAACCAATGTAAAACTGTAAATATATACACCTCTATGAAGATAGATAGCTTGCAGAGAAGACAAAAAGAAACTATTAAAAGTTTTAGTTTGGGTTTTTCAATGAATAAGTAAAAGAATCTTCATCTGTTCCCTGAAAGGTAAAAAAAATGTAAATTAGACTAACAAAAAGGAAGTCAGTCAGACAAGACAGAAAGGCCCCATGAAGACCATAAAATAAAGTTATAGCAAAAAGTGAAGGGCACAGAAGGATTTAAGGACAAACTGTGATGGTCTTGAGTTATGCTCCAGTATTCCAGTGAGGACACTTAGGATATCATGAGGCGGATATAGATCATCATTCACAGACTTCTGCATCAATCTTCTAGGAAAGTTGTAGTAGCTTAGATAGAAGAGACAAGCAGATTGATTCAAGAAATGCTTTGGAGATAAAAATCAATAGGACTTGATAATGGTCCAGATTTAAGGAAGCAGAGAAGATAATGCTAACTTCTAGGTTTGTAGCATTCGTCAGTCAAAATAAAGACCACAGGAACAGAAAAGTTTTTATGGGTGAATAGTAGGGATCTAAAGAAACTAAATTCAAAGTCCTTTTTTTTTTTTTTGCGGGGGCCGGGGGGGGGGGGGGGCGGCGGGAGGTGGCAATCACTGCTCTCCGGTGGTGGGAGTAGGAGGCCCAGCCCCACTGCTGGAATTGAACCTCCGTCCCAGTGGGCCGCAGTCCCGCGCACAACCACTACGCCACCGGGGCTCAGCCCCTAAAGTGCTTTTTTAAGCATCTAAAAACAAAGGTCATATAAGGATTGTAAAATACCCAAGACACTTTATCCTTACAGGAAACAAAGGCAACAGTATTGAAAGTAAAATACTAATTATAACTCATACTTCCCAACTTTATAGTGTGATACTGACTTAGTAGATCAATGGACTAGAGTTCAAGGTTCAGAAACAAACCTTCACACCGCTAGCCGAATAATTTTTCAACAAAATCAGTCAATGGGGCAAAGAACAGTATCTTCAAATAGTGCTGGAACTGGAAATGTGCAAGCAAAAGTTTAAATCTGAATGAGTATACCATCAGTGCCTTCAGGCAAGAGGCTGGTCTACAGTGCGGGCTGCCCTTTGGGCATTGGTACTAAATGTTTTTTAAGACGTGCCTCAGCTTATTGGAGGTCTAGGGAACTAGCAGCTGAGGGTCCAGTGAACAGACAGTGCTGCTGAAAGCAATATAATTATTTTTAATGTTTTCTGATCTTTGACTTGTGACATGTTAATGTCCCTAATCTCATAATCACAAATACTGTCTGTGAGTTGTGTGTGGCCAGTACTATGAACTGAATCCAGCAGGGAACTAGAATGCTATGGAAGGTCAAAGGTTAGAAGAATAAGGTAAGGCGTTTGGAGGTTAGAGGTATGTCTGGTTTCTACCTCACAAGTATCATTCTTGGGCTGGTGTAATGGAAGTAGACCAGACATTGCCCTACTGCTATTTCCTCAATACTTCACACATACCAGGCTATTTATATTTAAAACAAAAACCAAAAAAGCATTGGTGAATATCATGGATTGAATTGTGTAACCTGAAAATATGTCAATGTGAAACGTGACAACGTGAAAACGTGTCAACTTAGCTAGGATATGATTCTTAGAGGCTTGGCAATAACATAATGCCAAAAATGGCAGTTATATATTGATGTAATCATCCTTTGGGTTGGGATCTGATGTGGTCAGCAATGATCTAAGGAAATTAGGGTAAGACACAACATCCTTAATCAGATCCCAACCCTAAACTAATGTAAGGTAATTCCCTGGGATATGCCATGCATTGCTCTTTGTCTTACAGGGGGTTAAATGGTGGGAGAAGTTACCGGAAAGGGATGTAAAAGCATAAAGAAAGAGGAGCGAGGAGCCCATCCTTTGGACTCAGGGTAACTGGGTTGAAAACCCAATAATCTTCAGGGAATATCAGGTGTGCAGATGCTTAAAATGGACAGACTTTCCTCCTATGCTAAGAGGGAACAAAGAAAGTCTTCCTCTAGACTCAGTTTGCACCCTAAATTCTAGTCTCCTAAACTGTGAGTGAAAAAATTTATTTGTTAAAGCTATCCACTTGTGATATTTCTGTTCTTCAACTAAAGCATAGATGGTAGGTCAGATTGTGAATGTACATAAATTTGATGTGAGTGCAAAATGGTGCCATCTAGGTGCATGCTCAAAAAAGTTAGAGCTCGTAATTCCTTGAGTATCGTAATTTCACTCTCAGCTAAGTACCTCAAAATAACTGAAAAAAAACAATCCAAATATGTTGTACACATATGTTCATATATTCACAACAGCTCCAAAGTGAAAACAAATGTTTAACTGATGAAATAAAAGATGAAAAAAGATATGTATTAGTTAGCTGTAGAAAAATGAATGAGATTTTGCTTCAGTACATGAGCCTTGAATATGTTAAGTGAAAGAAGCCAGACACAAAAAAATTGTGATTCTAGTATAGAAAATATCTGGAAAAGGCAATTCCAAAAAGACAAAAACTTAATAGGGCATTGGAGGAAGGAGTTTACTTAATGAGTTTGTTTGAGGCTATAAAACTGAATGGTTAGGCCTGAGCCCCAGTGGCGTAGTGGTTGAGTGCAGGACTGCGGCCCACTGGCTTGGCGGTTCAAATCCAGCAGCAGCTCTCCAGGAGCAAGGTTGGGTAGCTCCCACAACCACCAGAGGGCAGTGATGCCCCCCTCCCAAAAAACAAAACAAAACAAAAAAAAACGGATGGTTGTACATTAGGAAGACAGTGCCGATGAGCTGTACTTTTAAAAAATGGTTAGGGGGCTGAGCCCCGGTGGCATAGGGGTTGAGTGCGGGACTGCGGCCCACGGGCTTGGCAGTTCAAATCCAGCGGCAGCTCTCCGGGAGCAAAGTTGGGTAGCTCCCACGACCACAAGAGGGCAGTGATGCCCCCGAAAAAACAAAAAAATAAAACATGGTTAGGGTGACTGACATTATGTGTTACCACAATAGGAAAGTAAAACAATTCCAATACTTAAAATAATACTATGAAAGACATAACTAAAAGTTAAGAGAAAAGACTCATCAATGAGCTCTAGCAGTTGGATAAGATGTTCTAATAGTGGGAGGATTTAAATTGGAGCTTGAAGTAGGTGGGGGAAAGGGACCCAGACTTTAGAGATGATATGAATTAAAAGTATCCCAGATGAAAAATCGGGGTAAAGGAACAGGGCATGAAGGCATTACCCAGTTCCATAACGCCCCAGTTGTACATTAAGAAGTCCGTACACATACAGCTATGCATTTTACAAGTGAAAATACTTTTCTTGGAAAAGAAAAAAGGAACCACAAGAGGACATGGTTAATCTGTCCCGTTTTTCAGTCCAAAGACTTCAAATTCATTAGGCAACCATATCAAAGCGGCGGTATTTTCGTTGGCAGCTACTCCAAAACAGTGTGGGATAATTAAAACTAGCATCACCACCTGGGAACTTGCTAGAACCACAGAACCATATAGCCATCTCCTGACCCAGAGAATCAGAATATGTATTTTAACAAGGTCTGAATCTTTATGCATACTGATGCTTAAGAAACCCGGATTCAGTAAGTACCTCTAACCTTTCATATTGACTATCATTTAGTAAGGTAAAAGTCTCTGCAAAGATATATAAACTATGTGTTCAATTTTTATACATAGAGAAATCTGGCACGTAAGTTATTTTAATGTAAAATAATCTTCCCATTTAATTCTTTCTCTGACGACATTTGCTCTTATTCTGAAGTAGTTCAATTACCCAAAGTTCGAAACTCAGGGGTTAGCGGTCTCCAAGACCTTTTAAATGAAAACTATAACAGAATTCCCACTTAAAACGGCTCAATTCCTATATTGAAGAATTTTCGGATAGTCTCTAAGAATAGGCACTGCCATTTCTGAGGCGAGTCACAGAATGAGCTTCAGCTTTAAAAGTCACACTGTATTATGTGGCCTTTTTTCTCTGTACTATTGAGTTTAGTTTTGACTCATGGTGACTCCATGTGAAAGCAGAGTTGTTCCACAGGTTTTCTAGTCTGTAATCTTTGATACAGAAATTAACAATGCATTTGATTTGGTGTTAGAATCTTTATGGGAGTGAGTTACCAGATCTTCATTCTGGAAATGACCACGTGAGTTTGAACTGCTAACCTTTCAGTTAAAGTGCTTAACTGCTGCCCCATACTAAGTTCCTTAAAATTCAGGTGCAGAGTGACAAAGTATACCTAGGCTAGCCTTCCACACGGGCAAGACAATCAACACCTGAGACATCGAAGAAAAACGAGATGCTTTGAATCAATAGCAATTAAAATCATCAAATTAATTCTCTTCAGTCTAATGCCATGTTTACTAAGTTTTTCAAAACATTACCTGACCTCTTAGGCCCACAAAGAATGAACTGAAAAGATATTTTAGTTCTTGGGTTAGAATACTGGCAATTAATTTAAAAACTGACAATTTGGAATTAAAGAGGATAAATTGCAAAAGAGTTTTCAAAATGCTACCACTAATTTCTATATAAAATTCAGTCGTTCTTTTATACTAAATATAAACCACCACCACCAAGGATTTCATTTACAACAGCATCAAAAATTGGAAACTGGGCTGAGCCCCAGTAGCATAAATGATTGAATGCAGGACTGCGGCCCGCGGGCTTGGCGGTTCAAATCCAGCGGTGGCTCTCAGGAGTAGCACTGGGTAGCTCCCACGACCACCAAAGGGCAGTGATGCCCCCAAATGAATGGGAAACCAAAAAACTTTCAGAATACATTAAATCCTTAAGATCCATGTAAAGAAAATGTTGTAAAGCACCAAGACAAAATGTAAATAAATGGGGCTGAGACCCAGTGGCGCAGTGGTTGTGCGCGGAACTGCGGCCCACTGGGATAGCGGTTCAATTCCAGCAGTGGGTCCACAGGAGCAAAGGCTGAGCCCTCCTACTCCCACCACCAGAGTGGTGGAGTGATGCCAAAAAATGTAAATAAATGGAAGACTAATTATACAGACACTATTTCTTACTAAGTCTATAAATGCAATTTGTCAAAACTAAAAAAAATCCTTTCATGCTAACAGTTTAAGAAATGGCTGATTAAAAAAAAAAGAGTGCAAATAATCATAGAGATACAGACAACTGTTTTAAATAAGAATAATTACAAAGAGGGGCCTTCCAACATATTATATACATTATAAACAGCTGAGAGAAGGATATAGGTATAAAAATCAATGTACTAGCGTTCATACATACAAAAATTTACTAAATGACCAACAAGGCTTATTCAATGACTTGTGTTGAGATATAAGAGAGTTCTTCAAGAAAAGATAAGTTGGATCCCAACAAAATATCAAACCCACAAAAAAAAAAATGTAGAAGGAGCGAGGGAGGTTTGCTGAGTACCTTCTACACAAATAAAGATCCACTCATAGAAATTCAAAATAAATTACAAAATAAGTTTTTGCTGACAAGATCAAGTGTCTAAAAATATACTTGTGTTGAAAAGGATACAGAAACAAAAGAAACCACATCTTTGAACAGTTTCACTGGTACATTCTCTAAAGAAAACAATTGAAACAAATTACACATACCCTGTGAGCCAGCAATTACCTTAGAGAAAATTATCTTGCAGATACATTTGTATTTGTGGCCAAAAATATGTTATCAGTATTAGCAAAAGATGTATGGCTGCAAAGTACTCCACTGAAAGGATTATTTTGGGAGCTGTGCCCCGGTGGCATAGTGGTTGTGCGCAGGACTGCGGCCCACTGGGTTTGGAGGTTCAAATCCAGCAGCAAGGCTGGGCCTCCTACTCCCACCACCGGAGAGCAGTGATGCCCAAACAAAACAAAACAAAACAGAAAGGATGTATTTTTGGCTGTAAGGCTAATTGTGCCCTTTTGCTCTTGGCTCACTGCCATCAAACCTTTTCTGAATCTCAGGGTGCTATGAGTCAGAACTGACTGGACGGCAATACGATGACTGCAAAAGATCACAAGCAGCCTTACAGATACAAATATATCCCATAAATGCAGTATTATATGGTATACATTAAAAGAAACACACCCTATTTAGAGGAAAACTTTAAGAGAATATGGTTAGCTTAGAGCCTTTTGGGGCATTGTGTTTAAATGCAAAACTGTAACCTACCAGCCACTCCTTTGGAGAAAGATGTAGCGACTGGCTTCTTAAAGAGTTATGGCCTTAAAGAAATCCTTTGGATGTCCTGAGAGTGATGATGACAACAAGTGTGCAAATGTGGGCTGCATACAACTGATGCATGGATGGATCATGATGGGAGTTGTATAAGCCCCCAATAAAATGACTTATAAAAAAAGTGGGGGAAAGAGGAACTTATACCAGGGGTTCATGTAGAAAATATTTGGAAATGAATGTGGCGGCATGTGTGCAAATATGCTTGATAAAATGACGTACTGAATGTTATAAGAGTGGTAAGATCCCCCAATAAAATCACTGAGGGAAAAAAAAAAGATACACTTTGGGGCAATTCTAATCTGTCTTATAGAATTATTATGAGTCAAAATTGCTAACAGAACGTTAATGAGTCAGTTGTGGGTATATAGTATACTACTATGAGTTTTTTAAAGGGGAAAAGGGAGAAAGTAATGTATCACTATATATTCTTTTATGTATGACTGTACGTGAAGGATACATTTTATGGTGCTTACCTCTTAGTTTAGAAGCCGCCATTGGGAGGACAGAGAAGGATGATGACCCCGTTTTCATACAAACCTTTTTAAATTGTACTGTATCCAGTGAATTTTTTATACTGTAATACTTCCCTACTCTCAAACCCAAAGTAGTCTGGCATATACTTAATTCTGGCTAAAGGTTAATGCCAAACTTATCCTTCCCTATAATACCAAAGCTACACTTTTTCTAAAGATAGGTCAAAGTCTTTAAATGATATGTGCTTCTCCTACTGTGCCTATCCACACATTATTCATATTGGCTAAATCATAAGTTGAATTATCTATTGCAAGTTACAACTGAAAAATGGCCATCATGATCAATTTCTAATCACAGTATTCGCCTCATGTCACAGATGTCAATTCTTTCTAACCCAGGTAGCAAAGATGCTCATCTTAACCATGGCTTACTCCCTGAAGGTTGCAGTATATCAAAAACAAAACATTAAGGATAGGAGAACTATTACAATAAAAACCAAAAGGGTAGTCTTTATAATGAATAATGATTCTTCATAGTTTTGAAGGTTAACAATTTTCTCCTCCTAAGCAACGCCTAGCCATACCAGTGGTTCTCAGCCTTCCTAATGTTGGGACCTTCTAATATAGTTGCTCTTGTTGTTGTGACCCCCAATCACAAAATCTTCACTGCTACATCATAACTGTAATTTTGCTACTGTTATTAATTGGGCAACCACTGTGAAAGGGTCATTTGACCCACAAAGGGGTCTCAACCCACAATTGAAACCTTCTCTTGAGTTCTCTGAATTCTCACAGGGACCATACAAGTACAGATATGATTTTCTGCCCACACTGAAAAATCGAGTCACTAGATGATTATTAATTCAGTATATGATTCTACACATAGTATATGATTCTAACAACTGAGACAGAAAATCAATTATTCTATTTAAACATTAACATATTTTTATCTTATTTCTCATATGCCTTTTATCCTCAAACAATAGTACTTACAGAACCATTATGTAGGACCTAAACTTAATACTCTTGCAGGGAAGCTGAAGGCATCTCATCTAACTGTTAATTTATTAATTCGTCTCCTTTGCTATAAAGTTTCATGTTTTTCCAACAGTAGTTTACTTTAAGGCAATTATAGTTGCAATTGACCAATCTGCCTTAATCTAAGTATCAGAAAATAACCTTAAAAGTTTTTAAAAATGTATTTTAAAGTTTCATTTCAGTAGATGCAATTTACTAACTTCTAGGACTCTAAATAATGTCCTACATGATAGAAGAATTAATCTGGGAAATCATTAGCCCATTATACTAGTTTACTTAAATTTTCTATTTTCCTAACCCCAAACTGCCAAGCCCAGGGAATAAATAAATGGATCTGTGGACACTTAAGAGGTTTATGAACCACTAAAAAGACATCAGAAACAACCACTACCAACAACAAAAAAAAGAGTAGAAAGTTTGCTAAATCTGAGGATGTAAGATTGATTGTGTCAGAATTTAGAGGGTAAGAAAAAAAATCTTGTTACAAAATCAAATAAACCTTTATAAAACAAAACTACCAAAATGTGTTGACTAGCTTTCCTCTAGTCTATATGCATAGACTATATACAAAGTCTATATACATGGTCTATATACAAAGGCAAAGGTTTCCACTGCTCTACTTCTTAAGAATTCTGCGCTTTGATTCACACCACATGCAAACAGCAGTTTTAGTATCCTCAAGGGACTCAAACTGTATTCTTTCAAAATGTCCTGAGTTTATGGAACCAAAAGGAGTCTGAAGGGAAAAAGCAGGGGTGTAGAGTAGATAAGGAAGCTTTCTCAACAAACTTCTCAAAGAGCATCCCTAAGAATGATACATTACCTTGTCATAGTGGAAAACCTTTTCTGGCCTTTTTCTGAGCACACCAGTCACAGAAGGCAACAAACCACAGCGACAGCTCAAAATCCAATTGCAGAATCCCCCTTAAGAGTAAGCATCCACTGGATTCTTTCTGCTCTTTAACGATGATGTGGACCATCTTCCCTCAGGCCTAGTGCATTGGACAGTAATTCCTCCACCACTCACCTGTGATCACAGGGCCTTGGCTCGGTACAAAAGGTTGCTGCCCTCCTCTAACTGAAAGGCAAAAGATCTCACTAAGCCCACCCAGCAGAGACTTGGAAAAGAACTTTAAAAAAAACGGGAAGGCACTGGTGCCTGGAATGCTACACAATAAATTAAAAATTCTGAGGAAATGAGATTGACTAGAATGAAAGGCTTGTGCAAAACAGAGGAATATAAAACTGGCAGACTCTAAAATAGGGTGACTCCAAATGCCAGGAATTTGGACTCTTATTTGCTTGGTTTTAAGATATGTATTAAGGCTGAGGGGTAAGGAAAAGTCGTGCTTGAAAGCACTAGTTTGCAAGGAAGAATCTGAAGGAGAGTTAAAACTAGTCCAGTGTTGAAGTAAGAAAGAAATGGTGGGTACAGAAACGTCACAGAAAAAGCACAGCTTGGGGGAACGGGGAGGAGGGGAAATAACAGGAGCTAACACCAAGGGCTTAAGTAGAAAGAAAATGTTTTGAGAATGGTGATGGCCACACACGTACAAATGTGCTTGACATACAATAGATGCATGTATTAATTGTGATAATAATATATATAAGCCCCCAATAAAGTGATTTTTTACAAAGAAAAAACACAGCTTAATGTATGTGTGAGTGATTTTAAAGTTCTTACATTCTAAAATTCACACTTAGCATGACCGTATCAGTATTTTCTTTTTAAAAAATCATTTTATGGGCTGAGCCCAGGTGGCGTAGTGGTTGTGAGCGGGACTGCGGCCCACTGGGACGGAGGTTCAATTCCAGCAGTGGGGCTGGGCCTCCTACTCCCACCGCCGGAGAGCAGTGATGCCCACCCCCCCCCCATCCCCCAAAATCATTTTATCAGGGGCTCCTCTGCATACTCCTCTGCAGTATTCTTTTGTTTGTTGGTTTTTTGGAGGGGGGGGCATCACTGCCCTCTGGTGGGAGTGGGAGGCCCAGCCTTGCTCCTGGAGAGCTGCTGCTGGATTTGAACCACAAAGCCAGTGGTGGGCTGCAGTTCTGCACTCAACCACTATGCCACGGGGGCTGAGCCTGGCATCAGTATTCTTATTGCTCAAAATGTCCTTCAACAACACACACACTAGTCACTAACTGCCAGTCAATTCTAACTCATAGGAAGCCTATAGGACAGGGTAAAACTGCCGGTTTTACTGTTTCCCAGAGTGTAACTCTTTAAAGAAGTAAAAAGCTCATCGTTACACACACACATTCTCTCTCTCTCTCCCTCCCCAACACCCCCAGCAGATGGTGGTTTTTGAAGTGCAGATATCTTGTGGCTAACAGTCAAATCATTACGTTGTACCAAGCTCCTAGGAGAATGGTAAAGACTACAATTAAACTACGCCACACAGTCACCATCAAACAACCTAGGTCAGAAGTTGTGTTTGAGGTACAAGGACACCAGGTGCACAGTTAAGTTGCAAAGGCAGGACTAGAGATTTGGAGTCAAAGACAACTAAAAGGCCAAACCAAAAAACTAAACTCAATGCCACTGAGTTGACTCTGAGTCATAGCAAGCCTACAGAAGAGATGCGTTCTTTTGGGCTACTGAGACTATAGTTTGGCGGGAGTAGAAGCCATCATCTCTTGGAACAGCTGGTAGGTTGGACCTTGCAGTTAGCAGCCTAACGTGTAAGCAGCAAATCACCAGTGCGCTCTGATCACAAGCTAAGAGTAAAATGCCACTAAATACCTTAAGACTCCAGGAACACACAAACGAATGTAGTGCTGCCCTCACTTTGATTCAAACACCTATTGACCCCTGTATGAGGGAGTAGGGCTCTCTGCGTGGTAAACTTATGCCTACATTGTAATCTGCATGGGAGCAGGTTCTTGGGTCTTTTCTTCTGCATTCATTGGGTGGGCTCAAACCGACAACTTAAACCATAGTGCCTCAAGAACTCTTTATACAAAACACACAGGTGTAAAAACACGTTCTAAAAACAACCTAAACTTAAAATGTTGTTAGATGCCATTGAGTTGCCTCCGATCCATAGCAACCTTATGCATAACAGAAAGAAACACTGTATTGGTCAGCCCAGAGCTCGGAAGAACTTCGCACAGTTCTCCTTTTGGCTTTCCAAACACCTTGTTGCAGGTCTGGTTGCGTTGCACTGATACCCACATGTAGGTGGTTCAAACTACCAGCCACACCAAGGGAAGATGAGATTTTCTAGTTCCTGTAGAGCAGTGCTTCTCACCCTGGGGCTTTTGGCTCCTTGGGGTGGGGGGTGAGAGTGTCAAACGACCCTTTCACAGGGGGCCGCCTAAGACCATACTTCCGATGGTCTTAGGAACTGAGACAGCACTCCTCTGTCTCCGGTCCGCCCAAATTCAGATACACCCACACACGGAGTCACCACAACGTGAGGAACTATTTATCAAGTTTGCAAACCACAACTGTAGAGATTTGCTGTTGTGAGATTCACCTGGCTGATCCTGCAGGCATTTGAACATGCCAGCATAATTTCTAGCATCATAGCAACACACAAGCTACCACAGTATGACAAACTGGCAGCAAAGTGGTGGCCTACAGAATTATAGCCTCAGAAAGGCAATAGGGCCACCACGTGTCAGAATCAGCTCATTGACAGCAAATTGGCTGGATAACCATATTAGACCAAGTTTAAGAACATGCAGTGGAGGTCAGTAACTTGCCTAAAGTTAGGTCGCAACTCTAAAGTCAATTTTCACCCCCTTTCTCTCCTAAACCTTCTTTCTTTGAGTTACTTTATAACTTTTTTCATTTAGCACCCTCAATGCCATAATTCACATCATCTAATTATATAAGGCAGAATTTCCAAGTTAAAAATAAACAAGATACAGTGATGCCCCCCAAAACAAAGAAACAAACAAACAAAAACAAAATTAGTCAACATCTTTAGCTGTCCTCCTCCAACTTTACTAACCTAGCCAGGAAAACTGAACCAATAAAGAAGATAATTCTTTATTGCAATTATAAAGGGAGGGAAAATATAAGCTTACCTAGTCAGTGTGACAGACTATTTGAATGAAACAGCAACATTTTCAAAGTGTAAATACGTATTATAAGAATGGATCAAGAAAGCAGTTTTAATGATAATTTTGTAGGGAAACATAAAGTAGTCAAGGTAACAGTAGCACCAGAAAGAGAGCAGAGGGCAATCCTGAGATTGAGAAGCAATGTGATAACCAGAGAACAAGGTAGAGACCAAGGGGCCACGTGACCCAGAGTCTAAGGACCAGAGAGAGAGACATGGCTGTGTGAACAAAATATTTTACGTGTGTGTGAAGTTTTCTGATCCAGGTTTGTAACAGCCTGTTAACTTCCCTAATAAACCCCCATAAATTTGGGGGAGAGGAGAGACAGTACAAGTAATAAACTAAGTCAGGATAAGAAAATAAATATATAAAAAGCAGAAACAGCATTTTGCCATATCAAAATGTCCTCAGCAGCACACAATGAATAGCAATTATCTAAAAAAAAAAAAAAAAATCCAAAAAAGATAAGAACTATTTTGACTTGGACAATCTGCAAACAGACCTAAACCTGGATATGATCATATAAAACAATTGACTCACATTCTGATCCTTCATCTATGGGCCCTGTAGCGAACTACCCTGGGTCCTTAAAAAAAAACAAACCACAAACTAACCTCATTTTACAAGTTGGAAACTAGACTCAAGGAGATTAAGTGACAGCCTAGAATCAAGTAACTAGTTTTAAAATGAAGATTTAAAAACTGAATTTTCCTAAGCCATCTCCAATACTTTTTCTTTCCACCAAGCACTAATTACAGATATAGTGCAGTGGTATACCTCTTTAAAAGCACTTTCTCAACTAGAATCTACCAGCAGTGTAACCCTGTGAGGTCCAATTTTATTTAAAAGTATTTCCTCTGGAAACTTTCTTATTCATCACTGTATTTACCCTGTGACTATATTACTTGAATACACTACCATTTATTGAATGAACTAACTCAACTCCCAGCCACCATCTCCAAACCGTGAAGTTACAAATAAAACCCAAGTTGTTAAAGAAACTCATTACATTTATCCATCAGACCTTTCTCTGAAATATCTAACCAGTTTTAAAAATAATAAACTTAAAAAAAAAACTTCCTATAGTCGTGAAAGTCTGCAGTATGAAATTATAATCATATATAATTTAAAACTCAAGGGCATAAAAAGGCAATTCTCCACATTAGAAAGAAAAAAATCTCATTAGAAAGGAAAAACCTTTCAGCCTTTTCCTAATTATATTATATCCTTCTCTGATCCTATGCAGCTTCAATAATAAACAGAGATACGACTGTGGTACCCTACAAGTGAGACTGTGGTACCCTACAAGTGAATTTCACCACTTGTCCCTAAAAAACAAAGAACTATTAGCTTTCATCATCTAACTCTTATCTCACAGCCTTCTAGTGTTTCTAGTGTTTTTTTTTTTGTTTTTGTTTTTAACAATTGGGAGAACCAGACAGGCTCAGAGGGTGTAGATTCTGGTCTACGGAAGAGTGAGAACACAGGCAACTTGCCATCCCACTAAACCATCTGGTAACAGCCTCAGTGTGTTGTGAAGCACCATTTCTAACATTGTTTCCAGGGATATCTCATTTTACTGCACTTCTCAGATACCATGCTTTTTACAAATTGATGCCATCTTTTAATTTATTTCCTAATAGCACATGCATCCTTTGTGTCTGTCACACTTTGGTAAGTCACATACTACCATATTTTCTGTACCGTAAAACACACCAGACCATTAAGACACACCTAAATTTTAGGTGAGGAAAACAAACAAAAAACATATTCTGGACCAAATAGTGCCAGTATACTCAACTGTTCTGGGATATCACACTTTTGGACAGTAAGACTCACCTTTGTTTTCCTCTTACTTTTGAGGAAGGGAAAGTGTGTCTTATGGTCTTAAATCTATGATATTTCAACATTTTCATAATGCTCTTGCACACTTAATAGACAACAGTACAATGTAAACTATTACATGCCCTAGGAAACAAAAACAAACAAAAATGTATGACTCCCTTTACTGAGCTACTCACTTTACTGTGGAATTTGCTTTGTTAAGGTAGTCTGAGGTATGCTTGCAATCAATGAGAGATCAAATAAAGCAGCAATGAAGCTCAGTAACAGGTTGATCAATTAAAAGTTACATGTGACTAATACAAACATAGCAACTGTTGTGACAAATCCAACTTACCTCTCCCTCTCTCCTAGTTACACACACATTCAAAGTTTAGAAGTCTATTGCCCGTTTGTGCAAGTTAGCCTTGCTTTACCAAGGAAGCAAATCCAGATGTCATGTCTGTGCAGTATCTGGTGGACTGAGTATCATGTGGTTTCAAAAACTAAGCAGAGAAACCACTACGTTACTTATCAGGAGTAAGACATCCTGTGACTGACCTGCCTCCATGCTTCTGCTTTCTCAAAGTACTCACCCAGAAACATGTACTTCATTTCATTAACATTATTTTTTTCAGTAAGATGAAAAATGTGCCAAGTTTATTTGAAAAAGAAAGAAAAAACAAACAGTATCTGTATCATCATTTCAACAGCTTTCAGCTTTCAAATCTTTCTTTCAAAGACCTCATACAATGCACTTGGCTTCACTATTCCTTTAAATGTAGTTTAGAGTGAGGTAACAAGAAGCACTATTACTATGGGAGCATATTATGATTATGCCAAGCATCAGCTGCAAAGTTGACACATCTCTAGGCCCTATAAGACTGCAGTTCTCAAATGTCTTCAACATGTAATATGCTGTCTCTCAATGCCTCTAGTCACTGCAGTCAACACTTGTCAAACAGACCAGCTCTTGCTTGCGGACATTATATGGTGTCATTCTCTGAGGCTGCTTCTACCACTTATTGTATCTAATCATGGTTCATGGCTCACTGGCCCAATGAAAGACTGGTGTCCTGGGGCTCCTAAAAGACCTGCCATCACATGCACACACACACACACACACACACACACAAAATGTGTGCTGGGAGGTTCAGTGTGGCCTTACAGTTTAATAACTTATCTTAATTTTCCATGAAAAATAGAAGTCATAATTCGGGAGAGGAAGAGGAGTTGTCACTAACAAATAGTTCTCAAACAGTCCTCTTGGATATTCTTGCCCTTACTCTTAGAGAAGGTCACAAATTCAGAGCATGGATCACTGAGCCATTTTGAGATACAAAGGAAAACAATGATTGGGCACTTTTAGTTAACACAAATTTCTCCTTGTACCCCTTACTAAACTACTGCAAAAAAAAAAAAAAGGCTCAGGGGGCATATCTGACATCTTCCTGGCTATATAAGAGATTCCAACTCCACACAACTCAAGGCCAACAGCCACCAAAGCCTCACTCTCCTGTCTGTCTTTGCCTATTCTGGCACCAACTGTTCCTCCCACTTACACTCTACTTTTCAGTTGGGTTCACAGTGGCCACTCTGCCTCAGTCTCAAGTCTTGATGCTGCTCTTCTGATATACCTCATGGTCTCTGGTCTTGGCCTGACTCCTTTGCTCTGACCCCATGATCTCTGTGCCACAGCCTAGTGCGTTTGGTCTCAGTCTCTGCCACTTTAGACAGATCTCTTCCTGGTTCAGGGGCAGAAGCCAAGGAACCACGTGGTTGAGAGGCTGATGACCAAAGACTTGACTGCTGGGGGAGGAGAGGTGTTGCTGTGGACTAATGACTGTATCCTTGATGTTTTCTGATCCTGGCTTGTGGTAACCTATTAACTTCCCTAATAAATCCCTTTAATCATGAGTTCTGTCTGAGTTGTGTGTGGTTATTGCAATGAATGATCAAATAAAAGCTAGAAGTGCTGTGAGAGGAATGGCTGGTGTTAAGAGTTGATAAAAATAGAGATGCCTGATCCCTGCCTCATGGCAATAGGGAAGCCAGAGGAGGTCAGATATGCATCAAGACAACAAAAGATGGTAATTTAGTTCACACCCTTTAGGAAGGAATAGACTCTGAATGCACTCAACCTTAACCCTGTCCAAGAGCCACAGGTTACACACTGGACTGCCTACCTTGAACCCACTAGCTACTCAGTGGGAGAAAGAGGAGGCTTTCTATTTCCTTAAGGAATTTAATCTCTGAAACCAAAGGTGGCAATTCTATCATCTAAAAAGTCCTAAATTAGAATTGACTCACTGGCGGGCTTTAATTCCATCTATTAGCACAGCAGAGAATTCCCTTCAAAATGGGACTATAACCACAGGCATCGACGCCAGAATCTATAATACATTACGTAAATGACTCTGGCTAGAAGAGCCATATTAATTGACATCTCAACTATGAATTTATTCTAAAGTAAGAACTCGGTCCACTCTGCGCCTGTCATAATCTGAAATAAGGGGTCTATTTTGTCATTATTCAACTGAATTTTTAAATATTACAACTTTCTCATTAATCAGAGTGGAAAGTCAAACCTTCTACTGTTTGGGGAGAATACAGGTCTACAGCCTTTAGAAACTTAACAGGTCATAAACTATTCCAAAAAAGGTACAAATTTGAATTAAGACAAATAGGGGGTTGAATCTTGAGTTTGATTACCTTCTAAATGGCTTAATGTGTGCTAAAACCACATAACTTCTTTAAGTCAAAGCTTCTGCTGCAGTAAAATATGCATGAAACACCATCTATATAAAAACAGATAAGGAGTGATAAAAGAAAAGGGGTAATGTGAGCTGTTCTTCGCCTGCTGCTGGGTGCCACAAAGACCTACCTGATGGTGCCAGTACTAGTTGTGACCCCTTAAAGCAGTGGTTCTCCACTTTCTGAATGCTGTGACCCTTTAATGCAGTTCCTCATGCTGTGTGACTCCCCCCCACCATAAAATTATTTTCACTGCTACTTCATAACTGTCTTTTTTCTACTGTTATGAATCTGGTGACCACTGTGAAAGGGCCATTCGACCCTCAAAGGGTTCAGAACGCCTGTCTTAAACTATAGCATTAAGAACTCTGAAAAATTCTCACTACATGGGAAGAGAAACAGCACCTATTTAAAACCATCTTTTAAGTGGCAGGTGCTTGGTTAGGCCCTTATTAGTAATTCTTACTCAAATTTACGACGTATTTTCCACACATTTTAAAGATGTTCGATAATTAAGCAGGTCACAGTTATGTATGGTGATTCTATCCCAGGTCCTGCTTACATCAAATGCTACACAGGCTCTACTACACATCTTATATAGCTATTTTTGAAAACACATGCTGCTCTCAAATTGTGGTTTAATTTGGAAAGAAGTTAAAAAATCAGCCAAAAGGAAGCTGAAATTGAACATATTTTTGAGCCAATTAATTCCAAGCTAAAGACTGATTTTTAGATCTTTAGTCAGTGCTTATGTGTTGGATTTGTTAACTGCAGCAGTTCAAAACCACTAGCCAGTGATCAGAATAAAGAAAAGACTCTACTCCCATACATATTCATAGTCTAGGAAATCCACGTGAGTGGTTGTATGCAGGATTCAACTGAATGAGAGTAAGTTTGGGTTTACTTGGGCAATCAAGACTACTACTACTGTCAGGGGCTACGAAATTCATTCTGACTCCTAGTGACACTGTACAAACAGAACGAAACACTGCATAGTCTTGAGCCATTCTCAAATCGTTATGTTTTAAAAAAACACAACCAATCATTTCAAAAATAATAGTGTCAGAGAAACCAACATTTAAAGAATCTAAATCAAAGGTAAGCTGCAGGATACACCTATGTACACTTTGAATACTATCCTTAACTCTGACCAAAAATGGAGACTGCTAAAACCAGTGCAAAAGAATCTTGTGGCATTTCCATTCATTCAAGATTATGAGTCTGATATATAAATAGCACATCTCATGAATAAATCCTAGGAGAAAAAAATATTTCCAGAAAGTTTTAAAATCTTAAAAAA
Source organism: Nesogale talazaci (assembly GCA_004026705.1). NCBI lineage: Eukaryota > Metazoa > Chordata > Mammalia > Afrosoricida > Tenrecidae > Nesogale > Nesogale talazaci. Next base: position 50,571 of record PVJH01001094.1, read on the forward strand.
TCAAAAGGGTAGTTCTACTCTGACCTATAAGGTCACTATGAGTTAGTGTCTAGTGGACTGTGTTCTATGGTAAATCTTTTTAACTCCTCATAAACTATAACTTTGAATAAGTTGGTCAAGCTTGCTGATTATTAACAAAACCTAAGTTTTAACTTTTTAACCATATAGGAGAATGCTTTCTGATCCATACTAAATTATAAGGGTATTCTAAAAACTGAAATTCTAGTGGGGGTGTGTCCTAAGCTTACAACATGGACAATTCAGAATTGTGGTTGTAAACCTCTTCTTGAGGAATACTTTTAGTGGTTTGATCAAATTTAAGGATCTTTCTCTCCAAAAAATGCGCATATGAACTTTTGCCAGCTACATAAGACACCCCATGAAAATCCATTGGCAGCTCCCACAAGTTATCGCGAATTCATAAGCCCTAAAGACTCCTTTTCCACAAATTTTTTGTTCAAGACACTTTTCTTGCAGTCTTTAAATAGCAAAGTTCCTTAAGGAATTACATTTTCCCATTTACAAAAACTGTATCTACCCACAACCTTGCATTGAAGAAACTTCAGTACTCCCAGCACTTGAAAGACTCTGGTGTCTGTTATCCATTACGAAGAGTACTCACAAGATGTGTGGCCCTAAACTAAGAGTGGCAAAGAGAATTCCAAACATTATCAAGGTCAGTGACCTTAAGCAGTTTAGAATCCAGTTGTGCACAGTCTGTTCCATTAAAGACAGGGGGAGAGGGAGAGACAACCAAAAAAAAAAAAAAAAAAGCCTTTCAACAATTTTCTTACCATTGGGGGGTACCTTTAAGTGGAAATCTTTAAGATTAGATGGGTAAAGCAGTAAACCAGGGAAAATGGCCAAAATATAAATTCACAGAAAATTTTAAAAGAATACATTTTCTAAGGAATTCATAAGCCCAAGAATGATACCATCTATCACCAGAAATAAAAACCAAAACCAAGACTCACTCCTGTTAAGTCAATTCTGATTAACAGTAGCCCTACAGGGCAGAGAAGAATTGACAGTGTAGGTTTCCATGGCTATAAATCTTTATAAGAGCAGACATTCTCATCTTTATCTCAGAGCAGCTGGTGGGTTCAAACTGTTGACCTTGTAGTTAACAACACAACTAGTAAACTTTAAAAAAACCTATGACCAATTCTAGAAGTTAAATCAACTTGACTTCAGAGAATAAGATGACAATGAATTAGGTAGAATAGAATTGATAGATAGGAAGATGGCACAATGTCTCTGAGAACTATACTTTTTAAAACGTTTCTGAAAACTATTAGAATAACAAAGCATTTAAGCAGCTGGGAAAGTACAAGGCATGGATCCTATATGTAAGGAGATGTTTCAAAAAGTTCATTTAAAATATGGAAGTGAATGAAAATGGAATTTTTCTACCAGTTTTTTTTAAAGGCCCAAGGTATATATGTATTATCATGGTAGCTATCACTAACCAATCACACCACCCTGTGTGCCCACTGTGCCCCACAATTTCTCAACAGAATTCCTCAAGTGGCTTCCAGCTTCAGAGTTGAACTAATTTATTGTTCTCAATAGCTCTATTTCAAACACTGTTCAAGTAAACTAAAAGCAGCACCACGAACTAATATATGTCACATTAAATGAAGTTTTAACAAGTCTCACTTATTTTTGCTGCTCAAAACACAAAATACTCTTTTAAAGTGCTATTAATATTTAAAATATATATTTCCCACAAATGACCTTTATCTAAGAAAAATATTCTTCTTAAAGAATATCATCTTCCTATGAACGAGTTCTAAAAAGCTTTAATTTTATTTTTGGCAGCTTTCATTTTCTATCTCAATATGCATTAAAAACCAAACCAGATAAATACATTCACTTTGTGTGAGTACAAGAAAGGTAAAATTACACAAGCTTACTATTTGAAGTGAACATAAAAATATACTTAAAAAATAAAAAAACAGTAATTCAGATCTACAAATAGTTTTAAATAAAGTAAATACAAAAAAGGGTAACTAATGAAAGACTAAAGGGAACAGATATTACTGCTTCTCTCTTCCTTCCAAAAAGAATTTGGCAGAGCTCAGACTCTAGAAGATAAAAAGGGAAAATTCAGAATCCTGTAAGTAAAGAATTATTTCCTAAATACTCAAAACTAGCAAAGCAGGATGTAATAATCTACAAAGAAATCTACTTCCTAACCTAATTTGGCAGGGGTCTGGTAGTACAGGTACACAAGCAAAGTTAAACCTTAGGACTAACAGAAAGGGCTATTCCACACCAACTCCAAATACAACATGTGCTAACACAAAAACAATACATCACTTTGAGAAAGTTATCTGTTAGTGCCCATTAGAGGGTACTAAATACATCTTAACTATTTTTAAAGAAAGTTTCCCCAGCAAAAACTGCCAAGTAGGCACCACCTCAACTCCTGGATACATAAAAGGGACTACACTCAAACTGTTCACACCTTTTCCCCATAATTTTCTGCTACTTTAAGGCCTAGCTAAGCAATTTTAACTCTTTATTACAAAGGTATACTATACATTTCTGCTCAGGACCTTTTGTCGCTCAAGAACAGTGCGAAACCTAAGTCATCTGCAAAGACATGACATAACCCTTGAAAAGGTTCAGACTGGGCTGAGCCCCGGTGGCGTAGTGGTTGTGTGCGGGACTGCGGCCCACTGGGATGGGGGTTCAATTCCAGCTCCACAGGAGCAAAGGCTGGGCCTCCTCCTCCCACCACCTGAGGGCAGTGATGCCTTAAAAAAAAAAAAGAAAGAAAAGGTTCCGACTTTTAAAAATCCATTTGCATCCCAGTCAGGTGGTGCTTTCTTGTTAGGATTATACAGTTCCCCCACCCACCACCCACCCTCAAACACACACCAAAAATCCAAAGTCACTGACATGGGATTATTTCTGACTCATAGCCACCCTAGACAGGGCAGGACTGCCTATGTGAGTTTCTGAAACTCTTGACAACAGTTAAACAAGCCGTAGTATTTGGAGGGAAAGGAGTTTAAAATCTAACCTCAGTGGCCTACATATGGAGAATTAAAAAAAAAAACTACGGTCCATAGGACCAAAGTAAGTAACTAAACGAGACCCCAGGAAAGCAGCTTTGCTAGTTGGGCAGATACTGCCGGAAGGCGCTTCAGGGCCAAGGCCAAATAGTGAGTGAAGACTGGTTTGCGTGAGTCTTCCTTCTCAGCGGCCTCATTCTCATCACAAGTTCTGAGTCGCAAACGGCGGAGCCTCTGTCCTGAGGATACTGTGGCTACTGCATCAAGTTTGAGCAGGGGATAGGAGAGGGGGCAAATGGTTAAGTGTTAGCCTGCGGTGCGCAAGGTCAGCAGTTCGACGCCGGCGAAGAAGAAAGCCCGGGCTTGCTCTTCCCGAGACGGTCTGGGAAACTCAAAGGAAGGCCCTCTACTCGGTCCCCTAAGAACTTCTCAAACGCTCCTGCTGAAAACCTCAGCTTTCCTACCCAGGAAGGCCGGAAGGGGACCCTTCTGTGGGTTCGGGCCACCCTTCCCCTAGTTCAGAAGAGTAGGCACCTCCCATTCCCCCACGGGCACACGTGGGGTCGAGACCCCTGCCGAGGGTTGCCAGCCCCCGTCCCTTCCCCCCCACCCGCGCGGTGCCAGCCTACCTCCTGGATGCGCTTCCGGGCCCGCTGCAGCACCTCCTCGTAGCCCTTCTGCCGCAGCTCGCTGAGGCTTTCGTAATACTCCTCGGGGTCGTCGGTCTCCGTGAAGAGGACCTGCGACAGGATCTTCCAGCCGCAGGTGTCCAGGCCGTGGCCCAGGTAGACCTGCAGCTGGTAACACAGCGTGTCCACCTCCTGCTCGGTCATCTCGGGGGCGCCCCCGAACAGCACGGTCCACATGCCCGAGGGCTCCTCGGGGAACACGGGCAGGCAGGGCTCCAGCTGCGAGTTGACGGAGCAGAGCTGCTGGTGGACGGCGCGCAGGTCCTGGAAGGAGAAGAGCCCGGCCCAGCTGCACTCCTCCGCCGGGGCCTCCAGCTCCGCGGCGGCCGGCGGCGGCGGCGGCGGCGGCAGCTCCGAGTCCGGGAGCGCCTCGGGCGCCGCGTCCTCCTTCACCAGCTCCAGCACCTCGATCTCTTCCGAGACGGCTCCCGAGGCGCTCACCACCCGCACCGAGGTCACCGGCACCTCCCCGGGCGCCGTCGGGGCTGCCGCAGGGCCGAGGCCGGCCCCCTCTCTAGGGTCTGCTCCCCTCCGGACCGGGCTGGATCTGGCCCGCACTGGGCTCCGGAGGGGGCTTTCCGCCCCTTTGCCGGCCGGGCTCCGCAGCAGCGGGTCCCCGCGCTGGCTGCGCGCGCTCCTAGGCGAGCCGCCCTCCGCCCAGGCGGCGCTCCTCCGGGGCCCGGGACTACGGCCCGCCGAGGCAGCGGCGGGGGCCTCGGGTCGGCCCTTGACCGCCGGGCTGCCGGGCCCTCGGGACCCATCGGACGCGGAGCCCGCGGCCTCGGGACCCCCGCGCGCCCTGGCCGGCTCCCGGGAGCCGCTCCTCTGCCTCTGGGCCGTCCGGTTGTGGCAGGTTATGGCAAACTTGCCCTCGATCTCGTTCCAGGCCACGATGAAAACGAACTTGTGCTTCTCGCGTTCATCGAACACATGGGGCCGCACGGCCACCCAGTCCGACTCCAGCGTCTCCTCTAGCGCGAACGACATGGTGGCTCCGGCGCCGGGCCGCGGGGGAGATGCCCCCCGGCCCTACCGCGCGAGGACTCGCCGGCTGGCAGCGCCGCGCCCCCCGCTCACCCTTGCCGGGCGCCTTCAGCCATCTTAAGCGAGCCGGCTGGCTCTCCTCCCTCGCTGGTCGCCCCTCGGCACTCGGACCCGTCGCGCTCTTTTGTGGCCCGGCTCGCGGAACAGACAATACGCGTCGCCAGAGCAGGTAGTTCACATGGTCACGTGCGGCCGGATCTGTTTACACGCCCCGCGTCGCGGTAGCGCCGCGCGCTCGCCCCGGCCGCCCCCCGCGCGGCTGCGCCCGAGCCCTGAGCCAGGCCGCGGGGCTGCGTCTGCGGCGCGCCGGAGGTGAGGCGTGGGTCCCGCGGGGCCCGGCGGGCCGGTCCGCGCTCGGGGCCGGGGTTGGTCGGCTCTCCGCGGCTCGGTCGGTCGGTGTCTTCCCGCTCTCCGCTCGGCACCGCCCTAAGCCGACCCGACGGACGGACGCGTCTCCCAAACTCGGCGCCTCAGCATCGCCACAATGTTGCCATTCGACTGCTGACGTCGGCGGCTCCACGAGGGACGTAAACACGGGCACGTGCCGCACGCTGGTGACGCGACGGCGGCGGCGCGCGCACCGCCCGGCACCGCCCCTAGGCGTCCCCAACCAGCTGCCGGCAGCGACCGCACTCGGGAGAGTCGGCTTCTGCGCAGGTTCCTCGCGGGCGTGGATCCCGCAGACTGCGGCCGACGTCTCCGAGTGGGGTGAGTGGCAGGTGTGTCCTGTGTGGCAGGTGGCCTCCGAACCCTGCGGGAAGAGGAACCGTGGCTGAGGAACTGAGACTTTCAGGCATTCAAAGGAGCCTGGAAATGTAAATTCACCTCCTTTGGCTGTGTGGGAGCCCAGAGGGATAACTTGTTTGAAAAGAAGTATCCTGTAACATAAGGAGAACTTGGCCGCGTCTCCCCCTGTAAGGTCCTTATTAAAAGTAATAGACACAATTTGAGATAGGAGAGAAAGGTACTTGAAGCAGAACTTAAAAAATAAAACGAAACGAAAATTCAGCCGTGTTCTAATCATGTTTACATTTCTGTCCATGCAGAGTTGTGGTGCTTCGGGTTTCATCATTGTCTAGTGTTTTGTGAACTTCACTTTGAGGTCACTGGACCTGAGTCCTTGTGGGGTGTTGTGTTTTTTCTTTTTCCAATTACCAGAGTTCCCAGAATCCCTACCCACCCCCACCCCCAAATCCACTAAGGAACTTTACCATTCATACTTAGTAAAATATATGGCAGGTAGCTATAATGAGACATCCTCGTAAAATGACCGAGTAGGTTTTATAATCCAGTATAAATTCTCCAGGCCATGTTGCAGGTATTATGTATTCCTAGTTAAATGGAATGTGCTTTTTACTTTTGTCCAGACTTCTGAAATATATGTAAAACTCTTTGCATTAAACTTGGATTTTCAGATACCTGGAACAGACGATCATCCTCATATATCTAATATATAAGCAGTCAAAGAAAGGTTTTAGACCTTTTGTTGAGTTTTGAACAATTCCCTATCCCAAAAGGGGAGGGGGTTGTGTGTGTTTCTTTGGACTATAGGCAAAAAGGACTTAATTTCTTAGTCTTTTAAAGTTCTTTGTGTGAAAGCACAGACTTTCAAATTGTGTTACCTCGCAGGGAAAAAGAAAAAAAAAACATTGCAAAATGGAATTACCAGCTGAAGTGCAGTCACTCCATATAATTTAGCCTTTCAAGTTCAAAACCACCAACAGCAGTGGGAGAAAGCCCAGGCTTTCTACCCTGAAGAATCACAGCCTCAAACTCACAAGGGCAGGCCTGCCTTGCCCTGTAGTTTCCCTACCAGCTGGAATCGACGCAAAAGCTTTGAGTTTGGTTTTCCTTTGTGTCACGACACCCTTTGGGGATATAAATTTTAGCTTCTATGCCTGAAGTTGTACTCTCATTTTGAAAAGAATGAGAGTATAAGCTTAAAAAAAAAAAAAAAACCTCTCGCCCTCCAGTCAGTTCACCTTCCTCAGGACCCTGCTAGACAGGCTAGCACTGCCCTTGTGGCTTTCTGAGACCGTTGGCTCTAGATGGGAGTAGAGCCAATAGGGAGATGGAAAGGTTGGCATTTTTCAGTTGGCTACCCCTGTGTAACCCACCACGCCACGGGGGCTCCTGGTGCTGCGAGGTGCCATCAAGTCCGTCCTGACGCTTCGTGACCCAGAATGAAACACTGCCTGCTCCTGTGCCATGCTCACAATTGTTCCGATGGTTGAGCCCTGGGTTACAGCCCCTGTGTCATTACATCTCCGCTTGAGGCTGCCCCCTCAAAGGATTAAGGTAGGTTGTATTTTGAGTCTCCTCCCTTCTAGGGGGCGTGACTCAATTTACCTTAGGGTTTGGTCTGCGGAAAGCCCAAAAGGACACCATCATCAAAGGCCTTTTTGTTGTGACTTCCCCTACCTGTCTGAGCCTTCCTAGAAATTAGGAGATCTGCTTTGACTTTTAGACACGTGGGCAAAGTGGGAAAAGATGAGGCTCTCTCTATTCCCATAGAGATTTACAACCCCAGAAACCCACAAAGACAGTGGTGAGTCAGAATGGACTCAATGGCCATGAGTTTGGTTTTTCAGCCGTTCGGCTTGGGGCCTGGCATCTGCCTGACCTCTGGTTCTTGGGCCTTGGGTTGCAGCCTATCATCTGACCTGATTGTGTTAGCTCTCACAAGGGAGAGACATATCTCAGTCCTTGGGTTTGTGAGAGAAAGAACTCACCTCAATGCCGGCATTGTGATCCAAGTAAGTTTTATGAAAGTTCGAAATTTCATGTTTACACAGGAACCCCCAGGGCCCCTCACGCTACCACGGCCTGCCTAGAAGCTGCTGGAGGAGAAAGTCACACAACGTGGGTTCCAGGATTCTGCCTTTTCAATTCCTCAACAGGGAGGCATGGTTGACAATCCTGGTCCACCCCACTGGTTGAATTGAATTCACCTGCCCCAGATAGGCCAATACGGTGTAACGCACACCTAGGTGTACCACCCTTTCCTGGCCAGAACCTCTAAGCATGCGCAATGGATACCCCAGTCCTGGTGTTAGCTACCTAACAATTTCACCAGTTTCTGCACCTTTGTGGCTGAGGAGGACCCTTCAGAAGGAAGTCTAGACTTCAGATTTGGAACTTCATAGCACCCACAACCACATGAGCCTTTTCTTTAGTCCTTGTGAGTTCTGTGAAGTATTGTAGTGAAATGCAGAACTGAGGGATGTGCGTGGATATCCGAGGGGGTGAGTGGTGGTTGATATCAGGGGTCATGGAGTAGAACAGCATTTTAGGAAATTCAGAAATTTGGGACATCTCGCATCTCCACCTCCTTGGGACTGTTGTTGGGTGCCATCCAGCCACTTTCAGCTCAGCAATCCCAGGAACAGCAGATGGAAGTGCCTCCCGGTCCTGGGCCAGCCTCACATTTGTCTTGTATTAATTCTTCTCGAATCAGCCAGGCTTGAAGTGTTTGCTAATGAAGTACAAGGCTGCACCCTTCAGCTTTCTAGTCAATGTAAAGAAAACCAAAATCCTTACCACCAGATCAATAGGCAGCATCATGATAAATGGAGAAATGATGGACATTGTGAAAATTTTCATTGTGCCTGGATCCATAATCAATGCTCATGGAAGCAACATTCAAGAAATCAAAAGATTTAAAAAAAAAAGGGGGGGGGTTTTGCATTGGGAAAATCTGCATAAGACCTCGTAAAAATGTTGAGGAGCAAAGATGTTATTTTGAAGACTAAGATGTGTCTGACTCAGAACTCACTCAAATTCATTGCCGCTATGTCAATTTTGACTCATCATGACCCCATAGAACAGAGTAGTACTGTCCATATGGGTTTCCAAGGCTGTAATTTTTTTGGGGGGGGAGCATCACTGCCCTCTGGTGGTGGGAGTAGGAGGCCCAGCCCTGCTGCTGGATTTGAACCTCCAACCCAGTGGGCCGCAGTCCCGCGCACAACCACTACGCCACCAAGGCTCAGCCCCCACCAAGGCTGTAAATTTTATAGGAGTAAAAAGTCTTAACTTTCATCTGCAGAGTGCCTGCTGGTTTGGGGATAAAGGGGGTAGTCTCCACCAAATGCCTACACTAAATGAAAATTAGCTGGCCGTGCTGCAGTAAAGGGGTTGCAAAGAAATCAGGCATACATTAGACACCTATGGAGACAACCCAAAGATAGGCTGTCAGACCAGACCAGTCACAAGTCACCTCGGTCCAGGTGGAGATCAATGAGGCACATCCACCCTAGGCACCAGTGACATTACATTACACACGTGCACCTGAACTCAGCTGAATTCTTTTCAGTGCTGTGAAGCAAAGAAGTGAGGTACCCCAATCCAGGAACCTAACAGAAGTCCCCTGGATGACCAGAAGAACAAACAAATTTACCTTTGAAGTGTTATAAGGTACAAAAGAGACCCCCATCTTAAATATAATTTAAGGAGATCATATATTAATCTTAAAAGAAACAAGGCAACATAAAGACAAAAGCACATCATGCAGATGAGCGAGGGCGTTAGCTTGAGGTCAAAATGGCTCCCCAGGGCTTGTTGAAATGCAAAGGTTCAAAAGGGGAATGGAAGGGAGGAAAAAGCAAAGGGATGAAAACATGACTTGTGGCAGATCAGTGCGTCATAATGATAGGTGGGACCGCAGAAACAGGAACAGAACCTATATATGTTAGATAAAAGGACTTACAAGATTAGTCCAGGCCTTCCAACCAAGGCAGGGTGAGCCTGATAGGGCATGACTCATGAATATGCAACTCCCTGTATTGTGCCCAGTAAGATGACTTACACCAAGGACACATGCAGTTAAGCCCCTAAGAGAGAGACTGCCCTTGCTAGGGCTGACTAGAACCAGGTGGAGGCAAAACAGTCCTCAAGGCACTCTGCCTAAGGGCAAAGTTGTCAACTTCTTTGATCAGCGATGAGAAAATATTCATTGGAGGCTTAATCTGTTTGAGGACCCCACAAATGGATTTTGGGCCCTAACTTTTATGAAGAGTGTGTGTGTGTGGGGAGGGGGTGTTGCTCAGAATTTAAGTTCTTTAGTACAACCAGCGTGCTCCTTAGAAGCTAGGATGGGGAGACTTTCATCTCGCATACCTTGCGCATGTTACCAGGAAAGACCAGTCCCTGGCACAGGACATCATGCTTGGTCAAGTAAACGAGCCCAAGGTCATGACCTCAAAAAAGAGAGCAAGACCCTCAAGGAGATGGATTGACACAGTGGCTGCCACAGTGGGTTCAAACATAGGGACCATTGTAAGGATGGTGCAGGATAAGACGGTATCTTATTCTCTTGTACTCCGGGGTCGCTATGAGTTAGAACCAACTTGGCAAGACTTCTCGTACATACATTGGACATGTTGTCAGGAAAGGCCAGTCCCTGGAGAAAGACACCATGCACCATAAAGTTGAGCAGTGGTTCTCAATCTGTGGATTATGACCTCTTTGGGGGTCAAACAGAACAACCCTTTTACAGGGGTCACCTGATTCATAACTAGCAAAATTGCAGTAATGAAGTGGCAACAAAATATTATGGTTGGGGTGGGGGGTCACCACAACATTAAGGAACTGTATTAAAGGGCCGTGGCATTAAGAAGGTTGAGAACCACGGAAATGGACAGCAGGGAAAAAAATGCTCTGAACAATGTGGATTGACACCATGAGGGCTCAAGCGTAGGAACAATTGTGAGAATAATTTAGGACAGGGCAGTGTTTCCTTCTGTTGTATTTAGAGTCTCAAGGGGTCAGAACTGACTGTCTTGGCACCTGGCAGCAATAACAGTGTTCACCAAGGGAGGGCTTTAGAACATCAGGGCAGGAGTCATCCTGTGACATGGGGGATGCCACGTAAATCTGGGCTGACTACCCATACTACTGCTAGCTTGTGTATATTCTTCTGGTTCATGTTAAGCCTTAGAGGTACCTTTCTCATTTTTTTAGGGAGGAGTTATATATTTTTTATCATTGGGGGCTCAGACAACTCTTACTACAATCCATACATACTTCTATTGGATGCAAAGCCCATTTGTACATTTGTCGCCATCATCATTCTCAAAACATTTCCTTTCTACTTAAACCTTTCTCATTTTATGGATTAATAATCCTACCTGACTATAACTTCTAACCCACTTATATTGGGAAGTTTCAGGCCCATGATCACTTAGGATCCAAAGTGTAAGTGTTGTTGGAGTTCGTTAGCATATTGGAAGCTGTTTTATTGAAACTCTGTATTCCTCATGTGCCTTGCTTATTAGCCCCAGGCACCTCGGTTGTGATTCTTCTAGGGGAACGTCCCCTAAATTCCACATTATATCTTTTTCTATGACTGAAAAGAGCCAGCTGGGATGTTTGTCTCCAGCAGTGCAGCAGTTACTGCAGAGGGACCTGCTTGAGAACCATTCTTTCCTCTGGCCCCCACTCAAAGTTAGTGTCTTTCTTTGTGTGCCTTATAGGTGAACCAGAGCGAGATTTGGGTGTGAAATATTTGTCTCCCAAATGGAAAAGGCCTAACTCATTGTAGTAGGGGGAGATATAATGCAATTTAGTTGGGGATGAATTAACCTCTAATACAGAATTAGTAAACCAGAGTGCTCCTTAGAAGCACTTCAAAATTTCTCTTTTGGAGTACATCCTGCAACGCGTCCAAAGTCTACTCAGTTGTCAAGAAACTGAAGCTTTGTAGAACACATCTCCCTCCCTGAAGAACAGCTGAAAGGGTAGGTGAGGAGTCGATATGCTTTTGGCAACTAACCGTAAGTAATTCAAAACCACCAGCCACTAAGGAGAAAGAAGAGGCTTTCTTCTCCCTTTAAGAGTGACCGGCTCAAGCCCCCGTGGCGCAGTGATTGTGTGCAGAACTGCGGCCCACGGGGTTGGCAGTTCAAATCCAGCAGCAGCTCTCCGGAGCAAGGCTGGGCTTCCTACTCCCACCAGGGCAGTGATGCCCCCCCCACCCTACCCCCCCCCAAAAAAAAAAAAGAGTGACCGACTCAGCAATAAGGAGACTAATGGTTAGGCAGGTTAGGAGAAAATGGGGAGTGAATAACAATGAGTACGCGAATACGTGTTCTAGAACTTATTTTGCTACTGATTGCACAACCCTTCTTGATGTCATTGCACTGTTGACTTGTATGATATGTGAATTATGTGCCAATAAAACTTTTTTGGGAAAAAAAGTTACGGCCTTGGAAATCCACAGGGGCAGTTCGACTCTGTCCTGTAGGGTCTCTATGAGTCATAATCGACTCAAAGACAATGAATTTTAGAACTAGAACATACGCATCTTAGGAAGGTCTCCACCATGCTGACATTTGACTCATCCTGCCAGATTAGCATGACATCTTGTATGTAATACATCAGCGAGACCTTCTGTGATACATCCAGATAGTACCTGGGATCTAAATTATGACAAATTGTGGTAGAATTCATAGCTCTGGAGAAAACCGCTCCTGATCTTTCTTGACGGGGATAGAAAACACATTCACCAAATCAAGGGCCGCATACTTGATAGCACAGATGGTGTTAGTCTGCTGTAACAAGAAAAGCACATCTGGCATCTGTTATCAGGGCTCCTTCTTTTTTTTAAGTTAGCAATAGCCTTCAGTGCCCATCTGGTTTGCACAGAGACCAGTCAAGCAGATTAAAAAGAGATATGATAGGGGCCACCATGTCTGCATCATTGAGTGGCACTATTCACTGATACCGCTATGGCATAGGTTCCCAAATTTATTTGGCCTACCTCCCTGCTGTTTCCCTTCTCAGAAAAAAAAGAAAACGTATTCAGCACTTTCCTGGCAATTAAAATATTTTTATTGTAGCACATAATCCAGTGCAGGTATCTGTATTTGTGGCCCCCTACCCCAGCCACCACCACTACCACCGAAAGTAGTATTACCTGTTTCAAGAAATACCATGCTATGGTAAGATACTAATTTAATCCACTAACTTGGTGGGAAGGAAGATGGTTTCAGAGCTTCCTGGTGGCCATCTCCAAAATATGAAGACCTACTTCCAGAGACCCAGTGTGTGAGGCCAATGTATGTAAGACAAAGTCTTGCCATCCTTGCCTCTAACGAATAAGGAGCGTACTTCTTCCAAGATGGTTCAGTTTGTCCTTTTAGCAATCCACAGACTTTCAATATTCTTCACCAGCAACATAGTTCAAATGCATCGATTCTTCTTTGGTCTTCCTTATTCAAGGTTCAACTTTCATATGCACATGAGGCAATTAAGAATACCATGGTAGGCTGAGCCCCGGTGGCATAAGTGGTTGAGTGCGGGACTGTGGCCCATGGGCTTGGCGGTTCAAATCCAGCGGCGGCTCTCAGGAGCAGCACTGGGTAGCGCCCATGACCACCAGAGGCAGTGAAACCCCCCCCCCCCCAAAAAAAAAAAAAGAAGACCATGGCTTGGGTCAGGCATATCTTAGTCCTCAAAGTAATGTCCTTGCATTTCAATACTCTAAAGAGTTCTTTGCTGGAGAAGGACATCAGGCTTAGTAAAGTGGAGGGAAAGCAAAAAAGAGGAAGGTTCTCAATGAGACAGACTGATCAAGTAGCTGCTCAGGCATAGACAAAGATATGCTGAGGCATAGAGGAACACTGGTGAGGTGGCACAGGACTGGGCAGTGTTTCATTATGTCGTGCTCAGGGTCGCAATGGGTCAGAACTAAGTTAGTGACACCTAACAGCAATCAGTGGGTGAGTCCAACTACTAAATAAGTTATTCCCAATTAGATGTTTGAGTACCACATAATAACTACATTGTGAGTTCACAGATTCATTGGACCCAGACTTTGGACCCAGACTTTTTACTGTATGCATTTACTCTTAGCACAGAGCCAGTGATAAAGTTTCTTTGGGACTCAGTGTCAACTCATCCTAGTCTGCAACTACCTTTGAAATGCCTGTGCATTTCCCTTCTCCAAGCTAATAATCATTTAAGCAAATGACTATAGATCTCAGCGAATGACCGAGAGAATCATATACTTCAAGGAACCCAGTTATCTCTTCCAAAAACCAGCACCAAGTCTAAGAACTGGCTCAGGTCCAAAAGTTAGGCAAGAGACTTTTTGGAAGGGAACTTCCCTCAACTTCTTGCTCAGCCGTTCTTAACTTTATATTACTTAGGTATCCTAAGCAGTAGGGAGCTCAAGAGCCTAAGGACTCTGCTGCTAAAACAAGCTTCCAAGCCTCAGAAATCTTATGGGGCAGTAGTTCTGCTCTGTCATTCAGCTTGCTATGCATGAAAATCAACCCAACCACACTGTTCACTATTAAAGCTCAGGGTGGAGGCCAGTCTTGGCCAGTGAACTTTTTTTTGGGGGCGGGGCATCACTGCCCTCTGGTGGGAGTGGGAAGCCCAGCCTTGCTCCTGGCGAGCTGCTGCTGGATTTGAACTGCCAGGCCGGTAGGCCGCAGTCCTGCACTCAACCACTATGCCACCGGGACTCAGCCCAGCCAGTGAACTTCTGAGGGTCAAAAGTGTGCTACGTTAACAAGGCAGGATTTTTGCAACACCAGTAGAGCTAATCTCGATGACTGGAGTTTGATAGTACTGACTGCCACATGTAAAAAAAAATAATAATAACCAACCCTAACCACAGTGAGTTTGGCATGGGTTTGGGTAAAGTAAACTATGCTGGGTAGCTGCCCAGCTGTTTCACTCCTGGTTTTGCAGCTATCTCTGTAACCCTGGACAGGTTTTTTGGGCCAGTGCTACCTCCTGGCTTTTCTTCTTCTGGAGCTGTCTCTTCTACATGGCTGTCAGTGAGCCAAATTCTGTGACCGCTTCTCCTGTCTTCAGCCTCAACCTGTACAGGAAACCCACACTGAACTTCCTAGTGTGGCTGGGGGGCCCCTCGCACCAGCACTTCTCTGAAGTCTTTGGCTAATGGTGTGGCTTTCTGAGGTACATGCTGCTCTGTTGTCTGTCTGCCTTACATAGAACAAAAGTAAGTTAAAAATAATCAGAAAGCTTTATTATACAAAAAAAATCAATAGATCAAGTTATTGTCTCAATATATTCTCCATCTAGGTCTATCCGCTTTGCTTTGTTTTGTTTTGTTTTTGTTTTTGTGGGCATCACTGCCTCTGCTGGTCGTGGGCGCTACCCAGCCACTGCTGGATTTGAACCACCAAGCCCGCGGGCTGCAGTTCCGCACTCAACCACTTACGCCACCAGGGCTCAGCCTGGTCTATCCATTTTTAAAGAAAGTATTTCTCTATCTCTTAATACTCCCCCCACCCAATTCTGTGCTTTTGGCTTTAGACCATGTCAAAACAGCAGTTTTGACATCCTCTGGCAATTCAAATTGTACTTCTTAATGTTTTTTTTTAGTTTTAGAAGTCTGTAGGAGGCTATTAGGGCTATAGGATGGGTGGGGTAACATCTCCCAATGAAATTCCCCATAGGACAGCTCTTTCTACCCCAGAAGAATGAGCTGATGCATTCTCAAGATGCAGTGGGCGGGGAGGAAGGGGTGTTTGTCACCAATGAAATTTTCTAAAGATTACCCTTTTGGAATCCCAAGAGACAGTTGCCATAACCTTCTGAGCTGACTTCTGTGAGTTGAATTTAACTGAACCTATCGATACCTTCAGGAGATCTGGTGGCATCGGGGCTGCATGATAGCAGCAATTCAAAACTACCTCCCATTCCTTGGGAGAAAAATTAGACCTTTGACTCCCATAAAGAAATTCATAGTGGCAGTTCTACTCTGTCCTGTAGAGTCACTCTGAGTGGACATCAACTCAATGGTAGTGAGTTTTAAAATCCAGGAACAGGAATGGGAGTATCGATACCAGGAGAGCAGGGAAAAGGTGGAGAAAGGAATGGGGAGCCAATCACAATGATCCATACAGAACACCCCCACCCCCCACAAACACATACACGGGGATGAACAAAAGAAACTATGGAGGAAGGGAGACAAGTCTGTGTAAGATATACAGAATGGGGACCCAAAGTCCATCTGTAGGCAACTGGACATCCTCTTACCGAAGGGTCAAGGGAGGAGACAAGGCTGTCAGGGTGAAGTATAGCATCGACAAAATATACTTTCCTCTAGTTCTTTAATGCTCCACCCCCATCCTCCCCACTATCATGACCCCAATTCTACCTTACAAATCTGGCCAGACCAGAGGATGTATACTGGTGCAGATAAGAACTGGAAACAGGGAATCCAGAACAGATAGACCCCTCAGAACCAATAATGAGAGTAGTGATACCAGGAGGGTAATGTGGGGAGAAAGGAGGAACTGATCACAAGGATCTACATATAACCCCCTGCCTGGGGAACAGACAACAAAAAAATGGGTGAAAAAAGATGTCAGACAGTGTAAGACATGACAAAAATAATAATTTATAAATTATCAAGGGTTCATAAGGGAGAGGGGCCAGGGAAGGAGAGGAAAAATGAGCAGATACCAAAAGCTCAAGTACAGAGAAAATGTTTTGAGAATGATGATGGCAGCAAATATACAGATGTGCATGACACGATGGATGTATGGATTGTGATAAGAGTTGTACGAGCCCCCAATAGAATAATTTTTAAAAAATAGATGAAAATAATAATTTATGATTCCCAAGGGTCATGAGGGTGGGAGGAAGGAAGTGAGGGAAAAAGGAGGAACTGATATAGAGGGCTCAAACTGTAAATGTTTAGAAAGTGATGATGGCAACATATTTACAAATATGCTTGATCCAATTGATGTATGGATTTTTATAAGAGTTGAACGAGCCCCAGGTAAAAGGACCTTATAGTAAATGGAAAAAAAGTTTAATCTAGTCCATTAACACTACAGAGAACTCCCTCCAAAACAGTAGTACAGTCACAGGCATAGAGGCTATTGGTCCACCATGGTCCATCCTTCATTACTGATGCTAACATCAGCCATTCCTTCCACACCACCCTATGTCTGTGCAGTGACCATGTAGAATTCACAGGCTATTCCTACAGTGAAGGGGGTTTGTGAGGGAAGTTGAAAAGTTACCACAAGTTAGGATGCAGTCATTTGTCTCATCAGCCAATAGCCAAATAGCTCTCCAGTTCTCAACTCTTAGACATTTGGTAATCAAGCCTCTCTCTCCAGGTGAGCCTCTTAGCCATGTGTTTGGTTGGTCTTTGCACCTGTGATCTAGGAAGTCAGTCTACCTGTTGCTCTTTTTCACTGTTTCATGGTCTCTGGCCAGATAAGGAGAAGATAGTCTCTATATAGTCTCAGTGATGCTTCTCTGAGTCTCCGTGCCAGTCTTGGATGCACCTGATTTCAGACTTCAAGCAGGATATCTTGCATGTGTTCTTCCTAGACTCTCTGGTTTTTCTTTCTGCTACAGTTTCAAAGATGGCTCATCATGGTGGTGGTTATGGGGTGGTGTGTGTAACAAAAACTAACCAATCCCCTCTATTAGTATTAGATCCATCCCATATGCATAGTTCTACAAAATCTACCTTGGAAGAAGTACAACCAGAGTGTTCTTTGGAGGCAAGGATGCTGAGACTTCATCTTACTTTGGACTTCTTTTAAGGAGAGACCACTCCCTGAAGAATGACAAAATGGCACAGTTGAGAGGCAAACCTTCCACAAGATGGACACAGTAGCTACAACAGTGGGCTCCAACCTGAGAACAATTGTGAAAGTGGCACAGGACTGGCGGGGAGGTAGCAGGTCCTTCTGTTGTATATAGGATCACTGTGAATTCAGAAGTGACTTGACTGTACCTGCCAGCAACAACACCCCAATCATTTGGTGAGAGTTCATAGAGACTTGGGTAAAAGAGCCACGTGTTAGTCTGGGTTGACTGGAAAACAAATTCATAGACACTCCTGTGTGTAAAAGAAAGAGCTATATATGAAAGAGAAATTCTATATTGAGAAAATATCCCAGCCTAGTCCAGATAAAGTCCATAAAGTCCCACATTAGCCCATATGTCCTATAGTAGTCCATAAATTTCTCTTTAGACTCACTCAGCACATGCAATGATGCTGGTTGCAGAAAGATCACAAGCCAGTGGGTCGAAGGTCTTGTGGACCTAACGTAGGAATAAGCACTCAATGCTGGCATGGATCTCCAGGTGGCTCCTCCAGCACCAGGGCACCAGCTACCATCAGCATGGCTCCGTCTGACTTGTCAGCAGAAATGTATCACAGAGAGAGGCTGTGTCCCAATCCTCAGAAGAAGGCCATGCCCACACAAAGGCTTCATTGGCCATGACCTGATTGACAGGCTAGACTCCACGCCTTTCCTCAAGTTGACTGCCACAAGCCTTATTAAGAAAATCTCCCTTCACCACACCAGGTTGCTTGCTTCCCTAAGCATTTTGCTGGCTGCTGCTTTTGTGGGCCATGGAGATCCTGTTCACACTCAGGGAGGACCATTGCTGCTTTCCCCAGGCTTTCCTTAGACAGTCGAGCAGCACATTTACATCATTCCCCATCGTCTTTTCCTGGATGCTAATTCTCCAGTCCTGTCAGAGTGACCCCAAGTCAATAAACTATTGTTACTTACCCTAGGTTTTCATCCAGGAATTTCTCTCCATGAGTACATTGTCCCTTATCACTGCCAGTGAAAGTTTTAGAAATGGGGGCATCACCTTTGCCACCGGCTGTCTGCCTACATTCTGCATATCACCCGGTCCTTGTTATCTAGGTAGTAGTTGAGATCATCCTAAAGCTCAATTGTCTGCCTGATTTCCTGAACTGCTGCTGGTACCAACCATGGAAGCTGGACACCCGAGGAAGCAGACACTGAGACAGAATAAAGAGTGTAAGAGGTTTATGGTGAAGAGTAATTATGAATGGAAAATGGAGGAAGCAGGATTGAGCTAGGAGAGTTACCAGACTAATGCTGACTTACCCGATTATCTGACAGCCCAATAGAGCATTCTGGAGTAAAAATTGGTCTCTTAGAAGACGCATAAGTTGCGTAGAAATGGCTTTACCCTTATATCACTGCCTTGCATAGCCATTTCGTGAGGGCTGTCCCAAGACAAGAATTACCACCACCTATACAGTCACTGGCCTGAAGCTACCCCCAAAGCATGATCATGACCACCAGTGTCACATTTGATCATTGCCAAGGGGCCAGCCCAAGAAAAGGACAACTTCAGCCCAAAGCTGAAAGGAATTTTGATGCATTGTCAGTTAACCACACTTCTTGCAGCTGGATAGCTGTACAGGCTTTTTATTTTTTTTTCCTCCTTGACTTTTTATGATAGTGATCTCATAAAATATTGATTCTTTTGTGATTGAGCAAGTTCACTCAGCTTAATGTGCTCTGGTTTCATCCATGTGATGAAATGTTCCCAGGATCATCATCCTTTTTTACCATTATGTGATATTTCATTGTTTGTATACCAAGGTTTACCCTTAGTCCACTGGTGAGCGCTTATATTGTTTCCATCTTTTTGCTGTTGTGAATAGCAACTCTTGAACACGAGGGTGCATTTTTCTAGATGGGTGGTGGATCTTGCTTCTCTAAGATATATATAACATAGAGGGATTACTGGGCTGTACAGTGTTTTATCTACACCTTTCGGAAGAAGCACCATACTGCTTTTCACAGTGATTGTACCATTTTGTAATTCCATGAGCTGTTTATGAGGGTTTCAATCTCTTCACACCCTTGTCAGAATTTGCTATTAATGTTGGTGTAAGATGGTAATCTCATTTTGATGTGTGTTTTTTCTGTTGTCTCATTACTTGGGATGTAATGCATATATCATTACATATTTCAATCATATCAAGTAGAATTTATAGTTGCTACCACAATCAATTTCCACCCATTCTTTTTGTACATGGTGATTTGTATTTCTCGAGTGGTTAGTGATTGAGAGCATTTTTTTCATATGTCCTATAGATCAGTATCTCTATTGGAAATGTCTATTCATGTCTTCTGCCTATTTTTGCTTACATTTTTGTCTTTTTCTTGCTGAGGGGTTGAAATTTTCTATAAATTTAGAAATTAGTCCCTTGTTCATTATGCAATTGTCAAAAGTGTTTTTCCAGAGTTTTTTACTCTGTGAAATCATGTACCTAGGTATCTAATTTTTAGGAGATCTCATTCATCTAATTTGGTTTCTGTTGTTTGTCACTGTTTGATTGAGTACTGATGCCATGTTTTAGGGCCCATAAGTTTGTCCTTAATTTTTTCATCGGTGATCTTTATAGTTCTAGTTTTTACATGTATGTCATTCTCCATCTTGAGGATTTTTCTTTCCTTTTTCTTGTTCCATGATGTGAGATGAGTTCTGTTTCATCTGTAGAAGGGGTATACAGCTTTGCTAGGCCTCTTTGTTAAAGGGACAATCTCTTCTTCATATAATATGTTTGAGCCCTTTGCCAACGTTCAGCTCTCCATAGGCGGCTGGATTTACATCTAAGTTTTCAATTCTGTTCCATTGGTCTATATATCTATTGCTGTACCACGACTAGACTGTTTGGACTACCTTAGCCTGATAGTAGGTTTTGAGATTAGCAAGTGAGAGGTCTCCTACATTGTTGTTCTTTAATGATGCTTTGTTTATCTGGGGTCTCTTTCCATATAAAGTTGTTGATTAGTTTCATCATATCTTTAACAAATGATATTGGGATCAGGCTTGGAATTGCGTTACAGATTGCTTTGGGTTGTGAGATGTAGTCAATTAATATGGCCCTTCTAGCCAGAAATCATTATTTGATGGATCATAATTCTGGAATCTACCTGTAGCTATAACCCCATTTAGGAGGGAGTTTTCTGCTGTGCTCATGGAAATGAAGGTTTAAAGTGACATTAAACCTCTGCTATAGTAGAGAATGTGAACTGTCACATCCTTTGGTTTGTTGGGGATGAGGTCTGCTAAAAGACAAAAAGCACAGCTCTCCCAGGACCAGTAGGAGCCCTGATGGTGCAGTAATACATGTTGGGCTGTGATCTGCAAAGTTACAGTCGCAGAAACTCACAGGACCAGTTCTACTCTATCTTACAGGTCACTATGAGGTAACATCGACTCAATGACAGTGAGTTTGGTATTTGAGTCCTTCCTTTATGTATGAAAGCCATCATGGGCACAGAGAAATCCCAGGACCATCAAAGGAGCACACTGAAATCTCTGTATGAAGTTGTGAAGGTCAAGACCAGGGGCACCAAAGACTGTGGTCCAAGACTATGGGACAGGATAAAGGAGCTAGGCCAAGACTAGACCCTAGAGATCAAGTGAAGGAAAGCCTGAGGCAGAACGGAGGAGCAGCACCACACTTGTGGGACTGTGAGGCACTACACTCCATGAGTTCCATGAAGACACAGCAGGTCACTCCTGGTTGTGCTCCCTCAGCAAGAGGGATTTCTGCAGAAGGGATGCAAGAAGAATTATACTCAGTAGGATTTACCTATGAGTTCTATGTAAGCATTGAAATGGGTATTAGAACCTAGTTATAGGCATGTATATTGGTACATATATTTATATGTAACAATGGGGGAAATAGATGAACAAACTTATAGGCTTAGTAGTAGAACAGTAGATGGGCATTGGACCTCCTCTCAAGTACTTCCTAAATGCAAGAACACTTTGTTCTATTAAATTGGCATTCCATTAGGCTCACCTTCCCTACTCGATCACTGAAGACAAATGTGTGCATAAGCAATGGTGGTGAAAAAAGCTGATGATGCCCAGCTATCAAAAGATGTAGCATCTGGGGTCTTAAAGGCTTGAGTAAACAAGCGGCCATCCAGCTCAGAAACAACAAAGCCCACATGGATGAAGCACACCAGTGTGCGGGACCATCAGTTGTCAAAGGGATCAGTTATCAGGGTTTAAGAACTAAAAACCATGACATTGCATGCTCAGTTTCTTTATATGATCACTGACGACAAATGTGTGCATAAGCAAATGTTGTGAAGAAAGCTGATGGTGCCCAGCTATGAAAAGATATAGCGTCCAGGTTCTTAAAGGCTTGAGTAAGCAAGTGGCCAGCCAGCTCAGAAGCAACAAAGTCCACATGGAGAAAGCACAACAGCCTGTGTGACCACGAGGTATTGAAGGGATCCAGTGTTAGGCATCAAAGCACTAAAATTATATCATTATAAATAGGGGGGAGTACAGATTGTTGACCCAAAGCCCATCAATAGGTGAAGCAACATCCTCATACAGAGAGGTTGCAGGGAGAAGATGAGCCAGTTAAAGTATAGTGTAGTAACAATGAAATATGCATCTTTCCTCTAGTTCTCAAATGCTTCCTCCCACCCACTATCATGCTCCCGGTTCTACCAGACAAGTACGGCTAGAACAGGGGATATACACTGGAGTCAGAAACATGGGGAATTTAGGATAGATATTCCCTCAGGATTAGTGATACTGGGATGATGGAGGGATGGTGGAGTAGGAAGGGGAAACCAATTTCAGGGTTCTACATATAACCTCCTCTCTGGGGCATGGCCAGCAGGGAAGTAAGTGAAGGGACACATTGGACAGTGCACAATATGAAATAACAATTTGTAAATTATTAAAGGTTCATGGGGGGGGGGAAGGAAAACATGGGGAGATGGATCTGGGGGCCTAAGAGGAGGGAGGATGTTTTGAGAGTGATAATGGCAACGAGTGTGCAAATCAGGTCTGCATACAATTGATGTATGTATGAATCATGATGGGAGGTGTATGAGTACCAAATAAAATGATTCATTTTAAATAAAGGTGGGGGAGGGCAAAGAGGAGCTTTTTTCTTCTTTTTTTTTTTTTTTAAAGAGCTTATACCAAGGACTCAAGTGAAAAATGTTTGGAAATGAATGTAGCAACATGTGTGTGAATGTGCTTGATACAGATGATGTATTGAATGTTATAATAGCTGTAAGAGCCCCTAGTAAAATTATTTTTTTTAAAAAAAAGAATCTAGAGCTGAGCCCCGGTGGCGTAGTGGTTGTGCGCGGGACTGCGGCCCACTGGGATGGAGGTTTGATTCCCGCTCACAGGAGCAAAGGCTGGGCCTCCTACTCCCACCACCAGGGCAGTGATGCATAAAACAAAAAAAAGAACCTAGATATAAAGTGGAGAATGCTATTTAAGACAACAAGGTATTGCAAAGATCTTAGTAAGTACTTATCTTTAATATCGGTTTTAAAGAACACCATTGGGCACATGTGTACTTGTATACAAGTAAACAGAATGGAGAACGAAGGGAAATGTCTGTGCCTGGTTTTCTTGCCATATTCAGTTTCCTGAAAGTCTAATTTCAACCCAGAGAGGACTCAGACTTCCATCTTGTAGCAGCTAGCCCTCAGGAAGCCAGATTCTGTGTGTGGCATGAACTATTTCAACAAAAACTGGAAATGAAAGGTGTCTCGGGATGGCTTGGTTCAACATGAGAGGCACATGGGCCATGCAAGCCTGGGCTTATCTAGAAAGGCAGCCAGCTCTGCAAAGGCGGCAACAGTGGGGTGGTCTCAGACACAGGCAGAGCCTTCAGAACTAAAGAGGCAGTTAAGGAAAGCTAAGGTATTAGATAAAATTGTGTTTTAAAGTTTGACTAAAAGTAACAGACTTAATTAAGAACTTTACTATTTCTTTACTGATGTATTAAAGAGACATGCCTTCTTTTAAGTGGTATTATAAAAATAATACATACTCACTAGTTAAATCTAAAAGGACAGGTAAACCAAACCAAATCCCTATCTACAAATAAGCAGTATCTCTTTATAGCTTTTGCTACACTTATATACAAAAATAAAATCACACTATAAGTATTATGTAAATTATCCCTTTCACTTATTGTATCTGCAGGGACACTGCATTGTTTGATGTGGCTTGTCTAGCCAAAGTCTCTCCATCCCACCCAATGACCTTTCCCTGGTTCTGGTAAGAAGATGGGGAAAGACACTGATAGGATCCCCCCATAAGTAACTCAATTAGATTTCCTGGAATTCCATTTGCTGTGTATAAAAGGAACTCTCGGGCAAACAGCCAGAAGGATTTTATTTCCAGCACCAACCAGAAGTAGAGTATGTCCCCTCGCCCCGAGATCCCTGCACAGCGAAGCTTCTGGATCCAGAAGCCAGCTAAAACATTAGTGGAGCAGCAGCATAACCAGGAGCAGAGCAGGAAATAGAGTGGACTTCCCACCCCACAGATCAAGTAAAAGGAGTGCTCTCACGCAGGAGACTGGCTTGTGAAGTGGGGTGCCTCTGGACATTGAACTGGGGGTGCTAACCTTGGTGAACTGTGGAAGTAGCGCTTAGTGCATTAGGGCTGAGGCTTACTGAGGCTGACCGTGGTAGCATCGTGAATTGTAACTGGGCTGTTAGCTATAAGATCACTGATTTGAAACTCCTGGGGACAAAGGGAGGCTCTCTATTCTCACAAAGAGTTACAGTCCCAATTCTCTTCTGTCCTCTAGGGTCCCTATGAATCAGAATCAATGTGAAGGTGGGGAGAGGCTTATAGGAGTGAGGAGCCTCGGGTATTTAACCGAGAGAGCTGGATTTGCTAACCCACAGAGGTTGAGTTGAATTCCCTTGGGTTGGGATTTACAGCAGAGCACGCCGTTTGGGCACTTGTTAGCAACCCTGAAAGAAGTTTGTGACATGTCTGGATGAATAGCTCTAGTCTAAACATTTCTCATTTGGATTACTACTGTTAATTTCCTTAATAAACCCTTTACTCATGAATTTTGCCTGTGAGTTCTTCGTAGCCATGGCAATGGATATTAGCACTTAGATATAAAGTAGAGAATGCTGCTTAAGACAACATAATATTCCCAAAGATACTAAGAAGTATTCGTTTTCAATAGCAGTTTTAAAGTACTCATTGTGTACATACATCCAATAATTTTAATTCCTTCAGAACAATATTTAAGCTGTCATGAATGATATACTTAGAGCTAAGTCATTGAACATATTCTTAATTATTTCTCTTTTTATTCTTAATGACCTATATAAGGGGTCTTTTGAATACAAACACTTAACTGCTCTGGCAGTTATCCTCCAAGAAGCAACTGAGATGGGATTTAGTAGGGAAGAGAGTTATTGGGGGAAACAGCTGTGAGAGAAAATTCAGAGGAAGGAAGAGAAAAGGGGGTAGCTGTTAGATAACTTTTTTCTTTTTAGGGGATGGGGGGCATCATAGCCTCTGGTGGTCATGGGTGCTACCCAGCGTTGCTTCTGAGAGCCGCCGCTGGGTTTGAACCACCAAGCCTACGGACTGCAGTCCCACACTCAACCACTTACACCACCGGGGCTCAGCCCACTGTTAGATTATTATACAGGTCCCACTCTAAGTGAAGGAGGGGGGAAGAAAGGAAAGTTTAGTAGGAAGCACTGGAGACTTCCATGTAGCCCAAGGCTTATAGGGAGTCCTCAAGCCAAAATCGTCCATTGGAGTGTTGCTCGCAGACATAGGCTTGCCTTCCTGTTGGCTGGAGGAAACACAGACTCAGAACAGAGGAGCCTGGACTATCAGTCAGTTTATGCTGGGAGATCTGAAATACACATTCTCATGGTTGCCACAAGCACCATCTGTGCTTTTAGAAAACTCGTTCCCATTCACTCATTGATTCACGACACGTGGGAGCACAAATTTTATAATGTGGTGCTCACAACACAATACTTGACTTTAATTTGAGAAGATTCTCAGAAATTTTGTTTTAGGAATTAGAGAGTCCCCAAATCTCCCAAGCCAGCTCTTGAGATGATGGCTTCATTATGTTGTTTGGGGGAATTCTAAAGTAAATACTAAATGGCTTTCACCTTTCTCTCATTGGTAGTACCCAACCCTCTTCTCCTCTTTCATGGTGCAGAGCATTTGGAAAGGAGTTTAGCATAAAGTCAAGGCCTGAAACAGTAACTGTATTTACAAGGTTTTTTTAAAAATCATTTTATTGGGGGCTCATACATCGCCTATCACAATCCATACAGGCATATATTGTGCCAAGCACCTTCACATACCTGCTGCCGTCATCATTCTCAAACCATTTGCTTTTCCACCTGAGCCCTTGACATCAGCCTTTCATCTCTTCCCCTTTCACCCTGTACCCTGCTCCCCACCAACCCTTGATATTTTATAAATTATTATTATTTTATCATATCTTGCACTGCCCGACATCTCCCCTCGCCCACTCCTCTGCTGTCCATCCTCCAGATAGGAGGTTATGTGTAGACCCTTGTGATCATCTTCCTCTCTCTACCCCACCTTCCCTTCACCCTTCCGGTATTGCCACTCTCACTACTGATCCTGAGGGGTTCATCTGTCCTGGATTCCCTGTGTTACCAATTCCCATCTGCACAAGTGTACCTCTCCCAGTCTAACTGGATTTGTAAGGTAGAATTGGGATCTAGATAGTTGGGGGGGAGGAAGCCTTTAAGAACTAGAGGAACATGGTATGTTTCATCAGTGGAATACTGCATCCTGACTAGCCCGTCTCCTCTCCATGACCTTTCTGTAAGGGGATGTCCAATTGCCCACTAATGGGCCTTGAATCCCCACCCTGCACTCTCCCTCATTCATAGTGATGTGATTTATGTTTCTTGGTGCTTGATACCTGCTCCCTTGGCCCCCCAGTGATCACACAGACTTGTGTGCTTCTTCCATGTGGGCTTTGCTGCCTCTGCACTAGTTGGCCGCTTGTTTACCTTCAAGCCTCAAAAATCATATTTACAAGTTTTTTAAAAATTATTTTTAGAAAGACCAGCATACACAATTTCGTTTTTGGCTAGGTGCCTCAAGTAGATTACCACGAAACATGATCCCATGTGACAGAACAGAACTGCTCCATAGAGTTTTCTTGACTGCAGTGCTTTTGGAAGCAGGCGACCAGTTTCCCACAGAGCCATAGGGTAAATCAGAATTACAACTTTTGGGTTGGCATTTGCACATATAACTGCCGCTAGAGCTCCGTCACACATTTCTAGGTACACCAGTGTTTATGCACACACATCCATATAAGTATACATATATAGACAGACAATACATATACACAAGGGGGGCTTCACACAATAGACCAATGACTGTATCCTTAATGGTTCTGTTGCTTGTGGTCACCTGTTAGTTTTCCTGGTAAAGTTCTTTAATTTTGAATGTTGTCTGTTAGTTTTTTTTCCCCTTGCACCAGGAACATATAATTGATTCTTTATGCCCTCCCTCATGCAATGGGGGGAGGAGCACGGGGGAAGTCTCTCCCAGTCTGTAAGTTCTATGTGGTGTATTAGATCTTAAATTCTGAGTACCCTGATTTGCGAAGGGCTATAGATGGCAATGACAACCCAAACTCCATTTGCAGATTGGCTACCTAGATTGAACTTCCTTTGAATTATTTCTGCTCATTTACTAAGGATATACAGAATCTTGCCCTCAAGGAGAGTGTGTTGGAAAGTGGCTTACACCTCTCCCAGCCAGTCCAGGGAGGGACCCTATCTCTTGGGGAAGTGCCCAGATGCATCCTATGTTGGGTACACTGCAGAGGGTGCCATTTCAGTGAGTCATGCCCTATCAGTTGTGCTCTGCATCTCTTGGTCACCTGTACCATTCTTGTATGTCCTTCTCTGAAACAGTGTATGTTTTCCAATCATGTAGTGTTCCTGCTCTTGTAGTCCTACCTGTAATTATGATATATTCATCTGTGTCCTATCATGAATTTGTGACAATTTCCTTTATTCCATGCTTTATTAAAAATTCTCTAGGCAAAATATTGAATGATGTGGGAAGCAACAAGAAGCGATAAAAAGAATATACTGTCATTGTACTAAAAAGAACAAATCAACATTCCACCATTTCAGAAGGTAGCATATAAGCAATGGTGCTGCAAGAAGTTCAAACTCTGTGGAATGCATTAGACAAAAACCAGGCGCTAGGATTTGAGGAAATACCCAGTCATATGTTTCAGAAAGCTGAAGACGTTCTGGAAGCACAAACTCATCTATGCGCTGAAATTTAGAAGACAGCTACCTGGCCAACTGACTAGAAGAGCGCTGTATTTTTGTCCCTTCCAAAGAAAGGTCATCCTTCAGGATGCTCAAACTATAGAATGATAACATTGATATTTCACACAAGTAAAATTTTGCTTTAGATCATTCAACATCAGTTGCAGCAGCATGTTGACAGGGAACTGCCAGAAGTTCAGGCTGGATTCAGAAGAGGATGTGCACCAAGGGATATCATGGCTGATGTCAGATGGATCTTGGCTCAAAGCAGAGAATACCAGAAAGATATTTGCTTGTGTTTCATTGACTGTGCAAAGGCATTTAACTGTGTGGACCATAATAATAAACTATATATAACCTTGAGAAGGATAGAAATTCCAATATACTTCATTGTGCTCATTTGTAACTTGTATGGGGATCACAAGGCAGTTGTGTGG
Organism: Nesogale talazaci; assembly: GCA_004026705.1. Lineage (NCBI taxonomy): Eukaryota > Metazoa > Chordata > Mammalia > Afrosoricida > Tenrecidae > Nesogale > Nesogale talazaci. The sequence goes on from PVJH01001094.1 coordinate 78,662, forward strand.
ACAGAACAAAGAAACACTGCATGGTTTAAAAACAGAAAAGGTGTCTGCCAGTGTTATATTATCTCACCATACTTGTTGAATCTATATGTTGAGCAAATAATCAGAGAAGCTGGATGTGGTTGTTTCATAATCTGGTGTCAACTTGAGACATTAAGAGTCAAGGGGGTGGAATTTTTTAGCCTGTCAATCAGGTTGTAGCTTGATGGCCTCATTTAGAAGTGCTACAGAGATAAAAAGCTGACTGGAGGCCAGGTACATACACTTTCCCTAACAGACATTCCTGTTGGCAAACCACATGGAACTCAGCTGATGGCAGTCAGAGCCCTGGAGCTTGAGGAGACATTTGGAGACTCACACCAGTACTGAGGTGCTTCCACTGCCACTGGATCCACTAGACTTTCCATCCACTGGCCTGTGATCTTTCTGCCTTTGGTATCATTGAATGTGATGCATGAGTCTGAAGAATTTATGGACTGGTATTGAATACACGGACTAATATCAGACTTATGGACTTGATGTGGACTAGGCTGGGATGTTTTCTTAAGAAAAAATCACTCAAAAAAAATTGCTCATTGGGCCTGAGTCCCGGTGGCATAGTGGTTGACTGTGGGACTCTGGTCCACTGGGTTGACGGTTCAAATCCAGCAGCAGCTCTCGAGAATCAAGGCTGGGCCTTCTACTCCCAACAGAGGGCAGTGATGCCTAAAAATAAAATAATAGTAATAGTAATAATAATAATAATAATAATAATTACTCATTGATATTAAAATTCTCTCATACACATATGCCTCCTGATTTGTTTATCTTGACTACCAAGCCTAACACATTGGAATATATGAAGAAAAGTGCAGCATCAGGTTTGAAGGAAGGCTTATCGATAGCCTACAATATGCAGATTACACAACCTTGCTTGCTGAAAGTGCGAACTTTTTTTTTTTTTTTTGCCAAAAGGAGCTTTATTGTTTCTATTTGGTCCCCTACTTGGGGGAGGCCTTCAGAGTAGTGGTGCTGCAGTTGGTGGGCAGGTTCAGGTAAAGGGGCTAAGTCCAGCAGAGAGAGGTAGAGGGCCCCTCAAAGGTGGCTGGGCCCCAAGCTCCGAGTCATGTTTGAGAGAGAACCTCTTGAAAAAATACTCTCTTGGCCCAGCCTGGAGGCTGGCCAGCCTGCAGAGGTTAATCAGGAGATTGCACATCTTCTTGGGGAGTTTCTTCTCGTCCAGGAAGTAGTTCTTCAGAAAGTCATAGAGATGGGAGTCTGTATAAGTAGACCCCACCCCATGACATACAGGTCCAGAAGGGCCTGGTTGAGCATTTCCCCCAGGGCCAGCACAGCTTTGGAGTCCAGGGTTCTACCTCACTCAACATGGTCTTCTTTCTGTACATCCTGGGAGAGGGCCTGGCTGCCACGCTGGTTTTGCTGCCTCAAGAGATGCTCAGTCTCGAAAGTGAAGGGAACTTGAAGCACTTGTTGATGAAGATTAAGGTTTATAATTCAGTATGGATTGCAATTCAATATAAGGAAGACCAACATCCTCACAACTGAACCAATAGGTAACATTATAATAAATGGAGAAAAGGTTGAAGCTGTCAAGGATCTTCTCTTACTTGGATCCACAATCAATGCTCATAGAAGCAGCAGTCTAGAAATCAAAAGATGTGTGGAATTAGTTAAATCTACTGCACAAAACTCTCAAGGAGTGATTCTCAAGCTTCCTAATGCCACGACTCTTTAATACAGTTAGGCATATTGTGGTGGCTCCCCAGCCATAAAATTATTATTTTTTGCTACTTCATAATTGTAATTTTGCAACTGTTATGAATTGGGTGAACCCTGTGAAAGGATCGATCAACCCCCAAAAGGGTCGCAACCCACAGGTTGAGAACCACTGCTCTAGAATGTTGAAGATCCAGAATATTACTTTGAAGACGAAGGTGTGCCTAACCCACGCCATTGTATCATGTGCATGTGAAAGTTGGGCATTAAATAAGGAGGACTGAAGAAGAATCGGTGCATTCGAGCTGTGCTAGAGAAGAATAGTGAAAGTACCATGGACTGCTTCAACAGCAGACATCTGTTTTGGAAGTAAGGCCAGAGTGCCCCTTAGAAGCCAGGATGGCAAGGCTATCTTACATACTCTGGATACATTGCCAGGAGAGACCAGTGCCTGGAGAAGGACATTATGTTGGTTAGAGTAGAGAGGAGGCAAGAGAGAGGAAGGGGCTAGAGGAGATGGATTCTCTCTGTTGTGCATAGGCTCACCTGGGTTGCAGCCAACTCAGAGGCACCTAACCGCAACAACATGCCTTATCTAAGTAGTGTCCCGGCTTGAACTTTCAGATCCCATCTTGACCTCATGCTTGTGGCCTCCCTCATTTGGATGAGGTGTCAGGGTTTTTTTTTTCTTCTTTAAGACTTAATAAATCAAAAAAATAAAAGAGACTTAATAAATCTTCTCCTCAGATTATGTTTGAGATTGAGGTATCTTTTATACCTTAAAACAATTCATTGCAATGAATTATCAAACCCAGCAGAAAAGTAGAGTCTTTTTATGACAAATTAGAAGACAGAGGCATGTCTAATCTCTCCTTTGTGACAAGCAGTCTTGGCCTGGTGTAGAGTGAGATTCTCCTCCTTACTGAAGCACGGGGTAGCTGGATGTTGCCCCCATGCCATTTTCTCAATTGCCACAGAGAGCGTGATTCATGGCAGTGGCTCTGCACGCGTGAACACATAGGGCTTTGTAAGAAAAAGAAGGAAGGGAACTGGGAACTAAAAGTTTTGATTCTTAGATGTTCTTACTTGTAATGGCTGAAGGGAATGCAATGGATGTTAAACTATTGATGAGGGGATAAAAGCAATTGCTCTGGAGTTGCTTGGGGCAAAAGCCAGGCTAGTGGAACAAAATAGTTATAGTTAGACCAGAGCCTGCTGGAGGTACCTGGAGACCCCAAGCCACATACATATCAATGGTATAATCTCAGGTAGAAAAGAAAACATTGAATTTTGAATGCTTTAGAAAGGGCTGTTTGGAATATATATTTAGCTGGTTGTATTACGGATATTGGTTCTTCTCCCTCAAACATTCACTGCCATTTAGTGTCTATACTCATGTATAAACCAAGTTTTCCCAGCATATTTCAATGCAGTTTTTGTTGTAAAATAAGATGCTTTGGCTGATGAATATCAAGATAGGCTTGTACTTAAGTATATACGGTAGTCTATTCTTATTCACAGTGACCCTATAAGATAGGGTAGAATTGCACTGGGGGTTTCTGAGACTGTAAATCTGTACAAGAATAGAACGCCTCATCTTTATCCCATGGATTGGCTGTTGATTTCAAACTACTAATCTTGTAGTTAGCAGCCCAACAGGTAACCCATTACACCATTATACCACAAAATAAGCATACATGTGTGACAGAAATGGATATTGGGAATTATGATTACAAAGAACTTATAAGCCCACATTGAGTCTATGCTTAATTGGATTTGTTCAAAGGGAAGTTAGGAATCATCCAGAAGAAATAGTTTTTATAAATGAATATAAAGTAAGGGTCCACACACATTTTTGCTCACTCTTCCTGTGTTTGTATGTGTGCATGTGCATATATACATGTAATTGTTAGCTTTGTTCTGACTCAAAGCAATTCAGTACAACAGAATGAAACACTGCCTAGTCCTACTGCCTGGATATATATGCATATGTATATCCTGTCGACATACATGAAGATAAAATGTGTTCCTACAAAATCATAAAAATCCTAATAAAATAGCAAAATGTAAAGCTATTATTTCTTGGCATATGCTCTATGTTGATATATACAGTTTCTGAAGGTGATGCTTCCATCTTTCCGTCCTACCCCCTGCCCCCCAATTTTGTGCTCTCTCATTTATGCCACATCAAAACAGTAAATTGGGAATCTTTGGGGGAGGCTCAGACTGTACTGCTTTCCAATGTTCTTTGAAATGTCTTGAAGGGGCAAGATCAGAGCTATAGGGAAGATGGGGTGAGATTTTTCCAACAAAGTTTACCTCTAAGACTCTTGAAGAATAAGCAAATATATTATGATGGGGAAAAAATCTGTGATGCAAATTTCCTGGCCTTTTATTCATTGATGCAATTTTTAGTTATCTTAAAATAATATAATATGCCCCTTTTGAAAAAAATCTATCAAGATAACCCCTTTGGAATTCTAAAAAAAAAATAAAAAGCTCTGTAACCTGGGTATTTTCTTGAATTCACTTGGTCCAAGAGATACCAAGGAAAGCCACTGTTTTGCTTAGACCTTGCTCTTTGTAGATTGGTAAATCTAAAACTTGTCTTCCGTCGATTTGTTCCATAAAATCATCTTCAACCTTGCTTAAAAGATTTCAATATTTCGGCCTGAGCCCTGGTGGCATAAGTGGTTAAGTGTGCAACGGCGGCCTGCGGGCTTGGCGGTTCAAATCCAGTGGCGGCTCTCAGGAGCAGCACTGGATAGCGCCCACGACCACCAGAGCCAGTGATGCCCACAAAAAAAACAACCCCCCCTCCCCCCCCCAAAAAAAAACAACCAAACAAACAAACAAACAAAAAATGATAATAATTTTATGGTTGGGAGGAACTGCATTAAAGGGTTGCAGCATTAGGAAGGTTGAGAACCACTGAGTTAGAGGATCTTCATGCAGCACTTTGGGCTCCAATTCAGTTTTGCCACTGTCCTTAACAAGACTCAGGCTAAGATAAATGTCTTCCTGAGAGAAAATGTCTGCAGCCATCCGCTGATCGCAGACACAGGTTTAAAAATGTTTTCTTTGACACAATCTCATGAATGTATGAACTGGAACTCTAATAATATTTTAACTTACCCTCATATAGATAGGTATGTGCATATAATTTTTTCATGTATTATTTTCCTAATACTCTTTGTAACAAAGAACCATAAACTTAATGGTTTCAACAATATACATTTTTTAATTAATTTATTTGTTTTCATAATTTGAAGATCAGAAATCCAAAATGGATCTCTTGGGGCTAAAATCAAGATCCACACAGGGCTGCATTTCTGTTGGAAGCTTTTGAGGAGACCTATGTGTGATGGTCAGCTTTTATGTCAACCTGCTGTATCTGTGGAAGGGTTTGGGTAAAGTCCACCCTCTCAATCAGGAAACAACCTAGTGATGGCTCCTTGAGGGGATGGTCTTTTTATAAGAGGCCCCCTTGATTTTCTCCCCCTTGATTTTCCTTGTTATCTGGATTCTGCATTTGGCTTTGGGGTTGGTGACCCATGTAAATTGCTGCCTCTGAAAAAAAAATTGCTGCCTCTGAGAGCTGCAGTGTCCTGCCATGTTCCTGCTCACCTTGGGTCCCTACAACTCTGCACCCATTGGCCTGTCATATCCCTGCTTCCTGCTTCATTAGTCTGAAGAGGGCTCTAACTAGTATCTGACCCATGGACTTAAGTTGGACTGAGCTGGCTTGACTTCTTTCTTGATATAAATTTCTTGATATGAAATTCCTTCATACATATATAGAAAGTGTCCTGGTTTTCTCTAAAAAGCTCAGTCTAACATACTGTCTTATTGCCTTTTCTAACATCTAGAGATCACCTACATTCCTTGTTTTATGTCCCTTTTCTCTCTTTTCTGAGCTGACAACAATGGGTCAAATTCTTTTTTTTTTTTTTTAACAACATGCCATTTTGACCTTGCTTCTGTAATCTCCTTTTCTGACTCCATCCCTTTCCCACTTTCAAGAATCTTTGGGATTCTTTTTCCCCCAATAATTTTATTAGGGGCTCTTACATCTCTTATAACATTCAATATATCATTTGTATCAAGCATATTTGTACACACATTGCCATCTTCATTTCCAAATGTTTTCTATTTAAGCCCTTGATAGAAGCTTCTTTTTCCCCCTCCTTTTTTGGTGGGAAATTCTTTTTTAAAAATCATTTTATTGGTGACTCATCACAATCCGTACATCCATCCTTTGTGTCAAACACATTTGTACATTTGTTGCCATCATCATTCTCAAAACATTTGCTTTCTACTTGAGCCCTTGGTATCAGCTCCTCATTTCCTCCCTCCCTCCCCATTCCCCCTCCTTCATGAACCCTTGATAATTTAAATATTATTATTTTGTCATATCTTATACTGTCCAATTTCTCCCTTCACTCACTTTTCTGTTGTCCATCCCCCAGAGAAGAGGTTATATGTAGATCCTTGAAATTAGTTTCCCCTTTCTACCTCACCTTCCCTTTACCCTCCCAGTATCATCCCTCTCACCTCTGGTCCTGAAGGGGGACCATCTGTTCTGGATTCCCTGTGTTTCCAGTTCCTATCTGTACCATTATACATCCTCTGGTCTAGCCAGAGTTGTAAGGTAGAATTGAGATCATGAGAGTGGGGGAAGGGAAGCATTTAAAAATGAGAGGAAGGTTGTATGTTTTATCATTGCTACACTACACACTGACTGGCTCATCTCCTCTCTGAGACCCTTCTATAAGAGTGTCCAGTTGCCTACAGTTGGCCTTTGGGTCCCCACTCCTCACTCCACCTTATTCACAGTGATGTGATTTTTTGTTCTTTGATGACTGGTACTTGATCTCTTCAGAACCTCATGATCACACAGTCTGGTATGCTTCTTCCATGTGGGCTTTGTTGCTTCTCGGCCAGATGGCTGCTTGTTTATCTTCAAGTCTTTAAGACTCCAGATGCTATATCTTTTGATAGCCGGTTACCATTAGCATTCTTCACCACATTTGTTTATGCACCTGCTTTGTCGTCAGCAATCATGTTGGGAAGGTGAACATAACAGAATACCAGTTTAATAGAACAAAGTATTATTGTATTGAGGGAGTACTTGAGTAGAGATCCAATGTCCATGTGCTACCTTAATACTAAACCTATAAACATATGCACATAGATTTATTTCTTCACCCTCACATATAAATATATTTACACATATACATGCCTTTGTTTAGAGAATCTTTGAGATTCTATTGGATAATTCAAGATTATCTCTTGGAAGTCAACTGATGAGCAAACTTAATTCCAACCACAGCCTTAACTCCACTTTGTTAAATAGCCTGATATATTCACAAGCGTTAGAGATTAGGAGGTAGATGTCTTTGATGGGACATTATTCTGTCTGTAATAAGTCTTATCATTAAGACCTCTAAAAGTGTGGATTAGAAATGATAATGTTGCTCACTAGTCTTCTGGCTCTGATAACCCATTGCCATCAAATCCATTCCTTCTCAGAAAGAGCCAATAGAACAGAGTAGAACTACTCCTTAGGGCTTCTGAGATTGAAAACATTTATGAAAGCAGATACCCTACCTCTTTCCTGCTGGATTTTCTTAAATATCTTAAATGATGATCATTCTTATGATATTTTGCAGTACTATCATACTAAGGAAGCAATCTTCTATTCCCATGTTATTCTCATTTACTGTTATATAATAAACTAGCTCAAAGCTTAATGATTTAAAAGAATAATTTATTGTCTCTCATGTTTCTGTAGGATGGCTGAGCTTATGGGATGGTTTTCTCACTTGGGGCTTGTTGAATATGACTTCATCACTCATGTGTCTGGGGTGTTGAGTTTCTCTGTGAAGTTTCTCTCTCCAGCAAAATAGCTTTTTGGATGTATTAAGATAATCAAATTTTAATTCATTAATCTATTAGTGGGATTAATTGAATCGATTGGCTTTTCCAGTGTTAAGCCTTTTAGGTAGTATTTTATTTGGGCTTTTGCATCTGCATTCATAAAAGAGATTGATTGTCTTACACCAAATTTTTTTCTTACTCTCTTGCCAGGAATTGATTCCAAAGTTTTTCTAGTCTCATAAAATCATTTGAGACTATTTATCCTTTCTACTCTCTGAAATAGTTTTTATTATTTTGCTTAAAAATTTTTTTGGACTAGTTTTAAAAACTAAGATAGGGTGTATCTGTTTCTTTGTAAAATTCAACCATAGAATGCCCTGAACCTGGTGCCATGGTTAGGAAGAGAAAGAAAGTCAAGAAGAATTTTTCATCAGTTACCAATTCACTTTGTGAAGTATAAAATATTTGGATCTTTTACTTTTCCTTGAGCCTTTGCATTTTGTTTATCTATAAACGAACTGGAGGCCCTAGGGGCATAGTAGTTCTGTGTTTGGCTGGGATCCACAAAGTCAGCAGTTTGAAGCTGCCAGTCACTGGGCCAGGGAAACATTGGGCGTTTTGGGCTGAGCTCCGATGGCAAAGTGGTTGTGTGCAGGACTGCAGTCCATAGGGTTGGCAGTTCAAATCCAGCAGCAGCTCTCCAGGAGTATGACTGGGCTTCCTACTCCCACCAGGGCAGTGATGCCACACACACACACACACACACACACAAAAGGTCTGGTATTTTACTCCGAGTTACAGAGTTACAGTCTCAGAAACTCACAGGTGACACTACGTGGCCTATGAGTCTCCTGGCCTCAATGGCCGTGAGGTTGGTTCTCATTTTTCACAAATTTTCTCAGGCTTATCACATCTTCAAATTTGCGGGGACAAAATTTATCACTCTAGTCTCCCACTCTTAATTATCTTTAGTGTATCTGCCTTATTTGCTCCCCTTTTACTTTCTTATACACAAGTTCAGTCTCTAATTAGGATGTTGGCATGGTTTGATAAACTGCTTATGGTGGTATTTTTTGAAAGGGAATAGATATATCTTACTGTTAGTAATACATACTATACACGGTGTATGCATATGTATGTATTGCAATATATCTGCAAGTGATCTGGACTAGGCTGAGATGTTTTCTCACTATACAATTGCTCTTGGATATAAAGCACTTTCCTATGCATATGAGTGCCTCTGAATTTGTTTCTCTAGTCAATTCAGACTGTAACACAGTAAGTTAGTAATACTTCAACCCCTAAAGACAGAGATTATATTTATAAAGATATTGATAATAAAAGACAATAATGATAAAGACAAGAAAGAAAAAGTATCTGACTTAAAGCAGACAGCCCTAATTTACAACAGAATTGGGAATCATCAGAATATAACTCTATTTTAAGTCAGGCCCACCTGCACTATATATTTGTGATTTCTTCCTTTTCCTATCAGTCTTTTTTATCATTTTATTGGGAGCTCATACAGCTCTTATCATAATCCATACATTCATCCATTGTGTCTAGCGCATTTGCACCTATGTTGCCATTTTCATTTTCAAAACATTTTATTTCTACTTGTGCCCTTGATATGAGCATCTCATTTTTTGCCCTCCCGCTTCTTCTCCACCCTCCCTCCCTCATGAACCCTTGATAGTTTATAAATTATTATTTTTTAAATTTCTTACACTGACTTGCCTTTTCTTTACCCACTTTTCTGTGGTCCTTCCCCCTGGGAAGGGGTTATATGTAGATCATTGTGATCGGCTCCCTCTTTATCCACCCACCTTTCCCTTCCCCTCCTGATAGCACTACTTTCATTATTGGTCCTGAGAAGTTTATCAGTCCTGGATTCCCTATGTTTCTAGGTTTTATCTATACCTATATACATGCTCTGGTCTATCTGGATTTGTAAGGTAGAATTGGGATGATAATAGTGGTGGGGAGCAAGCATTAAAGTACTAGAGGAAAGTTGTATGTTTCATCAGTGCTGTATGCACCATGACTGGCTCATCTCTTCCTCGTGACCCTTCTCTAAGGGGATGTCCAATTGTCTATGGATGGGCTTTGGGTACCTACTCCACCTTCCCCCTCATTCACATTGGTAAAATTGTTTTGTTCTGGGTCTTTGATGCTTGATACCTGATCTCATGGACACCTCATGAATACATAGGTTGGAGTGCTTCTTCCATGTGGGCTTTGTTGCTTCTCAGCTAGGTGGCTGCTTGTTTATCTTCAAGCCTTTAAGACACTATATCTTTTGATAACCATTCAACTTTCTTTACCACATTTCCTTTTGCGCCCATTTTGTCTTCAGCGGTTGTGTCAGGAAGGTGAGCATCATGGAATGCCAGGTTATTAGAACAAAGTGTTCTTGCATTGAGGGAGTACTTGAGTGGAGGCCCAATGTCCATCTGCTACCTTAATATTTAACATATAAATATATGTACATATATCTATTACCCTATCATTATATACAAAAATATTTACATATTCTATCAGTCTTTTCAGATATTTTTAATATTTTTCTTCTCTGTTTATTTTTTATTTTTTAATTTATTTTATTTTATTTTATTTTTTTAGGCATCACTGCCCTCTGGTGGTGGGAGTAGGAGGCCCAGCCTTTGCTCCTGTGAGCTGGAATTGAACCTCCATCCCAGTGGGCCGCAGTCCCGCGCACAACCACTACGCCACCAGGGCTCAGCCCTCTTCTCTGTTTACAAACAGTTTTATTGGAACTTCATTCACACATGCAATTCAATAGTTTAATCATATCAAGAAGAGTTGTACAATCTTTACCACAATCAATTTTAGGACATTTTCTTCTTCCTTGTACTCATTGTTATGCATGTCATTAAAAAATATATTCAAATTGACATATGCTTCAAGGAAACAATATTGACATTGTTTAAAACATGCCTACCTTATTATGATACAACAATTCCACACTTAGGTATATGTTCTTTGTTGGTTCTACTGCTACCCATAAGATTTTCACTGGTCAGTTTATTAGCAGTACATCACGAGGTCCTTCTTTTCACTCTGTCTTAGTCTGGAATGTCTGCAGACATCTGTCCCCCGTGGGTGACCTTGCCAGTACTTGAAGTAGCAGTTGCATCAATTTTAGCATTAGAGCAAAATGCAAGCCACCACATTACATCTGCCCCAAGACATAATCTTTCAATCACCTCATATGGATATAAAAGGAACAAGGAAGTCCAAAGAAGAATTAATGCATTTCAATTCTGGTCTTCGTGAAAAACAGTATATAGTCTATATTATATACTTCTAGACAAATGAACAAGAACGTGAAGATCTTGAGAAAACAGTCAACCAGAATGCTCCTCAGTTGCATTCAAGAGTAAGACTTTGTTTCATTTTCTTAGGAAATGTTATCTGGAGGGATTATACTCTAGGGAAATAAATCAGCATGCTTGGTAAAGCACAGGATCAGTGAAAAAAAAGACTCCCAATGAGTTAGATTGACCCAGTGAGTCTCAGCAATAGTGGCCTCAAACTTGGCAGCAGTTGTGAGTATGCCTGGCAATGTTTCCTTCTGTTACATACAAGGTCCCTATGAGTTGGAACTGATTCTTCTAGGATACATAATAACAACCCAGTGTCAGTATGTCCCAAATAAAAGTATTTATTCATATCAAATGAATCCACCCACTGCCATTCAGTATACCTAGAGGGCTTATTAAAACACAAATAACTAGGCTCTAAGCCCAGTTAGATTCAGAGGTCTAAGTACGTGCAATGCCTCTGCATCAATTCTCATTTATAGTAACCTTATAGGAGAGAATAGTAGTGCCTCTATGGATTGCTAAAGCTGTAAATCTTCACAGGAGCAGAACAGTTCATCTTTCCCCCAAGGAGCGACTGGAGAATATGAACTGCTGACCTTGTGCTTAACTGACCAATACATAACCCACTGTGCCCCAGAGCTGGGACCTAAGTATTTGTTTCTCTGTAAAGTTCTCTAAAGGCCACACTCAGATAATTATGCCTGTAGTAGTTGCATGATCTTATGTCAACTAGACACTAGTGGCCAGGGATAGAATCAAGACTGTTAATCAGATGGGAACTTGATGACACTTCCTTGGGGGTGTGACGTTTTGTCTGAGAGTGAAGGACTCTGGGAACTGCCTCTCTGTCTCTGCCACTTAGCCTTTTTTTGCAATCTGACGTCACTGGAACTCTGTGTCTGCCTCCAGGGGTGACCCCATATGGGCCACTTGACCCTGAGAACTGTTGTCCTCCAACAGTTTCTACCATGTGTCTACCAACATGTGTCTACCAACTTTGGATTCCTACAACCCTGCACCTATTTCCTGTTTTCTGCTTCCTAGTGTACCATTCTGCATCACTGGCTTGTGGCTTCCTGAGTCTGAAAAGGCCTGATGGGCTAGTTTTGGACTTAGAGACTTGAGTCGGACTGGGTTGGAATACTTTCTTGATCTATAATTACTTCCTTATATAAAGTCCTTCTTATACATAGATGAGCATCACCGAATTTGTTTCTCTATTCAACCTGGTCTAACACATCCCATATGCACAAAGTGCCATGAAAAAGGATGTTTGTGGCTATTTAGGATCCCTGCAAAGAAGACTGCAAGACCAAGTTTAGTTTGTAGACTGCTTAGTAGGTAGTGTCCTTGGAATTAGGATCTATAGTAAAAAAGGAAAGGGAATAGAAATGGGAAGGAAGAGGAAGCGCACCAACAACCCTGACTTGGGGTCATAACTGAGCTGCGCCCGCACGAACTGGACATTTATGTGTTTGCTCTGTCTCGGCCTATGAGTTGCCAGTGGGTGTGGCTCATGAAACTGAAGTAGTTCTCGGAGGGATTGAGGGATGGCAGAAGGACAGTCTGCCAGTACTCAGCACCTGAGGTAACAGATCGATCTCTGAAGGGGCATCTTCACAGTGCCTCTCCATGTCTGTCTCCAACAGTATTCTTGGCCACATCACTTATGTGAGTTGCAACCAGAATACAAATATCCATTTCACCGCCATCAGTAAATACATATAGTATGCAAGGGGGCTTTGATAAGTTCATGGAGACAAACAACAGAAACATGGGCAAAGAGAGGCAGCAGACAGTGTAAGGTATGAAAATAATGATAATTTATAAGTTTTCAGTGATTCCCAGAGGTGGGAGTGTGTTGGAGGGAGGGATGAAAGAGGAGTTAAGACAGCCTCTTAAAGAGGGGATGTAGGGAGGAGATGAGCTAGTCAAAGTACAGTGTAGCAGCAGTGAAATATGCCTTTCCTCTAGTTCTTACATGCTTCCTCCCACCTACTATCATGATCCCAATTCTATCTTACAAATCCAGTTAGACCAGGGGATGTACACTGGAGCCAGAAGCTAGGGTAATTCAGAACAGATGATCCTTTCAAGCCCAGGAGTGAGAGTAGTGTTGCTGGGAAGGTGGAGGGAAGGTGGAATAGAAAGGGGGGAACCTATTATAGGGATCTACATATGACCTTCTCTCGGGGGTACAGACAGTGGGGAAGTGCATGAAGCGACACAAGGACAGTGTATGATGACAAAATAATGACAATTTGTAAATTGTTAAGGATTCATGGGGGAGGAGAGGAGGGGAATATGGGGAGCTGGTACTGGGGGCCTAGGTAGAAGAAGGATGTTTTGAGAATGATGATGGCAACAAATGTGCAAATGTGGTCTTCATACAATTGGCATATGTACTGATAATGATATGAGTTATGAGCCCCCAATAAAATTGTTTTTTCTTGAAAAAACTTATAGTGAGGGCTCAAGTAAAAACATTTTGGAAATGATGGCAACTTATATACAAATATGCTTGATACAATTGATAAAAGCTATAAGACCCCCCAATAAAATGACTTAATAAAAGAGGAGCTAATACCCAGGGCTCAAGCAGAAAGAAAATATTTTGAAAATGATGGCAACACTTGATATGATTGATGTATGGATTTTTATAAGAGCTCCAATAAAATGATTTATTAATAACAATGAAAAGAAAAGATTATGAAAAAATATATTTAAAAGATAATGGATTTCAAAACTGATTATGGTAGCAATTGTACAATACTGCCTGATACGATTGAACTATGGAAAGGTACAATATCTGTATTAGCTCCCAGTAAAATGGTTTTGTAAAGTAAATAAAGGAATTATTACACACATTTTTTCAAGCCTCCTCAAACTCACACAATTTGGGGGTGGGCAATAAGTTGTATTACTGCTCCATTTGTTAAGAACTTGAATTACCATCTGTTAGGTAATAATCAGGTTTGATGTTAACTTGACTAGGTCAGGATTCTCCCATGATATGATCTGACATAGTGTGGTCAACTCCATGCTGGGATCTTCTTACAAGCGCGGGGGTTATTTGGGGTGTGCTCTGTTGTTGGTCTAGATTGGCAGTGGGTGGAAAATATCTCAATTCTACTATTGGAGGAGAGCCTGCATCTGGTTCATTGGCTTTATGTGTTATCACCTGCCAATCCCAAGAGTCATCAGCAAACTGTTAGCCTTGGCTTCATTCAGCTCTGCAGCCACCATCCTGTGGTCTTTCTGCTTTCTCTCCCTGTCTCCCAGCCATCAGGAGAAGCCTCTAGCTTACATCTGACTCACCAACTTGAACTGGACTTACACACATTCAGCCTAACACCATCAGTCTGATTAAAGCTCAGCTCATACTAAGTGAGAAAAACAACACTTACTGCATGATACCATTGTAATGTCTTAAGTTAATGTTTTATAATGTACTGCTGGGTTCTAATAGCCATTGCAATGGCTATGCAGGCCTGGCAGTTAAAATTCATGAATAAAGGGTTATTAAGGAAGTTAACCAGTTAACCAGTGAACAATTGTGGAGGATGGTGCAGGGCCACATAGTGTTTTGTTCTGTTGTGTATAGGGGTGCTATGGGTCAAAACTAACTCCATGACACTTAACAACAACAACAACAACAACAATGCCAATGAGAAATGCTCAGTGTTGAATTGTTTATTAGGACATGTTGTAAAGTTTCATGAAGTCTTCTAAAAGTTCCCAAGGGGCATACCACTGTGCTATCAACCTCAACCTGAAGGAATTCAGCTAAAGCTTTGTAGGTCAGCAAACCTGATCTCTGAATTAAGTGCCCAGAAGCCGATTACTCCAATAAGGCGAAGTCCAATGGACGCAGTTCTACACCCATAGTTCAGTAAGTCCAGCTTCCCCAATTAAGTACCCAGAGACACCCTACTCCACACGCCAGCCTCCTGCACAGAAGCACTCTGCTTTATTGGTTCTGTGGGTTGGGAAATCCATCGTTCTACCCCAAGCTTTGCTGCTGTTCCTCTGATGCTATAGCTGTCATCTGCATCCAGGAGTTTCACTGCACAGGTGTCCGGGTCCAGGGGACACACTCCACTCCTGGTTCTTGCGGATAAGGAGATCTCTCTTCCTGTGTCTCATAGGGCTCATTTTATACAGTAGCACGATGATATTCCAGGGTCTCCTATCTGCAACTGGTCATAGATGAAACCTCTAAGTGTCTTCCCTCACCTTCTTAGGAGATTCTTGCTAATCCAACTCTATGGTGGGAGGTAGACTACTCTTTATTTATTTACATAGCACACGCTTCAACAGTTCAACTGCATCAAGGAGAATTGTCAATCATTACCATATCAATTTTAGAGTAACCCCTCCCCATAGTTGAATCACGTTTAAAATGAGTTGTGCAATAGCACTGAGTTCTAGTATTCCCTCACTGCTCCTATCTTCATTTCCTACTCCCCAAACCCCCTTTCCTCCCTACCACCACTGCAACCCCTACATCCCCTTATCAACCCCTGTATCCATTATTATGACTACACATACCCTCCTCCTGTGGATCACAAACTGGGAAACCCAACAGAAACAATAAAAACCAAATTCAAAATAAGGATAACATAATAATAATAAAAAGACCAAAATACAAATGATGAATAAGAAAGAAGGGAACCTTATAAACATTCCAAAGGCCAGGGAAGAAATTTCTATCATGGAACAAGTAAGAGATACTTGCACACAGAACCAACTCAGGTCATGTTTATGGGGAGGTCGTCGGGCAACGTGTCAAGTTCGCTTTAGCATGTTCAAGGTTATGATGGTCTCTGTCTCACAGCAAGGCTGTTCAAGACTCTTGCCTATGGCTAGAGCAGATCTGCCAGCAGTTCAGTCTGACCAGATACTCTGCAGATGGATTTTGAGCTCCAACTGCCCTTAGTAGCCTTCTATTAATGGGGTGTTCATAATTTTAGTTCTGATACTTTTCCTTTTGCCGTATTAGAATTTTTTAATTGTCATTGGATCACACATACTGGTGTGCTTCTTCCATGTGGACTTTGTTGACTCCTTGCTTAGATGGCTACATGTTTGAATATAAGCCTTTAAGACCCTAGACACTATTCCAGTTGACAGCTGGGCACCATCTACTTTTTTCACCACGTTTTGCAGTGGCACCCTTATCTTCAGTGATGATTTAGACTGCTTTGGCTAGAAAGGCCACATTAAATAATTCAGTGCACTGGCAGACATTTTTATTGTAGACATTCACAACCAACTCCATACTATTTATGGACCACAAATAAGTGGTAAATAGTGGCATTATAAGGACTAAGTCATCAACATCCCAGAATTAGGGCCAGAATAGGGAATAGGATTCTGGAACAGACACTCAAGGAGTCATAACTTTATCTGCAAACTATGTTTCTTTTTAAAACTTCAAATTTAATTAGGCATTATATCTGTATTAAGTTTTTTTTGTGAGTATGTTATCACATTTCTTCCATTCTTTTAAATCACTTCAGAATAAAATGCGAATTAAAATATTGTGCAATCACTCAAACAAAACTATGGGTGTGAGTAATTACATGGATATATTTCAAAAGTAATGTTCAGTGGGGGAAAAGTTGTGGTAGGGTATAACATTATCTCATTTCTATGTTTAAGTAAATAAAACAATGCCCTTTATTATTTATTGAACCCTCGTTAGGTGGTTAAAATATTTTTATAAATAAGGGCAGGGCATACACCCAGATTCTAATGGTTTTCCCTCTGAGGAAAGAGGGAGATGACTAAGACTGGAGAGGAACACAAAGGGGATTTCCGTGTATTCATGCTGTGGAGTAGTTGGTTGGCCATTCGATTATACTCTGTGCTTCCTGGGGGAGAAAGGCAGGGCATGCTACAGTCTCAAAACTCACCAGGGTATCCTGCAGGATTCTTCTGACGTGGCAATGACTCATGGTAGTGAATTTGGTTTGGGTTTGGTGCTTCGTGGGAAGTTTGAAATATATTTTAAAGAAATGAAATGCTCACTTCTGATTGATCTGTCCCTTCATTCATAATGAAAGTAACCACCTAAGTATCATTTGGCATGGAAAGGAAAGGAAAAGGATAGCCTCTGTAAATCTGCCATTGCAAATGACAACATTGTGGTATCCCCTTTACGGCAACCTTGGTTTTCAAAACAGCGATGTAGCTACTCTGGGCATTAAATTGCACTGTTGTAGTGGGAGGAGAACACTGGCATAATCAGGCACAGGAAGCTAAAAGGACTTGCATGCTAGCAACTCAGCCAAGGAGGGACAGCATGATGATACCACCTGAAGACTGCACCCAGGGTTACTGTATTGTACGCAAAGAAATGTTTGACTCGGTGTCAGTTTCACTGTGTGTGCTCCACAACAAAATAAGCAATATCAGGAATCCAGTCCACAAAGAAACACAAAGTCTGTATAGATTCCACTCAACTCCCTACACCTTTTTCCAGGCCTACAGAACAAATAAGACTGATGTGTCAGCTATTAGCCCTGCAAAATAAAAATCCAGTCACTCACGGCCACTGAGCCCATGCTACCTCATAGCCCCTGTGGGTTTCAGAGACGAACTCTTCATAGGAGTAGAAAGCGCAGCCTGCTCCTGTGGAACTGCTGGTCGTTTTGAACCACAGTCCAACTCATAGCTGCCACACCACCAGAGCTCCTGGACAAAGTCACTCAGAAGACAGTGAGCATGCTCACGACTTCTAATTCTGTTATCAGCAAGAGCCCCAGGGTTACCGTGAGGCAGAAATCCATGCCGTAGCACATAGCAACAATAAAACTGTACAAATTGAGATTATTTTATATCTTCCCCATTAGTCTCTGCTTTTTGTTAAGTCTCAGACCTGTTTCACATTGTTCCCATCTACATACAGAACCTCCGTCCCAGTGGGCTGCAGTCCGCGCACAACCACTACGCCACCGGGGCTCAGCGTTTTTTTTTTTTTTTTTTTTTTTTTTTTTACCTTTTTCTTAAGATTTTGATTTCATCTGTCTTTGCTGCCTTTTATGTAGCCTAACATTTCCATGTATCCCACAAGTCCACACTTTGAGTGCCCCCCAGTTTCCCGTCTTGGTAATGTGCCAGTGAACTTAGCCTTACCTCTATTGTTGAACTTTAGAGATTTTTCTAGTATTAGAAGTAGCATTTCTATGACTATCTATACACAAACTGCCTTTCTCCTTTCCATGAAGTATACTCATAAAGTGGAATTAGTAGGCAAAAGGGTACGAATAGTTTTATGTCTCTAGCTACATATTATCCCAAGATTATACCAGTTTGTTCTAACCCGAACAAAATTAGGTTGGCTCATTTTAACAGATTTTTAAACATTCATTAGTTGCACAACTATTATGGTGCTGTGGACTCATTTTTGAGTCCTTAAGGAGATACTTAAAAAAACAAACACCTCCTATATCTAATATCAAAATAACATTCTCACTGTGAAAAAAAGGAATCAAATAAATGAAAGTACCCTCTCTCTTATCATACTTTCATCCACAAAGAATAACATATTCCATTTGGTTTACATTCTTTCACACCATTGTATATGCATGCAATAGTTTCATTCTTGAGGCTGCAGGAAACATTTAGAAGTTCCTTAGAAACATAGCCAAGGCCTCTTGGTTGTTTCTCTCTTTTCTCTTTGGATTTTGCTGTCCTTTCCATCATTAACTTTTTCTGGAATTCTAGAGCTTTATCTTCTTCAGCCACATCATTCTCCCACATAGTGGCTGGGAAGTCTGGACCACTGACCTTGCGGTGAACAGCCCAACCGGGCACCACTGGGTTATAAACTGTACTGACTCTTATATTTTACTAAATGCCAAATTTTTAATTAAATACAACAACCATTCAGCCGTGAGAGTGGATGGTGGATCTTGAAGTTGCCTCTTATACCCTTGGGATAGTAACATTCTAATTACAGCCATATTTATTTATTTAAAAGTTACATATGTGATCGGACAATGTACGATATGAAAAAGTAATAACAATCTGTAAGTTATTAAGGGTTCATGGGGGAGGGGGAGTGAGGAAGGAGGGGAAATATGGGGAGCTGGTACTGGGGCCCTAAGTAGAGGGAGGATGTTTTGAGAGTGATGATGGCAACATGTGTGCAAATATGGTCTGCATACAATTGACATATGTACTGATCGTGATGGGAGTTATATGAGCCCCCAATAAAATGATTTATAAAAAAATTTTAAAAGGGAGGGGGAAAGAGGAGCTTATACCAAGGTCTCAAGTAAAAAATATTTGAAAATGAGGATGGCAACTTATGTACAGATGTGCTTGATACACATGATGTATGGAATCTTATAAGAGCTGTTAAGAGTCCCCCAATAAAATCATTGGGGAAAAGTTGCATAATTCATTGTTTATGTGTAGTGCTGCATTGCAAACAATCCCAAACTCAGTAGTTTAAAACAACAAAAATCATGTTTGTTCCATTTCAGCAGTTTGGATGATGCTGCATGGGAGCTATTTGTTGCCTGTGATGCTGGTTGGGATGGCTTGAAGGAGCACCCAAGATGCCTTTACTCAAGTGCCAGAATTCCCTCTCTCTCTACAACAGGACAGTTTTACTTTTTAATACAGTGGCTCAGAACCTTCAAGAAAGAAAAATGGAGGCTGCTAGTCTGCGACTGGCAGGGTGCCACTTTTGCTGCATTCTCTTGATCTAAGTCAGTCACAAGGCAAGCCTAGAATTCCAAGAAAGAGGAAGTTGACATCATTCTTGATGGGAGCAGTCTTGAAATATGTGAACAGAGAAAACCAAAACCCAACCATTAGACCTCAAGTCAACTCTGACTCGTGGAAACCTCATGTGTTGCAGAGTAGAACTCAATTCTATGGAGTCTTCAAGCTTGAGGCCTTTTTCCTGGTAGTTTCCAACTGCCGACTTTTTGCCTAGTAGTCAAGCATCCATCCATTTGTTCCAGAGCTGTCAAAAGGAATAGTAGATTTCAAGTGGGAAATAAGCCCGGCACCTGCTAGATAAATAATCCCATGGAATGAATCAGTAAGCGAATAAATGGATAAATGAGGATAAAACTAGTACAGACTATCCTGAAACTTACACTATTTGACAATGCATAGATAACATATAGCTAATAACTATATTCCAGTCTTCTCTGTACTTAATGGTAGAGGCTGATGGCATTCAATTTTGTACCAAAATTGAGGCTGTGGGAAGCTATTGATATCCCATGTCAACATAGATTGTGTCCGTCTTGGCCAGATTTTTGTCAGATTTGGGACACTCCAGCTAGATCTGCTAGGCATCCCTAGTGGACGCCTTAGGCAGACAGGACAGAGATCAGGTGCATAGAGGTCAGTCCTGGGAGTGCAGAACTAGAGGCAGAATAGGCTAGCGAAGGAGGCTCAGCAAGTCAAGGAAGCAAATCTGGATCAGCGAGGCCAGGGCCTGGTACCAGAAATTCAGGGCAGGAAAGTGTCAGACAACGGTTGGGGGCTTAGCAAAGTGTCTGGGAAAGAAGAGATTGGCACCAGCATCAAAAAGGTAACTTGATGATGAGCACCTTCTGCCTGAGCTTCTTTCCACCCTGGGCACAGGATTCGCTGCATCTGGAATGATGCCTGGATTCAATCCATAAAAGGAGACAGTGTGGCTGGAATACAGGAGTAAGGAGACAGGAGGACAAAAGTTCCTGACAGGTTGGGTCCAGTGAAAGCCATTAACTTCCCTTTGATCAATAACTCAAAAAGAATGCCATGATGTTCAACCGTCCATTTCAGAGCTTTCTTGCGCTGCCACAAAGGGCCTTTTAGTGTCGATACATTGTCTCTGTCCTACAAAGCCACAGAAGATAAAAAAACACTCGAGTTTTCCTAGCTGCTTGATGAATAACCATTTATAGCTCTACTCTCCATATTAAAAACTATCAAACCAACTATGTAGCAATTTTTGTATGTATAATACCTGTCAACTATAATAAGCATTTTAGAGCTGCATCTAGGTGAAAATAGAAAGTGGGATGTTTCCCATGGTGCTCTTAGTATATAACCTTTTTGAATCTTGCTCACCTTCCCAACTCAGAACCTCCTTTCTACCTCCTTACTAGATCATCTGTTTGTTTGTTTTTTCACCTGCAGAGGCAGTGGATTATTAAAGTGATTCTCCTAGCCAAAGCCTCCAACTTCCACCAAGTGATCTTTTCCTGCATGGGTTTGGTAAGAAGGTGGGGGAAGATACGATACGACTTACCTAAGAATAATTGTGAATAGGATTTCCTGGAGTGCCATCCTACTGCACATAAAATGAGCTCTCTGAGAAGCAGGACTGGGAACTCTCACTACCAGCAAAAGCCTAGTGGAGAAAATTCTCCGGACCCCAACTCCCTTCCCGGTAAATCTTTTTGATTCAGGATACAGCTGTGACATCAGAGGAACAGCAGCAGCAGAACCAGGAGCCAGAACACAAAACGGTGGTGGATTTCCCAGTCCATGGAACAAATAAACTGAGTGCTTTTGTGCAGGAGGCTGGTTTGTGGAGTGGTGAAGGTAACTTTAGGCATTTAGCTGGGGGAGTTGGGTTGGCTGATTGAACGCTTAAACTGAATACCTTCAGGTGAAGCTGACAGCTGACTGGTATGACCCCTTGGACATTTATTAGGAGATCTGACAGAATTTCATAACATATCCTGAACATTTCTTACTTGCATTATAATCTGTTAACTTCCTTAATCAACCCTTTAATCGTGGATATTTTCTGAGTTTTGTATAGCCATTGCAATGGGCATTAGAACCTAGAAGTAAAGCAGAGAATACCAGTGAAAACAATAATGACAAGCAAAAAAGGCAACTCTTAGTACGAGGCACTATAATTATTTTGGTCAGTACCTCTTAAAATGTAATGAGTCTCCAAGATAGCTCTGAGTCATTCCTATCTTCTGGTATTCACACATTGGGTAGCTTCCTCCCATGTTGGATTAGTCTATGTGATTGATAGCATGTGGTGGAAGTAATAGTATGTCACTTCTCAGATCACCTTTGTCAACTTCAACTTATGAGCAATTTATCATCCATTCTGCAGTTGGCCCCTTAGTTTGACTGAAAATGAACTTCTATGTCATCTCTTCCTAGAGATATCATCAGTTTGATTCCCCTGTGTCCCATCCAGCCAGGTCCATTTGTGTAACCCCTGTGTTTTGTTTGTTGTTATTGTTGTTTGTTTGTTTAAAGATATTTACAGTAATTAAGTGGTAGGTCTTGCAAATTTCTGTACTTCAAATAATTAGTCCAATGAACTAATGGATCATGCAAACATCAAAATCAAGATCAAGATCAAAAGAATTAGATTCTGCCTGGCTACCTCTAACAGCTGCTCTGAAAAGGATCACCTTAGAAGATCCTGGATAGAGTGGGTGAAAAAATGTTAACATAACTTAAAATCATAGAAAATGCCAGGCTTATTGGTCAGATGGAGTCTGGTTGGACCT
Source organism: Nesogale talazaci (assembly GCA_004026705.1). Classification (NCBI taxonomy): domain Eukaryota; kingdom Metazoa; phylum Chordata; class Mammalia; order Afrosoricida; family Tenrecidae; genus Nesogale; species Nesogale talazaci. The sequence continues at coordinate 101,103 of PVJH01001094.1, forward strand.
CCCCAAGACTACAGTCCCCGATTTTAAGGTCTAACTGAACTCATCTCCGTATTAAAAGAATCAATCATTTAAGAGCAACGAGGTAGCATTTACCCAAGGATGAAATTCAGAAGGTTAGGAAAGCAGGAGGAAGGGAAACAGGAGTCAGGGAGGAAGCAGGATAAGTGATAATGGGTTGAGGGGGTTGCAGTGGGTAGGTTGAATCCAAACATGTACGAAATCTTGAATGTGAACCTAAGATCTCTGTAAACTTTCACCTAATTCACAATAAAGGGTTAAAAACAGTACAGCAGGAAGAAAAAAAGGAAAGAAAAACTAGAGCTTTAATTTTTAAAATGCTGAATCAAAGTTTTCTGGCGTGACACCAGGAAATTCTCTCTCCCTTAGCTCTGAACAGAGTTGCAAGATTTTATCACTGGTTTAAGCTCAATTTGTTTAGCTTTCATTTAAGCCTGTCTTTGTGGTTAGATTTACCATAAATTCTGACCTGTGATCCCAGTGTGATAGAGTATATTTCTTCTTTTTTTAACTATGAGAGTTGTATTCAGATTAATGTGTATGTCATTTCCTATAATCACATTTAATTTTGTAAATTTAATGTCAATTTAACTCAATAGTCATTTTTTCAACATTTTTATTGGCACACAATCTATATATCATACCATTGAATATTTCAATCATTCTGTCATATCAAAATCATAACCACAGCTTAGAGCATTCCTCTACATTCCCATGGTTAAATCGCCTTTAAAATGAGTTGTGTAGCCAGAACCGGTTTTAGTGCACCCTTCCCCTTCCTGCCTTCATTTTACTCCCCAAATCCCCTTTCCCGCCCTATCTCTTATCCTTTACTCCTGCATTCCTGGATCTATGTTTGTTTTTTTTTAATTTTCTGTAACTTGGGAATTGAAACATAAGTCATATCATTCAATAGTTCAATCATGTCAAACCTATTTGTAAAATTGTAACCATAATCAGTCTCCAGACATACTTTTTTCCTTCTTGGGCTTTTTAAAAGATCATTCAGCTGTTATCACAACTCATCCACCCATCCATTGTGTCAAGCATATTTGTATATATGTTGCCATCATCATCTTCAAAGCATTTTCTTTCTACTTGAGCCCTTGATATCCGCTTCTCATTCCCCACCCCAACACCCCCCCTCCTATTCCTGGGCTTCTTGAAATCATTTCTTTCTTATCTCCCCCACCCCTTTATATTGCCCCTCCATATTTCTTAAGATAGAAGAATCGACTCCCTGAATACTCTTTTCCCCCCCACCTGCATCACTACCCTGGTGGGAGTAGGAAGCCCTTGCTCTTGGAGAGCTGCCATCAACCCTGTGGGCTGCAGTCTTGCACACAATCACTGCGCCTCTGGGGCTCAGCCCTGAATATGCTTTCCCCTTCATTTACATGTGTATTTTTTGCTCACACATTTTTAACATCTGAATCTTAAAAGTAAAAAAATCCCTACTTGAGGCATTTGGAAAATTTGTAACACAGAAGTGAACATTATAAGTTCAGAATTTCTTTTATTATTATTATTTTTTAAAAGAATGAACAATACTTTTAAGATCTATCAAATTAGATAGGGGAGTAAACCTGTAATATGCCTAATGATAGCAAGTTTACTTCTCTTAATACCAAACACATGATTCTTAGAAGACTGGGAATATTTCATGGTTTTATAAACTTTCATCTTCATGCTTTCCCTGTGTGTTAGTCCAGTTAAACTAGAGAAACAAACTCATAGACGTGCATATGGATATAAGGGAAAGGTTTATATACAGAAGAATGGGACATTGAAAAAGCATCCCAACCCAGTCCAGTTCAAAGTCATAAGTTCTATATTAGCCCATATGCCTGTTAACAGTCCATAAAGTCTCCTTCTGACTCACAAAGTCACAGGCCAGTGGGTGCAGAGTCCCGGCACCCACAGGGGTCTCCCTTTGGCTCCTCGCTTCCAGGACTCAGGGTCTGTCAAAAGCATCCAGTGCTGGTAGAAGCAACTCAGTGCTGGCAGCAGTCTCCACGTGACTTCTCCAGCTTCAGAGGTCTTGTTGCATCAGGGTAAGGCCCTGTGGCTTCCCTTCCAGCTCCTCCAGCTTCTTGGATGCTGCCATCTTGACTTGCATGTAGCTCGCCGTCTTGGAGACTAACTCCCCACAACTGGGGAGATAGCTCCTCATCTCCACAAGGGAAATATCGTGAGATTTCCCAGAAGTCTCAGGAGAAGGCCATGCCCACACGGAGGCCTCATTGGCTACTCAATGGCTATATCCAGATTAACAGAGCAGACTCCACTCCTAAATCTCAATCATGAAATTAACATAAGCACATGATCACCACACCCTGTTAGAAGTTAAAGGCTATGGATGGCAGGGAGCCCAAAATCCATTTGGCAGGGTCTCCAAATAGATTAAGCCTCCATTGAATTCTTTTTTTAACCCCCTCTCCATTGAGTTCTTTCTGAACTTTAACCAAGGATGAAGATTATTTTACCCTCAGGCCGAATACCTTGGCAAGTACATTACTTTACCTCCACCCTCTCCAGGGGCTTCCCTGGGTGTATTCTTGATGGAGGTCCCTATGCTAGGGTCAAATAATTATGAGTTGTTCTCCCATCAGTTGTCCCCTGACTGCCTTGGTCAAAAAGCCCTGGGCCAGTGGTAATCGGGATCCCGTTCCTGTCCTATGTGTTACTGTGATGTGTCGATCTGCCACCAATCTGTCAATTTTTGACAGTTCCCATTGTTCCATGCCTTATTTATCTAGCTTCTCAATTGTGAATTCTGGAACACTATCATGACCTTGTGGTAATGGCCTCCCTCATCCAGAAGATGCGCCTGTGTCTTTGTGGTGGTTTTGTTCCTTTAAGACTTAATAATATTCTTAAATTATATTTGAGATTAGGATCTGCCTCCTAAAACAGCAGCAAAATTTTATTTTAGAAGAATTAATACCAGACTAGCCAAAAAGAGGTAGAGATTAAAGACGCCTCAAATATCCCAAGTTTTCTAAGATGTTATACTTCTCAGTTTTCCCCTGTTGACCACTGTAGCACATTTCTTTACATCCATGGGTTCTGAAATTCACTGCCACAACTCATGACATTCACTAAACTTAAACAATAAACTTGGTCACTGGTGCGCCTGAGTCCCGAATCTAAAGTTCCCCTGTCTGTCTGAAAGATCCCCAAGGCTGAGGAAGCTGGTGAAATTAGGACAGATAATAGGCGGCAAACCAAGTCCCAAGAAGGGAGGTCAGGCAGAGGCCAGCTAAAATATATCATTTAGAAACAGGAGTTCAAGATATCCAAAAGTCACAACAGGTCTTGCTTCTACCAAAGTTCAGTCAAGAAGCAGAGGTCACCAGAAGGAAGACTTCGTGGAGGTATGGTTTTGTCTGTCAGCTACCCTTTTCCCCCAGGAAACCTAACTTACTATAGGACAGGGTAGAACTGCCCTCTAGGATAAGATGACCAGACGTCAAGCTTTTTAACTATTTGTCCCACAGCGTTTTAAAATTAAATAAATATAATACTATTTTTGTGTTCTACGAACATTTTTGTTGCTCCATATAGACCAAATTTTTAATCAAGAACCCCCACCCCCACCCTGGTCAATGGTGTCCCACTTAAAATCTGGTCACTTTACTCTAGGACAGAGTCTACCTATGGAACTGTTGTGCGTTCCTCAGACTACCTGATTATGGGAGTAGAAAGTCTCATCTTTCGCGGGCTGAGCACTGCTGGTTTCAAACATCAGACCTTCTAATACTAATGGTAATTATTATTTTTTTTGGCTTGTGTTGTACTTTAAAAAGAATCATTTTATTGGGAGCTCTTACAGTTCTTATCATAATCCATATATACATCTATTGTGTCAAGCACATTTGTACATATGTTGCCAACATCATTTTCAAGACATTTTCTATTTGAGCCCTTGGTATCAGCTCACTCCCCTCACCCCCACCCCTGCCTCATTGAACCCTTGATAATTTATAAATTATTTTTCTCATGTCTTTCACCACCGCTGTCTCCCTTTACCCACTTTTCTGTTGTTCATCCCCCTAAGAGAGGGTTGTATGTTAGTCATTGTGGTTGGTTCACCCTTTCTCCCACCACCTTCCCCTTCCCCTCTTGGTATTGCTACTCATATTGTTGGTCCTGAGGTGTTTATCTGTCCTGGGTTCTCTGTGTTTTGAGCTCTTATCATAGTACATGCTATGATCTAGCCAGATTGGTAAGATAGAATTGAGGTCATGATAGTGGGGTGCGGGTGGGGTAGCATTAAAGAACTAGAAGAAAGTTGTATGTTTCTTTGGTGCTATGCTGCACCCTGATGACAGACTCGACTCTTCCTTGTGACTTCTGTGAAGGGATGTTCAACTGTCTCCAGATGGGCTTTGGGTCTCCACTCCACCCTCCCCCTCATTCACATGGGTATAATTTTTTGATCTGGGTATTTGATGCCTGATACCTGATCCTATCAACACCTCATGATCACACAGGCTTCTTCCTTGTGAGTTTTGTTGCTTCTCAGCTAGTAGCTGCTTGTTTATCTTCAAGTTTTTAAGACCCCAGACACTATATCTTTTGATAGCCAGGAACCTTCAACTTTCTTCACTTCATTTGTTTATACACCCATTTTGTTTTCAGTGATCATGTCAGGGGAGGAAAGATCACAAAATGCATTAAGGGAGTACTTGAGTAGAGAGGTCTATCATCCATCCACTGCCTTAATACTTACCATATAAGTATATGTATAATATATTATATAAATATATTTTATATATATAGATCCATTTCCCTATCATTTTATATAAATATATTTACAGATACACATGCTGGTATTTGGACCTCTATGAATGTCCATTGCCTCCTCGTTCTTTTCTCTATTTTAACTTTCCTCTTGTCCCACTATCATGTTCCAGCTTCATTCCAGTTTCAGTAATTCCTTTCAGCTACATTGCCCTTGATAAAGCTCACCAGGCATCCTTGCCTTCCTTCTTAACAATTTTAGATCACTTGTTATCTTGTCCTGGTGTTTGTTGATAACCTCTTCCTCTTCTATTGTGTCCCCCTGGAAACTGTTGGTCCCATTGTTTTCTCCCCCCCCCCCCATTGTTTATCCCTCTCTTATCTAGATAGACATGCTAAAACTATAATAAACACAAAAGCAAAACAAAGCAAACTAAACAACAGCAACCAAAAAGACCCACCAACAAAAAAAGAAAAGCCTATAAATAGTTTCAGGTCTGTTTGTTGATCTTTACAAATGTTCTTGGATGGAGTCTGATGAGGTGCCACGCCCTCATCCTAAAAGTTTATTTTTTTTTATTCCTGGGGATCTTTGTTGCTTTGCTGTTCTGTTGCATGCCCTTAGTGTTTCGCTTTGGTGTGGTGAGGTCACGTCTGGCACAATTCCCACATTGTGTCTCCAGTGTTGTCCTCTGTAGTGCTCTGGGTCAGTGAGGAACTTTGTGTCTTGTGGTGGGGCCAACCCTGTGATTCCTTCTGTGCATTGGCTGCTCCGAGCAGGAATATTGGCCTCAGGATGTGTTCCACTCTCTCTCCTTCCCTCTTGATTTGGTACTATTATAATTATTTGTAAAAAAAAACATATAGTATAAGAGAAGTTCATTATAATAGGATTTACTATTATAAATAAGTCCTAGACGGAGACGCAGGAGGGAGATAGAGCTCAGGGATGACAGGTAAATATAGGCTTTATTGGAGGTAGGGAAGGACTTTGGGGAAGGGAACAGACAGCAGAGAAAGGGAGATGGGAGCCTCTTGAGCTCCTGGGCAGTTCCGATGCCCAAGAGTTAGGCCAGGGAAGCCATGCCTGGCAGTGAGGCAGTGGGCCACATATAGGGGCATATAAGGACCTATGTATCGATAAGGGGAATGAAGCTTTCTGATGGTGCAGCTGCAGGGTCTGAGTCAGGATCTGGTTTGTGAGTATATTTTGTCTTTCGAAGACCCATTTTCTGGAACCCAGAGGGAAGAGGTTGTACAGACCTGGCCCTGAGAGAAAACCTCTGTGAAGGGGCTGTGCCCTTCGGGGAGAGAAGTTCTGTGAAATGCCAGAGGAAGGGTTTACACAGTTCAACAGGTGGTTCATCTCCTTCTTGTGAGGCTGGTGCAAAGGGGTGCCTGGGGCTGCCAGGTTCGGAGGCTGTTGGTCTAGGGGGCTGCCTGATTCAATCCCAGCCCAAACAGTACTTATATTTTGCATTCTTGAACTTAACTAACTTTCTGAAAACCATTTCCAGGATATATTTTAATTCATAAATAATAAATTTGATATTAAAACAAATATAACTGAATAGGAAGCCCTGATAGTGCCATGATTACACATTTGGCTGTTAACTGAATGGTTTGGTTCAAACCCAGCAGGGCTCTGTGGGAGGAAGAATCGCAATCTGCTCCTGTACACATGGCAGCCTCCAAAACCCTCGGGAGCAATTGAGCTCTAGCACATGAGGTCGCCATGAGCTGAAGGTGAGGCCAAGAGCACCTCACATTAACAGCATATTAAAAATAGTGAGATGGAACCTAGTTTAAAAAATTAGTACCTGAAAAAAAAATTAGTACCTGAGCCGAATATACATGAGGAGGTTTCAAAACGTTTGGGAAAAAATGGAAATAAAAGAGAATCAATTTTTCCCACAAAGATTTTTGAAGTTGCCTTGTACACACAGCAAGTTGTTTTCAGAGTTTGAAGCTACCAGAAAATTAGTTATGCAACTCTTTGCCATCTGTTTTTCATTGTCTTGATTCCTGAAAAATAATCTTTAAAATCTTGGCATTTCCCCAGTGATTTAATTGTCTTTTATAAATCCTCCAGATCACACTTGAGGGATTTTGCTAATGAGGTACCTTTTAGGTGCTTTCTGCCCAGGTGAGGAAAACACTTAAGTGTTATATACAGGGAGGGAGGGAAGGAAGGCTGACTCAATCAATTATGCCACCATAATAAGTCCCTATGTTAGGCTGTTTTCTTCAGCAACAAAATCAGTGACACACATGTATGTATACGAAAGAAATGTATATCAAGACACAACTTGACATTAAGAGAGCAGTCCAGCCCAGGACAACTCAAGTCCACGGGTCAGATGTTAGCCGGAAGTCCTCCAGAAGCAAAATGGGAAACCGGGAGATCACAGGCCGATGGGTGCTGAGTGTCATGGAGCCAAGGTCAGCAGGAACATAGGAGGGCACAGATAGGTCCGGAAGAATTTGAGATAGAACAGAGAACAGTATGAAACGGAGTACTGAGGGGATTTCTTGGCCTGTGGAGGCAGAGGCAGAGGACCAGTGAGACTTGGTTGCTCGGTGAAGAGAGGTGTAGTTGTGGACTAAAGACACTATTGCCTTCATGTTTGTTGATGCTATTGGTGAAGAGTATTGAAAATACCATGCGTTGTCCAAAGGACAGCCAGATCAGTCTTGGCAGGAGTAAATCCAGAATGCTCCTTCGAGGCAAAGATGGCAGGACTTCATCTCCTATATTCTGCACATGTTATCAGAAGAGATTCTTCCCTGGAGAAGGACATCATGCTTGGTAAAGTGGAGGGGCAGTGAAAAGAAGGCCCACGACAAGATGAATGGACATAGTCGCCACAACAATGGGCTCAAACACAAGAACCATTGTGAGGACACCGCAGGGCCATGCAGTGTTTCCTTCTGTAGTACTCGTACAGGGTTCCTTTGAGTCAGAAACAATTTAATGGCGTCTGACAACAGCAACAGCAATAAGCCCCCCCCCCCCGCCCCACAGTTGTCAGCAGTGTCTGTGCGTTCTGGATGGCCATTGCAACAGATTCTTGGGCCCCGCAGAAAAGCGGTGTGCTGTGGAAGGATGAGCTGGTGTCAGAAGACATCCTTCAAAGGATGATGGAGAGTGGCAGTGCCTGTGATCTCTGCTTTGTGGCAATCGGCTAGGGTGAGTGAAGGGAGATTCTCTTCCATACTGAAGTTAGAGGAAGTCAGGTGTGACCTCCGTGCGGTGTTCTCAGTCTGTAAAGAACTTTAAAACCAAAATAAAAACTGATTATGTTGGCAATTTTAAGTGCTGTCAGTGATAAAATACTTCTTCCTGGAATATCCTTTTTTTTTCCTTAAGTTGTAAATAATTGTTGTGGTACTGTTAAATAATTTATGAGGGGGGTTTCAAAAAGTATGTGAATAAAAAGAATTTAAAGTAATGCAAAATTCCCATCGACTTTTTGAAGTCCCCTGGTATATGTAAGCTTCATATTAGCACTTTCTATTACTGATTTTAAAGTGAACTTGGTATTCTACTGGCAGTTAATTTAGAGACACCCTAGGTACAAGTGGTTCCAGGCATACTGTGACTGTCTACCAGTTTGCCGATCAGTTTGTCTCACGGACTTGTGTGCTGTGATTCTGGAAGTTAGGCCAAGATCCCTTTTTCTATTACTTCCCTGCTTGGTATGTTACTGTTACTCATCTTCTATTATCTGAATCTTCCATCTTGTAGATCCTGCTCATCAGGATTGCATTGCAAAACCCTTCTGCAGAGCCCTTCCAGCTCAAACCAGGTTCGAAGGCAAACACAGTGGTGGTAGTTGCATCATCTGCTGTCAATTGAGAACTTAAAAGAATTAAGAGTGAAGGGGGTGGGGTCTCATCGGCCAATTGGGTTATAGTCAGTGAGGCCTCTGTGTGGGTATGGCATTCTGCTGAGAATTCTGGGAAATCCGGTGTTTCCTCTCTGGAGGCAGGAGACACCTTTCTCTCTACTCACTCTCTAGGAGATGGTGCAGCTGACATGACACATGGAACTATGCTACTGCCCTGAGCTGGAGAAGCCACATGAACCTACCCTGATAGAACCCACCTTTTGGAGCTGGAGAAGCCACTGGAGACCCCTGACAGTGCTGAGATGCTTGCAACACCACTGGATCCAAAGACCTTCTACCCCCTGGCCTGTGATTGTCCAGCATTCAGTGTTGTTGTGTGTGTTTCGTGAATATTAAGAGGACTTTATATATTGGTATCAGACTTATGGGCTTGGACTGGACTGGGTTGGGGTGCTTTATATTTTATTTTTATAAATCATTTTATTGGGGACTCATACAACTCTTACCACAATTCATCTATCCATCCATCCATTTGGTTAAATACATTTGGACATTCATTCCAACATCTTTCTCAAAACATTTTCTTTCTGCTTGAGCTTTTGGTATCAGTTCCTCATTACTGCCCCTCCCCCCACCCCGCCCTCCTACCCTCCCTTCCTCACAAACCCTTGATAATTTGTAAATTACTATTATTCTTCCATGTCTTACACTGTCCATCCCCCAGGAAGGGGGTTATATGTAGGTCATGGTGGTCAGTTTCCCCTTCTCCCTCATCTTCCCCTTCCCTTTCAGGTGTTTCTACTCGCATAATTGGTCCTGTGGGGTTTATCTGTCTTGGATTCCTTGTGTTTCTAGCTCTGTTCTGTATCAGTCAGTGTACATGCTTTGGTCTGGCCGGATTTTTAAGGTAGAATTGGGTTCATGATAGTAGGGGCATGGGGGGGAGAAAGCATTAAAGAACTAGAGGAAAGTTGTATATTTCATCGTTGTAGGATGCACCTTAACTGACTCATCTCCTCCTCACAACCCTTCTGTAAGGGGATGTCCAGTTGCCTACAGATGGACTTTGGGTCTCTACTCCACACTCGCCCTCATTCGCAATGATATGATTTTTTTGTTCTTTGATTTCTGATACCTGATCCCACTGACACCTCATGATCACACTGGCTGGTGTGCTTCTTCCATGTGGGCTTTGTTGCTTCTGAGCTCAATGGCTGCTTATTTATCTTCAAGCCTTTAAGACCTCAGGTGCTATGTCTTTTGATAGCTGGGCACCATCAGCTTTCTTCACATTTGCTTATGCACACATTTGTCTTCAGCAATCATGCTGGGAAGGTGAGCATCACGGAATGCCAGTTTAATAGAATAAAGTGTTCTTGTATTGAGGGAGTACTTGAGTAGATGGCTAATGTCCATCTGCTACCTTAATACTAAGTCTATAAATATTTGCACATAGACCTATTTCCTCTATTAGAAATATATTTACATATGTACATGCCTATGTTTAGACCTCTATAAATGTCCTTTGCTTCCTAGTTCCTTCCTCTATTTCCTTTGACTTTCCTCTTGTCCCGCTATCATGTTCAGCCTCCCTTTGGGTTTCAGTGATTCCTCTTGGTTAAATTGCCCTTGATCAATTCCCACCAGGCTTCCTACACCCTCCTCATCATTGATTTCGAATCACAAGCTGTTCCCTTGTCCCTGGGTTTGTTAACATCACTTCTTTCCCCCGCCTCTCCCATGTCCCCCAGGAGCTGTAGGTCCCTTTGTTTTCCCATCCAACTTTTTTATCCCTCTCTCTCTCTCTCTCTCTCTCTGTCACACACACACACACACACACACACACACACACACACACACACAAAACCAAGATAGAGCGAAACAAAGCAGCAAATGAAAACTAGGAAAAAAGGCCAGACAGAAAAAGAGAAAAGTTTATAAAGAGTTCAAGGTCTGGTTGTTGCCCTTCAGGAGTGTATTCCAGTAGAATCAGATGGGGTGCCACACCTCGGCCCCAAAGTCTCTTTTTGGTATTACCTGAGGGCTTCATTGCTCTGTTCCCCTTGCTGTTCTGTTGTACACCCTTAGTGTTTCACCTGAGTGTGAGTGTGTGTTTGTATGTGTGTGTGAGAGAGTGAGTCATATTGGTCACAATTCCCACAGTCTCCAATGTTGTTCCCTATAGCACTATGGGTCAGTGAGGGACGGGGAGTAGTGAGACCAACTCTATGGTCCTCTCTGTCCTTGGCTGCTCTGAGCGGGAATATGGTCCTCAGGGCTTGGTGGACCAGGATGTGTACCACTCTTTCTTCTCCTTTCATTTGCTTCTCTGTGCTCTGATCAGCTATGTTCCTCTCCCTGAGTTGTAGCTTCAGTGCTGTACTCTGAAGGGAATTATGCTGTAAGGAGGGGGACTATCCAGGTAGTTAGGATGGGGATCTGCTGCTCAGACCTCTCTGTTGGTCCCCTGCTTGGGATACTTTCTTAATGTATAATTGCCCTTTATATAAAACTGTCTCTTATACACACATGAGTGCCTATGAATTTGTTTCTCTAGTCTACCCTAACTAACACAACAGTCTTATCTATCAATGTCTTCCAACTGACTGTGGACCAGGGCTAGCCAGAAAGGACTATGTTATCTAATTCATCACCTTCTCCAGACCCATTTTGGAAACCAGTCGCACATCTAAAGAAATTTGGGAGAACAGGACCTGTGGTTATAGATAGAGGTGAGTTAGAGGTCAGCAAGGGATGGGATGAAGTCTAAGGGAATCAAGGACTCACAGGCTCCCAACTTAAGAAGTCTGTGTTATTTTGATCACAAGCTCCAGCACTGTTCCCTGTCTGTGATGTCAATAAAATTTCTTTCTGGTTCTTTTGCACCCAGTGACTGTCTGCCTTATTTCAATTGGCTAATAGAGCAGGACAAGGACCTTTTAATTGGGTGGTGACAATTTCAGCAAAGCTAACACAACCCTGGGGTACAGACAACAGGGAAGTGAGTGCAGGGACAATATGAAAAAAGTAATAACAGTTTGTAAATTATTATTTTTTGGGGGGCATCACTGACCACTGGTGGTTGTGGGAGCTACCCAGCCTTGCTCCTGGAGAGCTGCTGCTGGATTTGAACTGCCAAGCCCGTGGGCCGCAGACCCACACTCAACCACTATGCCACCGGGGCTCAGCCCATAATTTGTAAATTATTAAGGGTTCATGGGGGGGGGGGATGTGAGAGGGAAATATGGGGAGCTGGTACTGGGACCCTAAGTGGAGGGAGGATGTTTTGAGAGTGATGTTGACAGTAAGTGTGCAAATGTGGCCTGCATACAATTGATGTATGTATGGATCGTGATGGGAGTTGTATGATCCCCCAATAAAGTGATAATAAAAAAAAGGAGGGGGAAAGAGGAGCTTATACCAAGGGCTCAAGTAGAAAATATTTGGAAATGAATCTGGAAATTGAATATGTGTACAAATATGCTTAATACAGATGATGTATTGAATGTTATAAGAGCTGTAAGAACCCCCAATAAAATCATTTGGAAAAAAAAAAGCTAACACAACCTAAGAAGAAAGCCTTAGTAATCTACTCCCCTCAATTAGCCTTATTGATCTCTCGGGAGCCCTAAGGTCAATAGGCATAATAGTTCACAATGACAATATTCTACCATTTATTTTTTTAGTGATTAACCAATAGGGACTTGAAAACTTGTGAGCTGCCATCTTAAGTTGCAAATATTGGTCTCTCCCCATCCAGAGGAGAGAAGTGTGATAAAAATTGGAAAAATGGAAAAAATTAGTCTAAGGGACCAATGAACCACACACACGTCAATCTCTGTAACCTAGAGACCAGTAGAACTAGACGGTGTCTTACTGCCACTGGCAACTCTTCTGAAGTGAGCGGGAGGAACGCGGGCTTTCTGTCTTATAAAGAGTTACAGTCTCAAAAACTCACAGGGGCGGCTCCACCTTGTCGTATATTGTTGCTGAGAATTGGACTTGACTCGATGGTAGTGTGTTTTCATTTGGATAAAGTGGGAGAAAAATGTGAAGCAGAATTCAAAACCCTAAAGGGGTCAGGCTTATTTACTCAGGTCGGGACTAGAAATCCTCCCCAAACTTAGTCACCCTTCAGAGCTGTGTCAGAATAAGCAATCCTTTGCGATCAAAGGGTGGCATTTACCCAAGGACAAAGTTCTGAGAGTTAGGAAAGGAGTGGCCTGGAAACAAGATGCCCTGGGAGGACGCGGGATAACAGATAGTACCTTGATGGGATGATTTGAAACAAGATGTATTTGAAAACTGATGAACTGAACTATGTACCTTCATTCAAATCACAATAAAAGGTTAATATGGTAGCTTACAGCTGGACATGATCTGACATTATAAAGGATGAGTTACTGAAGGGGACGTCATTCTGATAAAATAGAGACCTGGGCAAGGGATACCCTTCCTTAGATGGTTTGACACAACAGCCACAACAATGGATCAGAAGGATGATAAAATATTAGGGAATGTTCACCATGATTTAGAGTCAACACAACTACTATTCATCCCCTTATCTCATTATTTATTATGTATATATGTATCTATATCTATGTATCTCTTTATGTGTCTATCATCTATCTATTTATCTATCTATCTATCTATCATTTTTACCTATATCTCTCTGTTGGTTTTTGCTCATCAAGTTAATTTGACTCCTGGCTATCCCAAGTGTGCAGAGGAGAACTCGTGCTGCATAGATTTTTTTTTTTCAAGGCTGTGACCTTTGGAAAGCTAGGCTTTCCAAGCTAGTGATTTGGAAGAGAATGTGTTTAGACTGCCAATTTTTGTTTTAGTAGCAGTTGGCTTGGTTTTGGAATTAATGATAATGACACCAACACACAATAATAACCTATTTAGAGTACTCTTGCTAAATGGTCTAGCAAAGAAGAAATTATAATAGTTTTATAAAACTTTTTAGTCATCTCCTGAGAATAATGACTGGCTATCACCGAAAGACTCTGGGGAGAATCATGGGAGCTAGACTGGCTTGTCTCAGTGTCAGTTTGGGGGTGACCACAGGCAGTCTCTGCTGGTAGCAAGGTGATCACTCTGAGGAATAGGGGTGACTTTCTTCCCCCTGCCACTTCCTTGATCAATCCCTTGGGTTATAGAAAAATGAAAACGTGATTTTGTTCCTTCCTCTTTTTCTTGTCTTTTTTCAGAGGCAAAAATATGGAAAACCTTCCATAACCTTTTCTAATTTCTCTTTCTCTTTATCTCCCTACCACCAGTGCCCTACTTAAGAGTTCTGTAGAGGAGATGGGATCTGGTAAATTAAGAGGTGTCTTGATGTTACAGTGGTAAAGTCTTTGGCTAACTGTAAGGTTGGTGGTTCCAACCGAACAGCAGTTCCGATGTGGCAGTCTATTTCCATCAAGATTTACAACCTTGGAAACCCTATGGGACAGTTTCAGCTTGCTTGTCCTATAGGGTCAATATAAGTAGGAGTCAAATCAGTTGTATTCACATTGGGGGTAAATTGCATAAACTCCTAGGGCCTAAGTACCCTCATTAGAAAAATGGGAATAATAGCAGCAATAGTTGCTAACACTTATATGAGAGATAAACAAGGAAAACTGATGGAGAATTGATGTATTTGAATTATGCTGTTGGTAAAGAAGATTGAAAGTTCTGTGGATTTCCAGAACAAACATCTGTCTTGGAAGAAAATATAACCAAAATGTTCTTGGAAGCAAAGGTGGAGAGACTTCATTTCATATGCTTTGGACAGCTATTAGAAAAAAAAAACAACCTGTCTCTGGAGAAGGACATCATGCTTGCTAAAGTACAAGGGCATTGAAAAAGAGGGACAACAGGAAGATGGATTGACACAGTTCCTTCAACACCAAGGTCAAGCCTAATAACCATGGTGAGGACGGCGCAGGCCAGGCAGTGTTTTGCTGTGCATTGAGTTACCATGAGTCAGAGCAGACTTGATGGTACCTAACAACTGCCACAACACTCACGTCCTGCCAGAAGCTGCTTTGTAGATGTAGTTTTAAGTCTTCACAACAACTCTATGAAGTCAGAACTGTAACTAATCTGGTTTTATAAAGAGGAAAGTGAAATAACTTTTCAAATCTTCACATTGGCACGTCAGAAGAAGGGCTTGGTGATCCACGTCTGTAAGAGTGTTGTTCTTCTTCATCCTTGTTGGGCTGATTCTGACTCAAAGTCACTGGATATCCAGAGTGCAGGTCTTCTGTGAAATGTGGATTCACCATGAATCTGAATCCAGGTGATCGGCTTCATTTTGAGATTAAAACACCCTGTTATAAAGTAGGTATGTTGGAGATTTCAATGAGACAATGAAGGTAACTGAGCCCTAGTGGCGTAGTGGTTGTGTGCAGGTCTGCCACCCACAGGGTTGATGGTCCAAATCCAGCAGCAACTCTCCAGGAACAAGGCTGGGCTTCCTACTCCCCCCAGGGCTGGTGCTGCTAGTGTTGAATTTGTCCCTGATTGAGGGAAGATTCAGAAGATGTGGAACAAAGGTTATCATTTCTGATGTCAGATGGGTCTTGTCAGAAAGCAGAGAGTATCAGAAAGGTGCTTATTTGTTAAAAAAAAAAAAAGGGGGGGGGGCTGAGCCCCCGTGTTGTATGAGGGACTGCAGCCCACTGGGTTGGTGGTTCAAATCCAGGAGCAAGGCTGGGCCTCCTACTCCCATCAGAGGGCAGTGATGCCCAACAACAACAACAACAAAAAGATGCTTGATCAGCTATGGCAAAGTATTTAATTGTGTGAAAAACAAACTATAAATAGCTTTGAGAAGAATGGGAGTTCCACAACACTTTGTTGTGCTCATGTGGAAACTGTACATGGATGAAGAGGCAGTTATGTGACAGAACAAGGGAATGCTGCATGATTTATAATCAGGAAAGGTGTCCATCAGGGTTGTGTGTGCTGAACCAACAATCAGAGAAGCTGTATTATATGAAGAAGTACACAACGTCAATTTTGGAGGAAGACGTTTGCAAGCTATGATATGTAGATGATCCACATTGCTTGCTGAATATGAGGAGGAACTGAAGAAGTTGCTGATGAAGATAAAGGAGTTCAGTCTTCTGTATGAACTTCAATTCAGTGTAAAGAAACCCAAAATATCCTCAACTATACCAAGAGGTAAAAGCATGGAGATAAACAGGAAAGATTGAAGGTGTCATGGATTTCCTCTTGCTTTGACCCATAATCAATCTTCAGGGAAACAGTACTCAAGAGATCAAAAGACAAGTTGCATTAGAAAAATCCGATACACAAGATCGCTTCAAAATGTTGAAAAACAAGGGTGTTGCTTTGAGGATTCAGGCGTGCCTGACCCGAGCCCTGTTATTTTTCAATCACCTAATATGCTTGGACGTTAACTAAGGAAGACTGAAGAGGAACTGATGCATTTGAATTATGGTGGTAGGGAAGAACATCAAAAGTATCACGGCCTGCCAGAAGAACAAGTCTGGGACGAAGTGTAGCTGAATGCTTCTAGATTTTCGTCTCATATACTTCAGACATGTTATCAGGAGAGACCTGTCCCTGGAACAAGAAACCAGGCTGCGTGAAGCAGAGGGGTTGCAAAAAAAAAGAGTTAAGCTCCTCCACAAGCTGGACTGACACAGTGATCGTAACCATGAGCTCCAACATAACAGTGAGTGTAAGCATGGTTTTGTCTGTTGCACACAAGTTGCTGTGAATCGGAACAAACACCACCTAACAATAGGCCTGGAATACGCAATAAGCAAAACAATGCTTGCTTACTGAGTGCTTTGTCCTTGAGAGGAATTGTGAATTAGAAAAGAGCCCTTGCTTTTGTAGGCAGGTGCTGTGGAGTTGGGAGAAAGATGCCAGTCAGGCCTCCAAGTTATATCTTTCACATGATGAAACATATGAAATTGTTACTGACTAGTGAGCATGAGTCAGCCTTTGCTTGCTTTCCTTAATGGATAATCCACTTCTTCTAGAATCCCATGATCCTGGTTGAGGGGCCGGGGGGTGGGGGCGGTCAGGGCAGAGGGGGAAAACATCCCTCACCCTTTTTGTTCTGGGAAATGGTTTACTGCTAACAACAAAACCCACTGCCATCAATGAAAATTTGACTCAAAAGTGTCCCTGTATAAGGTTTCCAAGATTGCAAATAGTTTTCCCCAGTGATTTTATTGGGAGCTCTTACAGCTCTTATGACTTTCCATACATCATTTGTATCAAGCATATTTGTACACATGTTGCCATCTTCATTTCCAAATATTTTCTACTTGAGCCTTTGGAATAAGCTCCTCTTCCTTCCCTCCTTTTTTTAATAAATCATTTTATTGGGGACCAAGACTACAAATATTTATAGAAGCAGATAACCTCATCTTTTTCCTTTGGAGCAGCTGGTAGATTTGAACAATCAACCTAGCACTGCACAATTCTACCCCATAGGGTCACTAGGACCCTTTCCATATGAATTAGATAAGTTTCAAGGATCCCACCTCTTATTTGTCTCTGACCAGATCAGACAAAGACCTCTCACATTCCCATTATTTGTCTCATAGATGATTAGTTCTGAACTGATCTTACTGATATGAGGGAACAAACTGCACAATTGTTAACCAAATATGGTTTAAACTTCCTTTCTTCCCTCAGGCATTCTAACTTTGGCTGACCCATCTTGAGCCCTCTCTTTAATAATTGCTCCTGAGAATAGGCTGGCCTCAGGATAAAGCATTCCTTGAATAAAACATTCCTTGATCTACTGTCCCATCATGTTAAACCACCCTTTCATCTACTTCACACACCAAGTTCCCTCTAGTTTTGCTTGACACAGTGGGTTATATGTTGGCCTGGAGACTGGCAAGGGCAGAAAAAGGTCAAATTCACCAGTGGTTCTGTGGGAGGAAGATGAAATAGTGTGATCCAGTAAAAGTTTACAGCAGGGGTGCTCAATATGTCGATCACGATCTACTAGCCAATTGCAAATGTACTGTGGGTAGATCACATGGCATTAAAAAATAGACGTAAGTCTATCAATCTCGTCACTTAATTGATATACAGTGCAGTCAATCGGACGCACTCTCATGTGTCGAACGCATGTGCAAACAGCTTCTCTAAGTATAATAAAACTGACAAGTTATCATAGCGCCAATTTTTAGACCTTGTGTTTTCCCCTCTTAAACATAAGAAAGGGTATTACAATGAGTGGAGGAGCTGGACCGAGTTAGAAGACAAAAACGTATCACTTTCATATGGAATGAGAGATTTTGACACTATAAGCTGACATTCAGATGAATCCAGAGCACCTGAACAGTTGTGGAGCTTACTTGCAGAGGGAAAGTACCCAGACTTGAGAAAATGTGCTACCTCTTTCACTGCATTGTTCGGCTCTACTTATTTATGTGAGTCAACCTTTTCCCATATAAAGATCATTAAGTCCAAGTACCATTCCACCATGACTGGTCATCATTTGGAAGTGTGTCTGAGGCTGGCTGTCAGCAGCTACTGTCAGGGTTAAGCATTCCTGGCCCATTCCACTCATTGCAAGTCATCAGAGTAAATTGAGATCATGGCAAAAAATGTACGTAGTTATTTGTGCTGTTTTGTACAATATGGACTCATGGTTATGAAAGGTACATAAGCATTCACTGTACATATAAAGAATTCTCAATGCATTTATGAATACATGTAATAAATAAATAAAATAAATCTATGTTCTGCATTTTTGTGGCTGGTAGATCGCTTCAACTTGGTCATTTTGTAAGTAGCTCACATGCTGAGAAACTGTGAGCACCCCTGGTTTACAGCTTCAGAAACCCAAGAGACTGTTCCACTCTGTCCTATGGGGGTCCTTTGAGTTGCAATCCACCTAATGGCAGTGAGTTTGTTTGGTTTATAGCAGTCTCTCGGTGACCCCATCATGGGTGGCTTCAACCCTCTCAGAGGCACCTTGGAAGACAGGCCTGGTGATCTGCTAAATGGATCACAACCTTGAAGATCCTGTGTAGCAAAGTGTTACCCTGCACTTGGTAACACTGTTACCATGGAGTTACAAGAGGAAGAATCAATGTGATTAAAACTAACAGCAGCAACAACAACAAGGAAAATTCCCTTTTGCTTACCGTTGAAAGTATGCAAGTCTTATTGCTTTCTTATTGCAATAATCCTATTCCGACTATTATATCTTTTCCCTGCCTTGCAATAATTCATAAAAAAAAGGTTTCCTAGTGGCCCTATCCAGTAAGTGTTAGGCTAATTAACCACTAGGTCAAGGGTGCAAACCTGCTAGTAGCTCTTAGGGAGAAAGATGAGGCTGTTTGTTCCCATAAAAATTTAGCCTCAAAAATCCCGATACAGTGTTGCTATGAGTTGCAATCAACTGCATGGCCATGGGGTTTGAGGTTTACTAAGGCCAGAGGCTGGACAGGTGAAGTGGATCTTCCAGACTAAGATGGACTTGAAATAAAGGTCTGGTGTTTTCCTTGCAAATATCACTCTGATCCACAGCCAGTCTTAGGGCTGGTGCAGGACTGGGCAGCATTCATTCAGTTGTGCATGGGTGGGCACACCAGGAGTGGGAAGTCACCTGGACAACAGTTAACACTACCACCTCCATATTTGAGAGAACAGAAGGAAGGCGAGGGTACCCGAATGTAGAAGACCAGAGTTGAGCGTGGCATGCCAATTTGAGAACAGTAATGACCTTAGGTTGGTCAACTTACCCAGCCAGTCAGAGGCACCTTTGGGACAAGGAGGGAGGAAAACCAGTATTTGACCCTAGTCTACTCTCTCAGAAGTTGGATTTTCTGAGCCTTGTGCAGAAAGTTTATTAAAGAGAGTTTTCAGGATATTCTCTGGAGAAATAAAAGTCTGTCTGCTCCTGTAAAGATTTACAGTCTCAGAAACCCTAGGGGAACAGTTCACAATCTGGGGGGTCTCAACCCCTTGGCTTTGGGGGTCGAACAACCCTTTCCCAATTCATAACAGTAGCGAAATTACAGTTATGAAGTAGCAACGAAAATAATTTTTATGGTTGGGGGTGGGGGAACTGTATAAAAGGGTCAGGGCATAAGAAGGTTGAAAGCCACTGCTATAGGGAGCAATTCTGTTCTGCTCTATGTAAAGGGATGAGCTTCTTGGCAGCAGGTTTGGTTGGTTGGTTTTTCTCAGAAGACACACCTGTGTGGGAATGAGGAAGGTAGGACTGAGACACAGGGAAAATCTGAGTCACAATGCAGTTACCAGTGAGGCCTCAGACTCTTTTATGACCTTAAGTGATACTCTGCAGCTTCGATGGTTCTTTAGAGTTTCTCTCGCACTAAGATTGTTGGAGCAGCCCTCTTGGCCTTTCAACTAGACAGGGTGTAATTGGTTCATGACCCTATAGTTCCTGTGGCCTACAGCAATTCTCAGGAATGGCCAACAATGCCAGCCTTCAGCAGCAGGTGTGCCCTAACACCCATGACATTAAACCAAGCTCACTGCTCCAGTCTATGTGGACTCACAGCAACACTAGAGGACAAAGGAGTTCCCCTTTGGAACAAGGCTGTAAATCATAGGAGATGACAGCGTCATCTTACTTCTGTGGGTACGAGGGTGGAGTTGAACTGCTGGCCTTCCAGGTAGCAGCCCAACACGTAACCCACTACAGCACCAGGGTTCTTGGCCAATCAGCACCAGACAGCCTTTAACATTGGTTTTCATGAGGCTTAATATAATCCTTTCAAAACCAAAACTAAATCCACTGCCATCACGTGGATGCTGGCACATAGTGACCTGATAAGACAGGGTACAACTGCCCCCTGTGAGTTTCAGAGACTAAAATTCTGTACAGGAATAAGAACCCCTGTTTTTCTCCTAAGAAGAGCTTGGTCGTTTCAGACTGCTGACTTTGAGGATTGCTGCCCAACACATAGCCAGTATGTTAGTATATCGGCTCCTAATAAAAACTCACTCACTGCCATTTAGTCAATGCTGACTTAGGGTGACAACCCCGGCCTCCCCCAGGGGTTTCCTGAAAAAGACTGTAAATGTTTATGGGAGCAGAAAGCCCAGTCTTTCTCTCTGGAGTTGCTGGTGGCTGCAAAATGCCAGCCATGTGGATCACAGCCCAAGCACAACACTCCATGTGTTAGTCTGGGTAAACTAGAGGAACAAATTCACAGACGTGCATATGGATATAAGGGTAAGGTTTTTATACAAGAGGAATGGGACATTGAGAAAGCCTCCCAACCCAGTCCATTTCAAAGTCATAAGTCCGATATTTGCCCATATGCCTGATACCAGTCTACAAAGTCTCCTTCCGACTCACGAAGTCACAGGCCAGTGGGTACAGAGTCCCGGCTCTCGCAGGGGTCTCCCCATGGCCTCCCACTTCCAGGGCTCAGAGTCCATCAACAGCATCCAGTGGTGGTAGAAGCAACACAGCACTGAAAGGGGTCTCCATGTGGCTTCTCCAGCTTCAGAGGTCTGACTCTAGCAGGGTAAGGCTGTATGGCTTCTCCTCTGGCTCCTTCAGCTCCTCGGATGCTGCCATCTTGTCTTGTCTATAGTTCGTTGTCTCAGAGACTGACTTCCAACAACTGGGGAGATAGCTTCTCATCTCCATGATGGAAGTATCATGAGATTTCCCAGAAGCCTCAGGAGAAAACCATGCCCACACGGAGGCCTCATTGGCTACTCAATGGCTATCTCCAGATCAATAGGTTAGACTCCCACCTACATCTCAATCATAAAATTGACATATGGAATACATGACCACCACACTATACAACCAAGGAGTGCTCCCAATAATAATTTTAAATATGAGGGGGTACCCTCACAAAAATGGTTAAAAGCTCTGCTAGGCTAAGCTTTCCTGTTAGTATACATTTTTTTCCCTCTAGGTGAGCATCAAGCAACTCACTCTGATATAGTGCACCCAGTGGCATCAACCGGGAAGGTTCTCTCTGGTCACAGTGAATTTTTTTTATAAACCCAGTTTTGCGCAAATCCTATTTTTTGTGATGGTTAATTTAAGAGAACAGGATGTATCTGTAAAGTTTTGTTTCTTACTTGGGAAAAATGCCACATAGACTGTTGTGATGTTGAACACAGTTTACAAGGACAGCACTATGGGAAAAACTGAAGTGCACTAGTGGTTTTCCCGTTTCAAAAAATGTAAAATGGGGCAGAGCCCCGGTAGTGTAGTGGTTGAGTGTGGGACTGCGGCCCACTGGGCTGGCAGTTCAAATCCAGCAGCAGCTCTCCAGGAGCAAGGCTGGGCCTCCCACTCTCACCAGAGGGCAGCGATGCTTTAAAAAAAAAAGTTAAAAAAAAAAGTTAAAATGTTGATTGATGACACACTTTGTTCTGGACATCTGTCAGCCTCCTGAATGGACAAAATGTTGACTAAGTTCCTGTGCTTGTGCTCAGTGACAGACCATTGAAGAGATGGGGAAATTATCTGGACTACCCTGGAGCTCGGTTCAGTGAATTTTAATGGAAGATCTGGGAATGAGAAGGGTCACTGTGAAATTTGTGCCTCAGGTTCTGACTGACCAGCAAAGAGTGGAGACTGGAAACATGCTGTACTTTGAAAGAACAGTTCTGAAGTGACTCACACTTCCCCCTTTCCCCCAAGGTCATTATGTGTGAGGAGACATGGTGCTATTCTTACAAACCTGAAAGCAAGCATCAGTCAAGCCACCACAACATTGCACCCGCTCCTGCAGCCATCTCAGTGCGCCAGTTTGGGGCAAAAACAGCACTGCTCTCTTTCCCCACACACCTTATTCACCCGAGTTGCCTCCGTGTAACTTCTTTTTGTTTCCACGGATAGAGAGGGACAAGAAAAGGCAGTGAGTTGACAACACAGAGGAGGTGCAGAAAAAAAGCTAGGGAGGTGCTGTCAGCCATCCAAATAGATGAGTTTGAGAAATGTTTCCACGAATGGAATAGCAGATTTAACAAATGTGTTAAGTGTAATGGAGAGTACTTTGACAGTGATAAGGTTGTTTTGTAAAAATTTTTAAATACATAGCTTTGAAAAAAATTCCATTTTTTGCGGGATATCCCCTTGTACCTTTTTTTTTTATAATTCTCTTTATGAATTCAAAGGAGGACAGCAACCATCTCAAGGATGGTAAAAACAGAATTATGTTTTCTCTACCCCTATTTCTTCATTTATGTTTCAGTAATTACAATAAACCAAACTGCGACAACTTGCTCCTCAGTCGGGCCCATTTCATGACAACTCTGCTCTATGGGGTTTCCAACGGCTGACCTTGTAGAAGGGCCTCCCTAAAGCTTCCTTCCAAGGTGCCTCTGGGGTGGACTTGAATCCCCAACCTTTACATTTAGCAGCCAGTCGCCTTCACTGCTTGCACCCAAGCACTGCATGCTTCAATCATAGGCATTTTTATTGTTGCTGTTAGCTAGAAATTCAAGCCGTATTATCGTAGCAAATCACACAGTTTATTTTTTTATGCTTATGATATGGTTTTAATATCACTTTACAGGTGCGGAAACAATGATTCCTACTATCTAACTTTCCCAGAAAGAATAGCTCAAATATCTTCCACAGGCACCCACCAGAATTCACATAACACGAGGTCAAGTTATGCAGGTGCCTGGCTATCCATCTTGCAGTTAATTCTCTCTGGCCGGCACACCAGCAAATTTCATGGCTCAGAATCAAATGTTCCACAGGAGTATTCCCTGGCTTCTTCTGGGGCTCAGTGGAAAATGAAGGATACCCACTCTGGCAGCTTTCCAGGCCAGGTCGAGTTTACTCACACCAGACTCTGGCCAAACATAATTGCGAGGATGACGGGTGCCAGGAGATTCTGCAGACTTGTATATTTCTTCCAGGATCTCAATCCGGCACTAGAGAGGGACACAAAGGCATTTTTTTTCAGTGGATTTCCTCAGGGGATTCGGAAATTTGGGGCAGGATACTCAATTTGCCTGGTAGACTGTCAACCTTGCTGCTTGCTTGATGGACCCAATTCATGCACCTGCCATTCGTCAGCAACGTGAAGGTCAGGCCTCTGGATTCTAGGTGGAGAGTGGCCATGAATTCTCAATTATTATCTCCTTTCCAAGCTAAGACTTGTTGGAGGGACATGCTGTGCATCAACTTTTGGGGTGGATTTTAAGATCTGATCTTAGACTTGGTGCAAACTGTTAAGTACTCGATTGCGACTGGATGGACTGGTGCTTTCAACCCCCCAGAGGCACCTCAGAAGAAAAACCTGGCACTCTGCTCCTGAGATGCTGTATCCTGGAAAACCTCACAGACTGCACACACAGGCAACTCGATGGCAGACATCATCATTTTTTTTTAAGATTAAGTCAGATCACCCGAAAGGTTTTATGTTTATATGACATGAACTAACCCTCAGTCCTGAGTTCACCTTTCAGGGACTCTGAGGGTCAGATAGTCTAAAAGACTTTTGCAACTATCAACCTAAATGATCTAAATGTCCTACATTGTCTCGCCAATAAGGCAACATATGTTGGATGAGTTTATTTGATTTCAGATTTTACAACTACTGTACCAGCTTTAGTACTAATACTGGAAAACTAATTACCTTATTTCCCATTGCAGGAGTTATGCTACACACTGTGTTGTTGGCTTTGAGGTTGATAGAAATAGGTTAATCATTCACAGTTCCTATTGGCCTCCGGCATGGTGGAGAGGTGTCTATGGTGGGCTGCTGACTACAGGGTCAGTGGTTTAAGCCCACTGTCTGCTGAGAGGGAGCGAGACGAAGCTTTCTGCGCCTGTAAGATTTACAGGCATAGAAAACCACAGGGCAGTTCTCTTTTGTCCCATCGTGTTGCTGTTTGCCACCATGGACTCAACTGCAGTGAGTTTAGCTTTGTTTTGAATTGTTACGTGTTTTATACACAAAAGTTCATGGGACAATTCCATTATCGTTTAGTGCTATGTTTCCAGAAACTTTGCAAAGCCCCTTCATGAATATGCCACTTATTGGAAGCCTCCGTATGGCTTTAATTTGTATTAGAAAAAGTCGGGCCATGAATTTATATTCCTATAAAACATGACCATAAAAAGAATGCCACGGCCTATTAAAGACAAATCCAAAGACACACAATAAACAAACAACACCACCATCACCGATCTCCTAAAGCCAGGTGAGGATCAAAACCGTAGTAAAAAAACTGATAATAAATGAGCGATCATATTTATTATTATGCGCTGTTGTTTTTCCATTTATTCATTTCCGCATCAATGCCGGGCAGTTCAATATTAGATACACTCATCGGTGCAGTGTGCCCAAACTCTTTGCTATTATTAGTTATTTGCACTTGAGAGATCCAGGAAAGGATTGGCGTCTTGAGGGCAGTGGATGGCCTACATCTGGTGAACACGCATGTGCACTCAGTAAGCCTTGGTGGGTCAGTCCCTGACTCTTCCTGCCCTGCCTGGGCAGTGATGTGTACTCTGGGAAGGGCGAGGAGTTATACTAATGAGCTCGGGCACTCTAGTAAATATTTGCCCAAAGAAATGAAAAAGAAACAAACAAAACCCCAAGAAAAACCCTAAGCGAGTCTGTGCAGTAGGTGCCTTGCTGTTAACAATGGCCACCCCGGTCACCCCGGAGCTGATCTCCCCCCGGGAGCTGGCAGCCCCCCTCCGGGGACGCTGGGACACTTTCCCAGGGAGCCTTTGCTTTCTTCTGTTCCTCGGGCTGTTGGCACATGCGCAGAATGGATCGGGACTGTGAGCCTGACTAATGTGGTGGCAGTGACCTGCATTTTCTACAGCTGGTTGCAAAACGGAGCAATTAAGGATGAAGCCATCAAATCGCAGGAAATTAATATGAAACACCACCGACGACAAAGCTTTTAAAATTGCTTGGCCTTCCTCTGTTTTTCATCCTACACGTGCATCCTGCTCAGCGCTCAGTTATTCCACTCAGTGCGAGACCACACCCTGAACTAACAAAAGACCGTCTGTCTGGAGTAGATGTCATCAAGAGACGGATGAGGGTCACGGACAGGCAAGAGAATGGAAGCGAATTCAATTAACTGACATTCTGGTGTGGATGATGAAGAATTATATTAATTTAATTTTGTACATATCCGTGCTCTGAAACAGTAGCCGAGGGGAACTCTGAACTTCTGTTACCTTTAAAGACTGGGTTTTAAAATTACCGCTTTGTTTCATGACGCTGATTATGAGTCCCGCGGTATAACAACACTTTCTCATTTCCTTCCCCTGTTTACAATTTCCATTCCTCCATCTCTCATCCTTTCCTGCTGTCTGAACTTTACCCTGGGCCAAATGTCGCCCTTCTGATCTCTGAGCCAGTCCGTCTTGGACGGAAAGTGGAGCCTGGGCAGTGACTTCAATTCCAGCTCAGAGTGCCCTGAGTCCCACTCGTCTCTCTCACACCAGTACGCTTGGTCTTTAAAAACATTTCAGGGTTTGAGTGTTGTTTCACCCCACCCCCCACCCCCAACTCCCTCCAGCAATTCCCTGTCGCAACCCTTTACAGAGCTGTCAGCAGTGGCAGCCGGGTACCATCCAGTTCTTCCAGTCTCAGGGTCCTGGAGGTTTTTGTGGTCCATTATTAGTCCTTTGGACTGTTTCTTCGTGTTATTAGTTGTCTTCACTAATATTTGTTCCAGACAGAGACCACTAGCTGTATTTTATTATTATTTTTCCTGATTCTTTCTCCCCCCAAACCATCTTATTCGGAGCTAATACCGATAGCATATCATTCCATAGTTCAATCAATCATGTCAAGCTATACCGTGCAATTGCTACCACCATCAGTTTCAAAACATTCTCTTTCCTCTTGAACGATTTGATACAGCTCCTCTTTATACACCCCTGTTCCTAATAGCTGCCCTTTGGATGGCTGTCCACAAACTTTGAAGATTCATTGCTACTCACCAAAGAAGAATGTAGAACATTGTCTTGGTGAGTTACATGATGCCAGTCGACCTTGGTGTCCCCAAGACTATGGTCCCGATTCCTCAGACCCAGCCAACCATTCTCTCAATGTTTAGTTAGGGTTTACAAGTTTCCTTAACTCTATTGCTATTCGTGAATATATTTACAGCACATGTAAAATACATTTGCGCAAATATCTTCTATCAAACCTGTATACACTCATGTATGCAGTCTCATACACTATGAATGTTTTCTATGCATTAGAGCTTCACATGAATATTTCATCTATATTATTGATTTGCGTGACAGGACTCAGAGTCATAAATGTAAGCATACTGTATTTTAAAGAAAAACAAAACTGTGAAATATAGGCTGATGAGGTGTAAACAAGCTGAAAATCTATAATGCTGGTTAATCATTCATTTAACTCCTTAGAAATTTGTTGTCCATATTTCTTTTCATATATAGCCATCTGAGACTCATATTTTAAAATTTAAGCTGATCAGCACAAAGCAAAATGAGTTGATAAAATGTTAAGAAAATCTCATTGGATTGATTGACAAAAGTTCATCTGAATACTTTTGCTCATCAAGTCCCTCCTGGAAGGTCACCAAGTCACCTTTCCTATCACAGACTCCTCACATAGTGACTGCTTCTCTAATGTTTCTCCTGACTAATTTGGATAAGATAACTATTTCTTCCATTTATTTTTTATTCATCCTATTAATCTCAGAGTGTTATTTATCTACATCTGTCCCATCCACACTTCAAAGTAATTTCACAAATGCACATGATTTAGGATGGAATCAATTTAAGTAAAATTTATTTCCATTTAAATTACTATCCAGGAAGATTAAGGTAATACATTTACCTACAGTCTCTGATTTGTTATTTGATTTAAACATAATGTGTTTCTCAATTCATAAATATAATTTAATTTTGATAAGGCCTACAGGATTCCTTTCAAGTGGTGACTGATTTTGATGATGCTCCTGATGACTCCAATTACTTTTGCTGTTTAATCAGGAAAATGAAGCAGTCTGAAACAAATAGTTGTGAATTTGTTGAGGGACTCAGTCACTTCTGATGGACTAGATGTATCATAATTGTACATGGTGTGCTTTTTCAGTAGCAGTAATATATTAACCAGTAGACTCCAAATGGTGTATGTGTACATTTTTTTTTGTGTAAAGCAAAACATACAGAAAATTTCCAATGACATATAAAAATGTTGAAATGAATATAACTTAGAGAACAAATCTTTCCCACCACCTTCTGACTCTTGAGGGGATGGGTACAACACAGAGAGTTAATAAACCCTCCTATTTATGAACATCCCTTTGGAGAGATTAACCTAGGAGATGAGGATGTCTGGTTGAAGAATCTAATCTGAGTGAAGGGTTAAAAAAAAGGTTGCAATTTCAGAATTTTTGGCCTGGTATGTGCACAGGATAATCAGCTTGCATGAGTTCAGAAGCTTGGAACTAGTTCAACAAACAGTTGCCAATATAGTTCAACATAGTTATGTGACCACCCTTCTCCACTATGGGTCTGGGTCTCTGTGCTGATCATCTTACATTTAGTGAGCTATCTCGTTCTCTTAATATACCTCCATGTGAATATATTGCCTTTGAAAATGATTGTTTACCCTTTTGTGTGTGTTGTGTGTGTGTGCATGTGACTTTTATTTAACCCCCACCTTCAGGATCTCCTGGAAGAAGGAGAGGATCTATCTTCAGGTTACAGTGAGGGAATGGTTTTGGAGACATATGACTTGGGTATGCCAAAGATTAGGCTAAGCTGTCTGGAGAATTGTAGGCATATAATTGCCACACATTGATTGAAGTTGAGAGATTTTTCACGTTTCCACAGCGGCACAGTTAGATAAACTATATCTTGGGGGTTCATTTTTTCAGAGCTCTGATGTTACCTCAGCTAGTAGTACAAGCCATTCACATGGAAGACTTGATATATATGAACTCGTTCAGTCATCGCACTACCCTAGTGAGGTGTATTATCTTCATTTTTCAGAGGAAAAACCTGAATCATAAAGAAGGCTGAGTAGCTTCACAAAAGTCTCCCAATGGCAAGTGAGAGAGATGTGATTAGATTATTTTCAGATTGGCACAAGATCCTACTGTGTGTGTGTGTGTGTGTGTGTGTGTGTATGACATTCCAAAAATGCCCATCAAAGTTGGGGTAAATTGTGATTAGACAGTTGGTCACATCCTTGAAGAGGAATGCGTGGTTTTCTTCTCCTTCAGCTACCTCTTCGGTTCCCAGAGAATGATTCCTGTATCAAAGCAACCTTGGCTAGCAGTTAAAGCCTGGATCCTGACACGAGACCACCTGAGTCTATAGAGCAGCTCTTCCACGTACTTGCTGGATAATGCTGAGCAAAGATACTTCAGTTCTCCATGCCTAATTTCTTCAACCCCAGCAATATAATAGTTCCTGTTTCGTAGGATTACTGGAAAACAAAATGAGTTTGTACATGTAAGCTCTTAAAAAATGTGCCTGGCAATTAGTAAGCTCTCAGTAAATGTTATCTATGCATACTGTCAGGCATACTACATATACTGAGTAGAGTTTCAGAGTCCCACTTTGCTTGACTAGTAGTACTTAGAGATATATGTATCTTGGTTTCTTTTAGATTTTTCTCCCAACTTTAGAATTTCAAGAACTCGGAATTCTCTTTGTAACTTCATTCTGTGTCAACTCCTACTCAAACAGGGATTCCTCAATTCTAAGCTTCTCCCTAGGCAGGGATTCAAGCAGGTAAAAATGAGAGTTTGGACAAGAGAAACAGAAAGAGGGACATTCAGTTGAGAAGAAGGGCTAAGTGTGTCAGGACAAGTTGTGCATAAATAATCACTCATGTAAAAGTGGGAAGAATGTTTTACTTTTGCAAAGTCAATGCTGATAATGAGCTTGGGCAATTGGAGGTGTTTACTCTATCGGGTGGATCCCATCATTTCCTTCACCACCACCTGTCTTCATTCCCTCTTTCCATTTCTCTTTATTTTTCACCAACACTGGTTGTTTTCACCACAGACATGTCATGACGTCAAGGGAGGAGACTGATGCCATTGTAAAAAGTGCCTGTCTCTGCTTCGCCTTGAGAGAGGAATTTCATGAGTCTAAGACATTGCCCTAGCGGAATCTGTTCCCCTATAAAGAGTGAATGAAATTAGATCATTTTTAAGTTGAGATATTTATCAAAATCCAATGTTGTAAAGTCCAGTCAAGAAATCAAATGATGCATTACATTGGGCAAATCTGCTACAAAGATGTCACTTGAAGACTAAGGTGTGCCTAACCCAAGACCTGGTATTTTCCTTCATCTCTTTTTTTCTTTTTTTGGCATGACTGCCCTGGTGGGAGTAGGAAGCCAAGCCTTGCCTCTGGAGATTTGCCACTGGATTTGAACCGCCAACCCTGTGGGCTGCAGTTCTGCACACAACCACTGCACCACCAAGACTCAGCCCTTTCCTTCATCTCATATGCATGTGAAAAATAGACAATGCCTAAGGAATACACAGAAGAAAATTATGCTGTTGAATAAATGATGGTGAAGAATATTGAGCATACCCTAGACTACCAGAAGAACAAACAAATCCGTCTTAGAACAAGTATAGCCAGTATACTTAGAAGTGAAGACGGTAAGGTTCCATTTCATGTATTTTAGATGTGTTACCAGAAGGAACCAGGCCCTGTAGAGCAGTGGTCCTCAACCTTCCTATGGCTGCAACCCTTTAATATAGTTCCTTATGTTGTAGTGACCCCCAACCACAAAATTATTTTTGTTGCTACTTCCTAGCTGTAATTTTGTTACTGTTATGAATTTGGCAACCCCTGTGACAGGGTTAATTGACCCTGAAAGTGGTCACCATCAATAGGTTGAGAACCGCTGCAGTAGCAGGACTTCATGCTTGGAAAAGTAGAGGGTCCGTCAAAAAGAGGAAGACTTTAAGTGAGATGCATTGACACAGACCCTGCAACAGTGACGTCCAACACAAGACTGCTTATGAGAATAGCATAGGAATGGGTGGTGTTTTGTTCTGCTGCACGTGTTTTTGCTGGATGCCACAGAGTCAGTTCTGATCCACTGAGACCCCGTGCACAACAGAATCAAACCCTGGGCACGGCCCTGTGCCACCCTCACAATTGTTCCTCTGCCAGTGTGTTCGTCATAAATGGGAACGGACCGGATGGAAGCAACAAAAATATTCTAGATGTCTTTCCCAATTTAAGAGTCTTGAGAAATCAGAATTCTTTTCCTAATTCCATTTGGTCTCGGCCTCACCTCATGCAGGCATTCTGTCAACTCTTCATGCCAAAGGAGAGGGGTGATAGTGTATATCCCAACCCCAACTTCCCCAGTCTATTGCCATGGGATCACTTCCTCCTCCTTGTGACCATGTAGGACAGTGCAGAACTACACTGTGAGATTACCACCCTTTTCTCTCAAAGAACAGCTTGGGGATTAAAAAAGAATGCCTTTGCATTAACAGCCAAATGTCTTAACCACTGTACCACCAAAGATGCTTGTACCTCTATCTAATATCTCAAAAAATCTATTACTATGGAAAGAGACATGCAGTGGCATCTCTAGGATTTGAATATAGAAATGGCTTTGGGGTGACCATCTGGTTGGACTATAAGTTAGGGGGGGGGGTTTGAAATGAAACTGCATTCCTAGAATAAGCCCATAATGGTTATTTATGAGTGGCTGGAAATTGTAAATGATAATGAGTTTAGGGTGTTGGCTAATGTCCCCTCAACTCATCCCTTGGAATTATCAATGAACGAATGAAGCTAACAGAATCAGAGCTTGTTTCAACAGATACCACCACTGGGATTCAGCTTCCTAACATGATCGAAGAGGGCAGGAACATCAAAATGGGACCTAAAATGAATTATTCTGGTGTAACTTGGGTATTGATGTATGTATCACTTTTAACCATTGACATTCCTAGGCTGGCGAAGTCTGCACTAGAATGATTTTAATGCACATTCAATGTCCTATCAGGAAGACATGCACTTTGAACATGACCTTTGACCTGCAGTCCACAGCTTAAAAACAAGGTTCAAGAGCGTGTGTACTCAAGGGTGCAGTATAGCACTGATGAAATATACAACTTTTCCCTAATTCTCTTTTTTTCTTTCCCTCCTCTAGTTCTTTAATGCTTTCTCCCCCACCCCCCACTCTCATGTCCCCAACTGTACCTTACAAATTTGGCTAGACCAGACCATGTTCATGGGTCCAGATAAGAGCTGGAAACACAGGGAATCCAGGACAAATAAACCCGTAAGGACCAATAATGAGAGTAGTGATACCAGGAGGATAAGGGCAATATGGGAATAAAAAGGGGGAACCAATCACAATGATTTACATATAACCCCCTCCCTGGGGACTAATAACAGAAAAGTGATGAAGGGAGATGTCAGTATAAGACATGAAAAATAATAGCAATTTATAAATTTTCAAGGGTTCATGAGGGAGGGAGGGTGGGGAAGGAAGGGGGGGGGATGAGGTGCTCAAATAGAAAGAAAATGTTGGTGGCAGGCAATGTACAAATGTGCTTGACACGATGGATGGATGTATGGATTGTGATAAGAGCTGTATGAGCCCCCCAAAAAAAGGTTTTTTAAAAAAGAGTGTGTGACTTAGGAACTCTCGTTGTCTTTCTGTTCTATTTTAATTTAATGTCATCTACCCAAAGGAGGTTGGGTGATGCTGTCATATAAACTTCAGAATGGTAACCACAAGGTAGGCTGTTCAAACCCTCTAGTGGCTCCTTTGAGAAAGCTGAGGCTTCCACAAAAATTTACAGCCTCAGGAATTCTGTAGCAGGTCATTATGCATCAAAATAAAGGGAGTGGCTTTGGTTTGGCTTTGGTTTTGGTCATCTACCCAAAGGATGATTCCACTTAATCCAATGAGGTGGTTCATTTAGTCTAGAAATTTTAGAATCAGGAGTGTTGTCTTCAAGCCCTTGTTTTAACCAAGATAATGATTCTGGGCTATTTTACATCTCCATGTGGAAGAAACGCCTGTGCATAAAGCACCACCGTTGTGCTTATAATCCAGAATGGTAAAAAGTAGACTATATAGAAAAGTGGATGTTAATAGAGATTTTGTGTTGTTTGTAATTCATGTCAGACTATCTTTTAGTCTCTCCAAGAATTCTATATCCTATCTTTGTTGACAGGCTCTATCTTTTCCATGGAACGCCAGCCTCCACTTTTCGTGCATTCATTTTTATGACAGTCTAGAAACTTGTCTGACTGGAATTTGCTTTGAAGACATCAGGTTATGTCTTGGCATTCCTGACTCTATGACTACACACATGACTAATTGAGTGAATGGCTAATTCCCCTCAGACAACCTCATCACGTAGTTACAGAGACTCCCTGGTACGTTTCAAGTCATTGCTGTTGTCAAGTGGATGCCAACTCATAGCTGTGACACTAAGGGACAGGTTAGAACTGCACCCCGTCCCCCACCCCCACCCCCCTGCCCCGCCCGGGTTTGCTACACTGTCATCTCTACTGGTGCAGATCGCCAGTGCTTTCTCTCATGGTGCTTTTGATGAACCGCCAAGAGCTTAGTTGTGGAGCCTTTCGGCTGCCGGCTTTTAAAATGGTCACAGGGTTTTTTAGATGACCCAATGATTTCGGTTGCCTTCTCGTTTACTTCCCAGTGAATTTTCTTTCCTGGATAGACTTGTTTATTTATCTGTTTAGACTTGTTTAGAAAGTTGAACATATCGAAGCGTTTTCCTTTGGACAAACACTGCCTTTTTCCGTGGAGCTGAAATCTCACTGGTTTTATTTGTGTTTGTTGTTGACCCATGGAGTTAAAATTGTAATCCCTCAGCTTTGGTTTCTGATGCTGGGATGAGTAACTCTGGAGGAAGAAAGCCAAAACCAAAGCAAAACCCAACAAACAAACAAAACACAATGACGTACACCAGGCATAATGGCAGTGTTAACATTCCTTCACCTTCCTGCTTCTGCCCACGTTTGTTTCACACACACCTGTCTGTAATGTCTCAGAATCCATTGGTGTTCCTTCAGTCTGGAAGGGATGGAGAGGCCCCTTTTCTGAGCGTCTTGCAAATGGACAACCATAGGAGTTTCTCTCTGTCATGACATCTTCTCCCCGCCCCACCCCCGCCCCACCCCCCTACCCCAAGGGAAGGGAAGGGAGGTCGGATCTGGTTTGTTTGAAGGAAGTCACTGTCTAACCTGGCAGTCCTCAGGTCCTCTTAGCCAGCACTGTCTTGTTGAAATATCCCCAGGGGGGAAAAAAATCTTAGATTCTTTCACAAAAATGAATCTCACCAACGCTGTTTTCACTTTATATGTCTTGCGCCTGCCAACACACCTTAGCCTCCACCCCTCACTGGCACTTAAAAGAAGAAAGAGGAAAAAAAAATATCCTATGCTTAACCCTTTGTGATCCAATGGGATTTTTGAAGGCCCGTAGTAAAAATGTTCCCACAATGCAGTGTGCTAGAGTGTGGACTGTCCCGCCAGAGCTTGCAGGTGTCATTAATGACAAATTGTGCACTAAGCAATTCAAGTTACTCCCCCACCCCACCCCTGCCTACCAGAAGGAGGTATTTCCTAATTTTAACTTGCTAAGAAACCCAAATCGGTACTAAAAGTGTCTCCTTCCTCAGACGCCTACATTTCACTTATTCCAGTGTTTGTACCTGCTACAAAAGATACTGTTTCGTCATCCCTTCTCTGCCTATCAGTCCCTTCCCCAGTGCCCCCTGCGGCCCCACTTCTGGTTTCTAGAGACTACTGGGGGATAATTAAGGGCAAAGACAGAAAGCAGGTCATGCCAGAGTTCAAGGCGAAGAGCCCGAGAAGACTGAGAGGCTGAGGAAGGCGAACAGATGGTGCGTGGGTGAGGGTGACTTGTCACGAACACTTCTGGCTCCTTCTGCGTCATCTCGCCAAGCCAAGGGCCAGCACTTGGCCATCTCAGCTTCCCCTGGCTTCTGCTCACCCCAGTAGACCATCCTCAGGACTGAACACCTTGGAAGGCAATTGGTTATCTTTTTTTTTGTTGGCCCTCAGAGTGAGTCTGCCACTGTACCCGCTCGCCTGGCACCACGGAGATCTGACAAGCCAGCCTTAAGGAGCCATAACAGATCAGCTTCTTTCTCTTCTCTCCTGTATTAGAGTCAGAGAGGCCCAGAGAAGGAGGAAGCGGCAGGCGTAGAAGTCCCATCTCTCCACAAGGGAGCTCTTGTGAAATTCAGTCGGCAGGGAAAACAATACAGTGGGGGTGTCGTTTTCATTTGTGCTGTGGCTGGCATGACAATTTAAACAGTACTGCTTCCCCTGATCTGGTCGGGCTTGCTTTCCACTCTTGCATAATGCACATGCCAGGCTTCTTTGTACTGTGCACAGCAGGGAGCCCACAGATACCTGGACTTGGAGAACTGTGGGTGCTCTTGTTTTACCAGTTAACCAGAGAGTCTGATTGATACACACACACACACACACACACACACACATATATTCTGAGATTTCCATTACTAGAAAAACATATTCACATTAAAATCATTATTGCATATTTGAGATCCGATGCTAAAAATATACACTAATTACACTAATTCTCAACTCTGGGTATGCATTAGAATCTCCCCCAGGAGGAAAACCAAACTCATTGCCACTATGGCCCCGCTGACCCAGAGCAAGCTTGTAGGACCGAGCAGAACTGTGCTGTGGGTTTTCTGAGGATGCAGTCTTTATGGAGGCAACTGCCACTCTCTGCTCCCGTAGAACAGCTGATGGGTTCACAACACCAGCCTTCTCCTTCATGCCCTGGTACTGCCCATGCTCGGAATCACCTGGAGATTTTCAAATTACCAATGCCCAGGACCCAGTGGTGAGACCCAGCCTCCTGGATTTTTTTTTTTCCCAATGATTTTATTGGGGGCTCTAACAGCTCTTATGGCATTCAATACATCATTTGTATCAAGCATATTTGCACACATGTTGCCATCTTCATTTCCAAACATTTTCTACTTGAGCCCTTGGTATAAGCTCCTCCTTCCCCCTCCTTTTTTTTTTTTTTTTTTAAATAAATCGTTTTCTTGGGGGCTCATACAACTCCCATCACAATTCATACATACATCAATTGTATGAAGGCACCATAAAAAGGGGGAGCCTCCTGGATTTTTAACACACTCTTCAGATGCTTCCGACACACAGGGAGTGAGAATGAATTAAGAGTACAGGAAATGAGTTTAAAGTAACCTCCAAATTGCCCCAAGAAGTAAATAGCATGTGTATCTTTTCCTGCTCACATTCCCCTCTGTAATTTTAGATTCCACCCGCTCAAACCCACTGCTGTATGGTCAACCTCCTCTCGGAGCAGCCATGTAAAACAGAGTGTAAAGCAGAGTGTTGAACTGCTCCATGGGTTGCGCCTCCTGAAGCTGTCCACAGCCTCCCCCTTCTCCCACGGGGCACACTGCGGACCTTGGCGGAGCCCAACCCTGACGTGCTGTGCCACTAGGTCTCCTTACCCCTAGATTACTACCTCAGATCTTGGCTATACTCTTTTCAGCCAAATATTTATCCTTTGATCATGCTTTAATGTACTTATGTATGTATACATGTCTGTAATCCAACATGATGTGATATTTGCATTTCCAAGTTATAGGCATGCCAAAGGTATCCTTTGAAATTTGCTATCGTTGTTACTCAAGGTGTGTTCCTGTGACTATATTTAACTTTAATTATTTTTAGTAAACCAGTATCAACTACTGTTTAGTCTAACCCAATCTCTGGTGGTGCCACATGTGTCAGAATAGAACTGTGCCCCAGGGAGTTTGCAATGGCTGAACTTAGAGACGGAGCTCTTCAGTATGTAGATCTGCTGGGGGATTTCGGGGTGGATTTGAGCCTCTGACCTTTGGGTTAGCAAGTTGTACCACCACGGTGTAATAGTCTCTCCACCAAACCAAACCAAAGTCACTGCCCTCGAGTTGATACCAATTCACAGTGACCTAATAGGATGGGGGACAATGGTCTCTGTGGCTTTCCAAGACAAATTCTTTTTTCCCCTCATGTGTTAAGTTTATTTACAAGCATAGCCAGTATGCTATTAAGTTCAACAGAGTTTGATCCAATTTTCAGAGGTTGGACTTATTACAATGCTCTTCTCATCTGTGTCACAGATGAAGTCAAGCATTCTTATTTCTTAAGCAGTTGGTGTCTTACTCTAAAGAAAGGTGTTGCAAATCCAGACCCCAAGAACACAGGCATCATAGCCAGTAACCAGGACTCATTTTCCACAGAAAATGGCAAATTCTTCCCAACGCCCTCCTCATAATGGCTGCTCCTGACCACGGAGGTGGTAAACCTGCAGACACTCTGTGGCCCCACATGGCGCTGTCGGAGGCTCCGCGAAACCCGCAGAGCGACCACAGAAGAAATGGTGGGACCAGTTCCTTCTCTCTCGACCTGCCAAGACTGAAATTCTTTATGGGAGTAGAAAACCCCATAAAGGGGTTTCTTCTAAGGAGGGGCCGGTAGTTTAGAACTGCTGACCTTCTGATTAGGAGTCTAGCGCATAACTAGTACGCCAACTGGCTTCCTTCTAAGAGTCTATACAGTGCTACAAATGTATGATTAAAGTTCCCTAGAAAAAATCGTTCTCGAAGTGAGTCGTGGTTGCATTATTATAGCAAATGGTTTCCACTTAGGTTTTCTTTAGTGTAAATATTTTTGTTGTTGTTGTTTCTACCTTTTGTATTCTAGTCACCATTAATTATCAATGCAGCTTGATTATTTCAGAGGCTTGATAAATTTCAGAGTTAGTAGTTGGTGAAAGCCTTCAATTTCTTCACCTTTGACATTCATGGTTGCTTTGCAAATTTGAATTATATCATCTTAGTGATATTTCTTATTGTAGATGGATCTTGACCTATCACTGGGAGAATTGTATTTTTGAAATGTTCTTTTTATGATGAATGCAGTGCTGTTCCTCAACTTTTCATTCTTGGCAGAGTAGACTTCTATATGATTATTAGATCCAAAATTGCCAATACTAGTTAATGGTAACTGACAGTTTTCAAAACGATCTTACCATGTATGAATTGTTTGCCCAATGTCATGTAGCGAAAAAAATGACAGCGCTAGAATTCCAATTCAGGCAGTTTGGTCCCAGAGTTTATGCTAGTTTATCATAAATAAAACAAAACTAAAAACACTAGCCTAATGCCAGGTACACAGTAAGTCCTTAATAAGTCCTTGCTGTTTTTATTGACTTAAACTCGGAGAACGTGTCTTAGGGGTATCTCCTTTCTCTTATTCAACCTGTATGCTGAGCAAATAGCCCAAGAAACTGGATGGAAACTGGATGATATAAAGATGGACGCAGCATCCAGACTGGAGTAAGATTGTGACTTTGTCATATTATGAGTGCCAAAGTAAATCTGAGACATGCAAACCCCACCGAAAAGCAGATGCAGTCTGGACTCTGACTTCACTCTAGCCCCAATTGAAAAGCACTTAGTTATGATAGCATGGCCCTGCTCAATACTCACTCTCATGAAAGGATCACTGAAGATAAGGGTGCTACAGCAAAGCGTGGTGAAGAAAGTAGATGGTGCTCAGCTATCAATCATGCTAGTGTCTGGGGATCTTAAAGCTTTGTGTTCAAACAAGCAGCTGTCTAATGAAGGAGTCAGTGAAGTCTACATGGAAGAACCACACTAGTTTCCATAATCTAAAGATGACAATTTAAAAATTCCAATATGGTCGAGGGAAAAGTGTCAGAGCTAAAATTATTAACACCCAATGTGTTGATAGCTAGGGAGAACAGTGGGAGTCCAAAACCCATCTACAGAATATTTAGTCAGACTGCCGGAAGGTCCATTCTAGCCAAAGGCAAGAATTGAACAACAACTTGATACCTGGCCAGATGACTTCCCTATAGATCTGATCTAAGTTGGTGTGTAAGTACCTCTTACTTGATCCTCCATGACAGAAATTTCTCCCCTAGCTTTTGGTATGTCGATGAGGGTCTTATCTTTCTTAATCATTATTTGTATTTCGGTCTTCATATTATTATCATTTTCCTCTTACGACTTTAGTTCAAATTTTGTCTTGATTGTTTCTGTTTGCTTTTACAATTTGTGACCCACAGGAGGAGAGGATGCACAGTGATAATAACTGATACGGGGTTGATAGGGGATGTAGGAGTGGGGACTGGATGCTAGGGGGGAAAGTGGGATTTTTGGGAGTGGGAAATGAAGATGGGAGCAGGGAGGGAGTAGTAGAACTGACTGTGATTGCCTAACTCATTTTTATTTTTTTTGGTGTTTTTTTTGGGGGTGTGTGGAGTATCACTGCCTTCTGGTGGTCGTGGGATCTACCCAGCCTTGCTCCCAGAGAGCTGCTGCTGGATTTGAACCCCCAGGCCTGTGGGCCGCAGTCCCACACTCAACCTCTGTGCCACTGGGGTTCAGTCCGTCTAACTCATTTTAAAGGCAATTTAGCCAGCATTGTACAATTCTCCTAGACATGACTGGACAATTGAACTATAGGAGTGTATGCTGTGTAAATTATGTGCCAATAAAACAGTTTAAAAAAAAAGACTGGAGGAAGATTCATTAACAAGTTGAGATATGTAGGTGATTCAACCTTGAATGATAAAATTGAGGGAGGAGTGAAGCACATATTGATGAGGATTGAAAACTACAGATTTCAGTATGGATTATATCTCAACATGAAAAAAATTCTCACAACTGGACCAATAAGATACATTATGATAAAAAGAGAAAATATTGAGATTGTTAAGGATTTTATTTTTCTTTGATCATCAGTCAATGCCTATGGAAACAGTTTGGAAATTCTGTAAAAGAAGCATTGGAAAAGCATTTAGAAGCACTGGAAAATTTGTAAAAGAACATTCAATACTATTTTTTATAGTGTCATTTTGAACACTAAGATAACCAAGCTATGATATTTTCACTCACCTTGAATATAACTGAAAGCTAAATAATGAAAAAAAAGGAATAATTGACACATTTGAATTGTTGTATTGGTAAAAATTATTGAATAATATTATGGACTTCCAAACAGACAGACAAATTTTTCTGGAGTCCAAATAGCTAGGGTACTCCTTAGAAGGGAGGATGGTAAGACTTTGTCCCATTTACTTTGGACATGTTATCAAGAGGGAACAGTTCCTGAAAAAATACTTCTGAGTCACCTAGGTAGCTTGACACAGTGGTTGTGATAATAGTTTAGCCATAGCAGTGGTGGTAAGGATGACACAGGACTGTTCTGTTATATAGTAGGTAACTAGGTAGACACCTAACAATATGGATTGCAATGCAAGGTAAAATATCCCCCAATCCTCACAACTGAACCAATAGACAACAGCATAATTCATGGAGAAAAAATTGAAGTTATCAAAGATTTCATCTTGTTTGGGTCCATTATCAATGTTCATGGCAGCAGCAGTCAAGAAATTGAATGACATATTTCTTGGCTAAATCTGCGGCACAAGACCTCTTCAAAGAGTGAAGAACATGGATGTCGCTTTGAAGATTAAGGTGTGCCTAATTCAAATCATGGTATTTTTGATTGCTTCATATGCATGTGAAATTTGGACAATGGATAAAGAAGTTCAAAGAAGAATTGGTGCATTCAAATTATGACACAGGTGAGAAATCTCGCATGTACCATGAACTTCCAGAAGAAAGAGTAGATTTGCCTTGTATACCCAGAATGTTCCTTAGAAGTAAGGATGGCAAAACTTCATCTCATGTATTTTGGACTTGATATCAGGAGAGATCAGCCCTTGGGAAAGGATATCAAGTTAGGTGAAGTGGAGGGTCAGTGAAAAAGAGGAAGATAGTCAAAAAGATGGGTGACACATTAGCTTCAACAATGAGCCAAATATAACAATAATTGTGAGGATAGTACAGGACAGGGCAGTGTTCTGTTTTGTTAAACATTGCGTCCTTGTGGGTTGGAACTGCCTCAACAGCACCTGACAGCAAGTAGCAACAACAACAACAACAACAACATTGTGGATGTATAAAAAGTCTCACAAAGATACTAGCATAAGGAGTGGCAGAATTTATTTTAAAGCTCCGGACAACAAACAGGATCCATGAGTAGAAGAAGGCTCAGCAAGACAAATTTTGGTTCAATAGCAGTACAACGAGTATTGACTTGTCACGGACTTCCATTCAGATGACTCTGTGGTAAGTCATTTCTGACCTAAGTCAAACACCTCAGAGTTTATGGTCTTTGGGTTTTGTTTTCACTGTGGTTCCCTTTCATCATCATCATAAATTCAATCATCATTTGTCTTATTGGGGATTGGAAATAATGTATATAAGCTTATCTATACCTGTTAACATAGCATGTGGCGCCTACTACTAATGATAAGATTTAAAAAAAACCCACAATAACAAAAAAAAATCAACAAAAGATTTCAATTGCAGTTTTTCAAAATTTGAATACATAATAAATGAGGACAACCTTTAGGACACTCCTAGTCACTGGACACTAAGAAAGATAGGCTGACAGATCCCTTGTCAAGAACACTGCAGATTTTTACCTTAGGTGGATAACTTTGATGACTTCTAAAGACTTTTCTACTTCTAGGATTTAAGGCCCGAATCTTAGGTTCTTTTCCACACCATAAAAAGCCTCATTTAATATTAGGTTCCGTTTATGAACCTTGTTGATGTTATTTTCATTTTAATTACCTGAATCACTCAGCAAATAGAGCGTGGCTTTGTAGTTTGTGTAAGGCTTTGGTAGTGTCTTGTGTTGCAATATTTGATGTGTTATAACACCTGAACATTATAATGATGGGCGTTGGGAAAACCGACCTATAAACACATAAGTCACTGGTATGGTCACCAACCCTTTCAGGCAGAGAGCTATGGGGGATACTGTAGCTTGGTTAAATATCATTTGTAGTCCATAATCTTTAGCTATTAAGAAAACATACAGGCCCATGAAACCATCATGTGGGGCTTTGAATGTTTACATTGAAAAATTATGAGGCTGTGATTATGGATGCCTGTTGATGTCACATCTATGACAGCGTGATTTGCAAGCGACTCTTGGGAGTTCCAATGAGTTTCCTGCTGGGAAGAGGAATTACTCCCTTGATGGAGATAATGGTTTTGCTCAACTCATGGGTAAGCCTTACCTGACCTCGTAATTTGCCTGCCCTCTGGATTTTTGTCTAGACAGTGATTTTATTTTCATGATCACGTTTTGAGTAAATCTTCAAGATAGCATAACCTTTTGTGTGTTAACTTCTGTCATTTCTCAAAAAGGGTGGTTTGAAAGACATAGTTAATTTCATTACAATGATTTTTTAAATTAAATCATTTTATTGGGGGCATGTACAACTCTTATTAGAATCCACACATGCATCCATTGTGTCAAGCACATTTGTGCATTGTTTCCCTCATCATTCTCAAAACACTTGCTTTCCACTTGAGCCCCTGGTATCTGCTCTTCACTTTCCCCCTCTTTTCATCCTCTCCCCACCCCCATGAATCCCTGATAAGTTATGAATTATTATGATTTTGTTACAACGATGTTAACATTGGTATTTTTGCTTAGAAAACAGCTTCTCTGTTATACGTTTGTCTTTGCTCTAATGTTGTCTGATATGCTGAATTTGTAGTTACTATGGAGATAGATGAAAATAGGCATAGAATTCAAAATATCAAACTGTCAATCAACTTACTATATAAAAATAGGTTGCGGCATAAGAAGAGAGGTTGGAAAAAGTCTTCTCAAAGAGAAGTTGAAAGGTTTAATATATACTGCAGGGAGAGGGAGGA
Source organism: Nesogale talazaci (assembly GCA_004026705.1). Classification (NCBI taxonomy): domain Eukaryota; kingdom Metazoa; phylum Chordata; class Mammalia; order Afrosoricida; family Tenrecidae; genus Nesogale; species Nesogale talazaci. The sequence goes on from PVJH01001094.1 coordinate 143,507, forward strand.
GGACCTGTGAGCAAGTTAATCTTTAGACTTGATTCTCCAAATCTTTAAATTAACAACTTTTGAACCACCATGACTGAGGCACATGGGCCTTACAAGAAAAACAAATTTTTTAATTTAGTGAGATTTGACAATGTTCAAGCTTATTAATACTCTAAAAATAAAAAGGGTTACATTTTGATTTATATTTATTATAGTATTTTCAACAGCTCCTGTGTTTCTATACATAAGTACTCATATTCTGTGTAATTTGGAAACATTGTAACAAATAAATGGAGGGAAAATGCCATTTTATTTTAAAATTTATTGTTAATACTTAAAAAGGTGATTATCATTATTAGACAAATACTTTGTTTTCTGTGAAAGTTTGCATAGCAGATTAGGATCTTATTCAACCATTTCTTTACAAATTGTTCAGTGATGTTGATTACCTCACTCAAAATGCATGAACATTCTCAGTATTTCTAGAGATCAGTTGCTATAATCTGGTTTCTATACCCTCTTATCCGATTACCTTTTTTTCTTTCCAAATTAAATGTTGACCCTTTTGATCTCAGAATGATGAATTTTTAATTGCCTAATTAATTTTAAAATAGGCATTTTTATTTATATTATTTATTTTTAAATCACTTTATTGGGCGCTCATACAACTCTTATCATATTCCATTTATACATCCACTGTATGTGGAGCACATTTGAATGATGAATCCATCATCATGCTCAAAACATTTGCTTTCTACTTAAGCCCTTGGTATTAGCTTCTCATTTTCCCCCTTCCCTCCTGCCCCCTTCCTCGTGAACCTTTGAGAACTTATAAATTATTATTATTTTGCCATATCTTATGCTGTCCGATTTCTCCCTTAACCCACTTCCCTGTTGTCCCTACCCTAAGGAGAAGGTTATATGTAGAGCCTTATAATCAGTTCCCCCTTTCTATCTACCTTCCTTCCACCCTCCCGGTATCCATATTGCCACTCTCACCACGTCCTAAAGGGATCATCTGTTCTGAATTCCCTATGTTTCTGGTTCCTATCTGTACCAGGGTACTTCCTCTGGTCTATTCTGATTTGGAAGATAGAACTGGGATCATGATAGTGGGGATGAGGAAACATTGATGAACCAGAGGAAAGTTGCATGTTTCATCATTGCTACACTGCACACTAACTGGTTTGTTTCTTCTCTGCGACCCTTCTGTAAAGGGATGTCCCTTTACATACAGATGGGCATTGGGTCCCCAATCTGGACTCCTCCTCATTTACAATTTATAAATTGAGGACTCCTCCTCATTTATAATTTTTAGTTCTTTGATGCCTGATACCTGATCCTTTCAACACCTCATGGTCACAAAGGCTGGTGTGCTTCTTTCATGTGGGCTTTGTTGCTTCTGAGCTAGATGGTTGCTTGTTTACCTTCAAGTCTTCAAGCCTTTTACCCCAGTAACTATATCTATTCATAGTTGGGCACCATCAGCTTTCTTCACCCCATTTGCTTATGTACACTTTTGTCTACAGTAATCATATCAGGAAGATGGGCACACAATGACATGATTTTTGTATTTTTTGTGTTTTTTTTTTCTGATGCCTGATACCTGTTCCTATTGACTCCTCATGATCACGCAGGCTGGTGTGCTTCTTCCTTGTGGACTTTCTTGCTCCTGAGCTGGATGGCTGCTTGTTTACATTCAAGCCTTTAAGATCCCAGATGCAACGTGTTTTGAGAGCCAGGCACCATGAACTTTCTTCACTACTTTTGCTTATACACACATTTGTCTTAAGTGATCTTGTCGGGAAGGTGAGCATAATGGAATGCCAATTTAATAGAACAGAGTGTTCTTGCATTTAGGGAGTACTTGAGTGGAGGCTCAATGTCCCATCTGCCACCTTAATACTAATCCTATAAGTATATGCACATAGATCTATTTCCCATCATAATATATAAATATATTTACCCATGAACATGCCTGTATTTAGACCTCTATAAATATTCTTTGACTCTTACTTTGTTCCTCTATTTTCTTTTACTTTCCTCTTGTCCCACTATCATGCTCAACCTTCATTTGGGTTTCATCAATTTCTTTCAGTTACATTACCCTTGATCAATCCCTACTGGACCTCTCACACCCTACTTGCCACTGATTTTGAATCACTTGTTGTTCCCTTGTCCCTGGATTGGTCAACACCACCTCTTTTCCCCCACCTCCTTTTCTCCCATGTCCCCCATGAACCACCAGTCCCATTGTTTCCTTATCCAGACTGTTCATCAAGTCTCTTTTATCTAGGTAGACTTGCAGAGATAATAATATGCACAAAAACCCAAGACATAGCAAGATGAAGTGACAAAAGAAAACAAAAGGATGACAACAAAAAACCCAATGTGCAGAAAAAATATATAAATAAATAAAAAATAATTAAAAAAATAATTTAAAAAATCTGTAAGTAGATTAAGGCCTGTTTGTTGCCTCTAGCAGTGTCCTCCTGTTGAGTCTGATGGGGTGCCACACCCTGGCCCCAAAGTCTATCCTTGGCACTTCCTTAGGACCTCCATGTTCTGCTTCCCTTGTTGCTCTGCTGCACATCCTTAGTGTTTTGCCTCAGTGTGGTGGGGTCACACAGGTGCAATCCAGACCTTGTGTCTCCAGTGTTGTCCCTGTAGGACCTTGGGTCAGCAAGGAACGTTGTGTTTTATAGTGGAAGTAGTCATATGGTCCTCTCTGTGCAGTGACTGTTCTGAGCGGGGCTATCCTCCTCAAAGCTCGGTGGGCCAGGATGCACTCCACTCTTTTCCTTCCCCTTCATTTTCTTCCGTGTGCTCTGGTCAGACATGTCTCTCTCCCCTGCAGCTTCTGTGCTGTCCTCTAAATAAAATTCTTCTGGGGGAGGAGGCGGCTATCCATAGTTGGGACTGGGGCTATGAGGCATTTTTAAAGGAGTACTGCACTACAGGTGATATTCCTTATTTGGGGCAGACAATTTGTTATTTTGCCACAAGATGTCCTTAGAGTGGGTTCAGATCAAGGCATTAGTTTCAAGGAGTTCTTATGTCTCAAACCGGTAATTCTAACATTTGGAAGATTGTGAGGTTCTGTTTCACATTTTTTCCCCACCCATGCTATTAGGATACATTTGCTCTATCCCTGATAAGATGACCAGTAGTGGTAGCCGAGCACCATCTAGTTCTCCTGGTTTCAGGGTTGATGAAACTGTGGCTGGGGTAGAATGCTGTTTTATACCGAGTAAGCTAAGATTTGTTTTGTCATCTGACCAACGAAGAGACATTCATGATCATGCATTTGGAACTCCTTCTTTGGGCGAATTTCAAACAGTCTGGCAGTCATGGGAATAGTCATTATCCTCGTGTTATTCATAATGAGTGCAATAAGGTGAGGGCCTTGCCTCACCAGGAACCTTGGTCCGAACCTTGGACCAGGAACCAGGTCACCCAGGAACCTTGAATCCGAATGCTAAGACGTCATCCAGGAAACTTGAATTAGCACTCTTAAGACGTGAATGACAGCACTGGGCAGTCACTGGTGTTTTATAGGTAGTTTCTTAAAAAGGAATATGTGTTATTTACATATAGAGTAAATATTGAAAGATTGGCTTAGGCTAAAAGTAACCCAGGTGAAGTTGTAGGACTGGATAGTAATAGAATGATCTCATCTTGAAATACTCATATCGGCATTTCAAAACAATATTTTTGTAGCATCACTTTTGGTTAAACTCCATTTTTTCATTAAAAATAAAACAGGAGAAAAATTTAAAAGGGAGTAGGTATTTTTGTTATTGTTTAAGAGGTGATAAATATAAATCAGGGCCAAGTATCAATCTCCATTTATAATAGCACTTTTTCTAAAATTTATATATGACTCATTTTAGTGGAACATTCAAAATATAAGGCTTGACAATTGTCTCCTAAAAATGCAAGTAGAAAATTAAAGAAGAGATTTAACTTGTTAGAATCAGGAGCAAAATGATGTACCCAAGATATGATATTATTGAATAGCTAGTGTAGATTAGCAAGGTAGGGGCTATCAAAATTAAAATTCAAAGGAAATATATAATAGTTGTGGTAATAATCTCTTTTATTTATTATTATTATTTTAATCCTTTTATTGAGAGCTCTTACATATATCATAATATTTCATAGTTCACTCAGATCAAGCAGTTATATAAAATTGCTACCACAATCAGTTTCAAAACCTTTTCTTTCTTCTAGAATTCTTTTATATCAGTTCTCTTTTCTCCCCTCCCTCCCCTATTCTACCCCGGAATCCTTTTTTTTAAAAATTAATTTTCCCCCACAATAGTTTTTTTGGTTATATCATATACATCCAATATAGCCATTCACATGCAATTATGTTATTAGATCCCATTGAGTGGGGTTATACAGCCATCAATTCTTTAAGTTCCCTATTTCCCCCTTCCTCCCTCTCTTCCTATACCTTCAGGGAACCATTAATCCTGTTACTATTTCTGAAGGGTTACCTTTCTTGGCTTTCATGTAGTGGATGATCTTAAAAATATAAATAAACTTATGCAAATTTGACATTATTAATGAGGTGAAACAAATAAAAACTATTAATAATTAGGGGATGATATGTTAAAGAACTAAAGGATAGTTATGTGGTTCATCATTGCTATACCACACCATGGAAGGACTGTTCAATTATCTTACAGGTGAGTTTTGGATCTCCACTACATACAGGACCCTTTGCACTGATTTTGGTGGGCTTTTTTGAACTTCTGATACCTCTTCCTGTTGACTCTTCATGAGCATACAAACTGGTGTGCTTCTTCCTTGTGGACTTTGTTGCTTCCGCAAGCCTTTAAGACCCCAGATTCTGTATCTTTTATTATTAGCTGAGCATCATCAGTTTTCTTCACCACATTTGCTTATGCACCCATTTTATCTTCAGCGATTGTGTCATGAAGATAAATATTGTACAATGCCACATTATTGGAACAAACATCTAGTACTGTGGTAAGATTTAAGCAGAGACTCAAAGTCCATCTATTTCCTTGTTGCATTTTGCATATTTATACATATATCAACAAATACACATATATTTCTATTTACATATTTCTCTTCTTTCCTCCTTTATGTTTTCCCCTCCTGCCCCACTATTATGTTCACCCATTGTTTACCTCTCAGTAATTCCTCTCAGATACCATTTGATTGATCAAACAGCCAGAAAGTTCTACCCTCCTCCTCATCAATTTTAGAATCCAGCACTGAGATGCTTATACACCACTGGATCCAAAAACATTCCAAAGACGATCCCTACTGAACTGGGATCATCCTGCATTTGGCATCATTGCACGTGTTTCACAAGTCTGAAGAAGATTGGATAGATTGTTATCAGACACATGGGCTAATATCAGGCTTGGAGGCTTGGACTGGATTGGGTTGGGATGCTTTCTTAATATGCAATTCCCCTTTATATAAAACTCTCTCTTATGCACACAAATTTCAATGGATTTGTTTTCTATTCTATCTAGACTAACACAATGATTCTTAAAACTTTCCCCCACACACAAAATAGAATGTCAAGGTAATTTTCATATCTAATACCTGTCATAGTGTAATACCTGTATGATTACTATGATGTAGCAAAGTGTAAATCAAAGAATAATTTGCTTAAAAATACATTAAAAAATGAATACAACTAAGCTATGGTCAGTGAATATGGCTCTTCTGGCCAAGCTTCTTTTTTGTGATATATTATAATTCTGGACTTTATATGCCCATGACCAGAGGCCCATTTCGGGCTTCTCCAGCTTCAGAGGTCTATGCATCAGGGTAGGTCCATGTAAGCTAGCTTCTGTAGCTTAGGGTACTAGCATAGTTCCATGTATCATGTCAACTGCAATATCTCCCAGGGAATGAGCTGAGAGAGAGAGAGAGAGAGAGAGACAGAGAGACAGAGAGACTCTGCCTCCAAGAAGGAAAATGCCAGAATTCCCAGGAGCAAGCCATGCCCACACAGAAGCCTCAATGGTTACATCTTGATTGACAGATTAGACACCACCTCTTCACTCATAATCCTCTCAAATTGGCACCAGATTATGTAATTACCGCAAATATCTTGGATTTATCTATGTAAAACAAGGCAAAGAGATTGAATTTAGAATCCTCCTCTGGTATGTTCTTTGAACAATCAAAGTTGCTTCACGGTTGGTCTAAAGTTGCCATTGGCCTTTGTGCACATGGTAAAGACTGAATAGAGAAAAGGTGTTTCCTTTAAAAGAAAATGACATCTTTCCTTCTCTTTCTCTTTCTCTTTCTGTCTCCTCCCCTCTCCTCTCTCTCTCTCTGCAGGCAGAAGGAAGCACAAAGTGATTGAAGCAATTTGTGGTGCAGTGGTTAAGATCTTATCTGCTAAATGACAAGTTCTCAGTTCAAACCCTTTAGCTGCTCTGTAAGAGAAGGAAGTGCCAGTGTGCCTTCCGGGAATATGTAAAGATTTGGAAACCCTATGGGGTTATGCTTATTCTGTCTTACAGGGTTGTTAAGAATTGGAATCAACTTGTGGGCAGTATTTTTATTTACTGATTTTAATTTAAGCACACCCTTCCTGTCCATGAACTCGCCCTCCTGTTGTGAAATAACCCTGCCAGGGATACCCTGAGGGCAGCCATTTTTGAAACGTGTGGGAAGGGCTGCTCTACAAATGTGACAAGTGGGACATGCAAAGTGATGGCATTATCAGCTGAGTCCCGGGGGTGACAGCCCGAGGTAATGCCAGTGACACAGCAGGGCTTCCATGTTGATGTCGGAATAGTAACCAACCCTTATCCTTCAACCCAAATCCCAAACCTGTTGCCGTGGCATCAATTCAGTTGCACAGAGGTTCTATAGGACTGAGGAGCACTTCCCTGTAGGGTTGCCAAAGCTGCGACTGCCAAGTCTTCCTCCAGTGGAGCAGCTGCTGGGTTCAGATGAACCCTTTGGTTAGGAGTCAAGAGCTTAGCCACTGTGCCACCAAGAAACTCTTACCTGTGCCCCCAGGAGGCGACACTGCCTCATCCATCTCATGATGGTCTGGCCTTGTCAAGTCCTGTTTCCAACCCTAACTCCAATCAGTTCCCACTTCGAGGTTGACGTGCCAGTGAAGAGAGGGTAGATGTCTCCTCTGTTCACTATGCCAGGTTGGCAGGAACTCCTGCTATGAAGGGCACCTTCCAAAGAGGAATGATCCTCTCAGGCTTAGAGTCTAAGCTAAATCCTCCCATGACTCCATCAACTGGGGTGGTGACTTCTAGTCACTCACAAGGAGTCAGACAGCAATCAGGGACTTAGAACTGGAAGGGACTTCAGGGACTTAGAAAGAATCCACCTTTCTCATTGTATGCAAGGAACCAAAATCATGTGAGAGCCACAAAACTAACTAGCTATAGAGATAGATGACCCAAATCTCAGTGTCTTGACCAAGAGTTGTGTCAATAGTAGGACAAATGATTATTTCTACATGTCACTGCTGAGTAACCTTGTGAGGAAACATAATTTTAGATGAGTTGACTTGGGGCTTCATATTGAAAGAAATGAATCACCATGAGCCTGTCATGTACAAATGAGTGCCAAACAATTCTCTTCACATGATTTTGCAAAACCACTGTAAGCCCCACAGCCTTTCCTTACTGGGATGTGTCCTTAAGTGAACTCTTTCTAGTACGAGTGAGAAACGATTCCTTATCTGAGCTGTAAGCCTAGACAGCTCATACTCGAAAGAATCATTTCCAATTATGGGCCAGAGAAGTTAGGTTTTCAAGTTTAGTCTCCTCAATGTGTGAGTGAGACACTCAAAGGGACAGAAGACAGTGAACAGGCAGAGTTCAACAAAGCAGGGAGGCATGATGAAGCGCTTCCCGTTGGGCATCCTGGCACAAACTGACAGAGCTTTGGCCCTGCTTTCCATAGGCACATAGAGAAACAGAATGCAGATCTTGGTCCTATGGAAAGTTGTGAGGCATATGAGTTTTCAAAGAATTGCTCACATACTATGTGCCAGACATTTTTCATGTGTTCTTTCATTTAAGTAAATACCATATTCTCCTGCTTGGTGACATCTTTCCATTTTTTACTGAAAAACGATGCCATTGTTTGGTAAAGTGGAGAGTCAAGGAAAATGAGGGAAGTTGTCCATGAGATGGATTTACACTGGATGTGACAATTGTCTTGGGAGGCTGGGGCCATATTTCATGGTGGTGCCGACCATATGATCCTTTCTGTGCATCAGCTATTCTGAGTGGGAATATCGTCCTGAAGGCTCGGAGGGCCAAGATGCACTCCATTCTCTCTTCTTCCCCCTTCATTTGTTCTCTGTGCATCTCTCTCCCCAAGCTGCAGCTTCAGTGCTGTCCTCTAAAGCAAATTCTCCTACGGGCTGCCCCTGTAGTTGGGTTTGGGGTTGGGCGCTCAGACATCTCCACTGGCTCCTCCAAGCTGTCATGCTGCATTCACATTTTGGACCACTGGGTTTAAGTTTGGTCCCTCTTTCCCTATCTCCAGGAGCTCTGGGCGTAAGCTGCCTAACTGGCCACCATCTTCCCTGGGGTCTCTAAACCTATACAAATCTATTTACCACGTAGCACAAGAGAGCTGTCAAAATACATAACACATCCCTTGGTCCAACACTATAACGAACACTTGCAAACACTGTTTTCTTGTCTTGAAGCACTCTTCTCTCCTCTCGACAACTGAAACTCCTTCACATTTCTGCTCCATTATCAATTTCTCAAGTTGCAATCTAATATTTATTTGTATTCTCTTATTATTTTCCTCACTAGATTAAGCATAAAGACATGGATTATATCATCTAATTTTTCTCTCTTAACTGCACCTCACCTAGGGTACATAATAGTGGATAAATAAATCCATAAACTAAACCATAAATGTTGTTGTTCATTGCCACCATGTCATCTCTGGTTTATGGTGACCTTATGTGACCCAAGGCCCTTTGGGGACAACAGTGGAGAAACAGCATCAGAATTATACCCTGTCTGACCCAACCACACCATGGCAAAACACTAAGGGTGTGCAACAGAGCATGGAGTTCTTGATGGAGTGCCAAGGATATCCTTTGGGGCTAGTGTATGTGGCACCCCATCCCACTCCTGGAGATCAACAAACAGAGCTTGAACTATTTCAGGTTTTTATTTTGTTATTTTTTTTTACTTTGTTATACATATATATACACATATACACATATACATATATTTGACATTGGGGTGTCTTTGTTGTTATCATTTTACTCTCTTTGGTTGCTTCATCTTAGGATGCCTATGTTTTTTGTACATATTGTTGTCTCTGCAGGTCTATCTAGATAAGGTAGGCTGGATGTAAAGTCTGGAGGCGAAAATGACAGGACTGATGATTCAGGCAGGTGTGGGGCATGGGAGATGGGATGGAGGGGGAAAGGTGGTGTTGTTGACTGGCCCAGGGATAAGGAAACAACAAGAGATTCAAAATCAGTGACAAAGGTGGGTGTGAGAGGCCTGATAGAGATTGATCAAGAGTAATGTAACAGAGAGAAAATACTGAAACCCCAATGGAGGCTGAGCATGATAGTGGGACAAGAGGAAAGTGAAAGGAAATAGAGGAAGGAACTGAGTGGTAAAGGGCACTTATAGAGGTCTAAGTGCAGGCATGCACATAGATGAATATATTTATATAGGATGATGGGGAAATGGATCAACATGCATATACTTATAGGGTTAGTATTAGAACAGTAGTTGGGCCTTGGACCTTCATTCAAGTACTTCCTCAGTGCAAGAACACTTTGTTCTATTAAACTGGCATTCCATGATGCTCACCTTCCTAACACGATCACTGAAGACAAATGTGTGCATAAGCAGGCGTGGTGAAGAAAGCGGATGGTGCCTGGCTATCAAAAGATGTAGCATCTGGGGTCTTAAACGCTTGAAGGTAAACAAGCGACCATCTAGCTCAGAAGCAACAAAGCCCCCATGGAAGAAGCACACCAGCCTGTGTGACCATGAGGTTTCAAAGATATCCGGTGTCAGGCATCAAAGAACTAAAAATTATATCATTATAAATGAGGGGAGTACAGATTGAGAATCTAAAACCCATCAATAGGTGAAGTGACAGATATCCCCTTGCAGAGGGGTTGCAGGGAGGAGAAAAGCCAGTCAAGGCATAATGTGGCAGCAACGAGGTATACAGCTTTCCTCTAGTTCTCAAATGCTTCCTCCTATCCACTTTCATGATCCCAATTCTACCTTGCAGATCCGGTTAGTCTAGGGGATGTTCACTGGACCCAGAAACATAGGGAATTCAGGATAGATGACCCCTTCAGGATGAGTGGTGGGGGAAGTGATACCAGGAGGGTGGAGAGAGAGTGAAGTGGAAAGGGGGAACCAATTGCAGGGAACTACATATAACCTCCTCTCTGGAGTAAGGACGGCAGGGAAGTGGGTGAAGGGACACATAGACAGTGTATGACATGAAAAAGTAATAATAATTTTTAAACTATTAATGGGGGAAGGGGAGTGGGGAGGGATGTGAAATATGGGCAGCTGGTACTGGTGGCCTAAGTGGAGGGAGGATGTTTCGGGAGTGATGATGGCAGCAGGTGTGGAAATGTGGTCTGTATACAATTGACGTATGTATTGATCGTGATGGGAGTTGTATGAGTCCCCAATAAAATGATGTATAAAAAATAAAAAATTAAAAAATGGGAAGAAAAACCACGGATGAGTTTTTTTGGCATTAAATTAGCTTTGAAATCTATTTATTGGAGTTCCTTAATTTTTAAGTAGCATAACAGAAAAATCATTTAGCTATTTCTATGAAAATCATGCAATGGAAAATATTGCACAATTAAATATATCTCAAAAATATCGTTTTATTGGCTCCGTAGTTGGCAGTCATGTAAATGTGCAACAGTTTATTTAAGTTATCCCTCTATTGTTCCCATTTTCATGAGAGTGTACATTTGCGTATAAACCAAAGCTCCAAACTCACTGCCATTGAGTTGATGCCACTTCAGTACCCCCTAAGCCTGGGTAGACCTGTCCCCTTGAGTTTCTGAGACCATCACTCTTTATGGGAGTAGAGTGCTGGTGCTTTTGACCTGCTGACCTTAAGGTTAGCAGCCCGACAGGTAACCACTACCTTATCCTCTGTGTATAAAGAATTAATGAGTTAAAGGAAATAAGCATGCTTAACTTGTTTTCCAGAAAGGATGTCATGTTTATTGCCAACAGTGTAAAAACACTGGTCTCATCAAACTTAAAATACTTTCGGTTACAAAATTAATAGGAAAAATAGTATTTCATTATCACTTGTAGGCCAACATTTATATTACTAATAACATTGAAGATCTTTAGGTGCTTATCTGCCATTGACTATTTGCATAATTTATTGTTTTTACATATTCTATTATTTCTATACATAAGCGCTTTGTCTATGAAGATGAACCATTTGCTTACATGGTGGGGGGGGGGGGGCAAACCATTTTTTAAAGTTAATATGATCCAAGAATTGGGCTAGGCTCATTTGTGATGCAAAACGTGACAACCACTACCCTACGGAAACGAGCTGGCTGGGCTAGGCTCAATTGTACAAATGTTCTTCTTTGTTTTTTTTTGGGGGGGGGGGCATCACTGCCCTCAGGTGGTGGGAGTAGGAAGCCCAGCCTTTGCTCCTGTGGAGCTGGAATCGAACCTCCATTCCAGTGGGCCGCAGTCCCACGCACAACCACTATGCCACCGGGGCTTAGCCCCAAATGTTCTTCTTTTAATTTAAACTTTTTATTGTGATTTGGATGCAAGTGTCTGGAGCAAATTGACTTTCCGTCCAGCAGTTGGTCCCTATTTTGGTTTCTGCCTGGGAGAGCAATCCCCCCAATGTGGCCCACTTCCTCTGGTTTTTACCGTTTCCTTTGTCCTTCTTTCCTGCTTCCCTGCTGCAGGCCTTTTGCTTTCCCATGGTTGGTTGCTGTAGGAAGTGCATACCTGCCTGTGTTGTTGTTCACCTTATAGGTTTGGTTCTTGTTTGGGGAGACTTGAACTAAGGGTATGATTTTTAAAGGGTAAAGGGTGACGAAGGGTCATTGTTTTGGGGGTCCCATCAGTTTCTATCAGACCAGTAAAGCTTTTCTTTTCTTTTTTTAATGATTCAGAGTTTTGTTCTGCATTTCTCTCTCTCTCTACTTCCTTTGGTGATCCCTTTCAGAATGGTGGGCCGTAGCAGATGGCAAGTGTCTGGTTCTTCTGGTTCCAGAGTGCGGATGCTAGGGATTGCGTCATCTGTAAGTCTTGTGGACTCATTATTTCCACATACCTTTGATTTGTCTTCACTCTTCTTTGCTCTGTACAGGGAGCAAAGTCTAAGTGGCCCCTTAGACTGCTGCTTATAAGCTTTTAAGACCCAATTGTTATTCCCAAAGTGGAGTGTAGAAATTATCTTTGTGAACTCTCTTAGGACATTTGATCTTGATGTCCCTTGAAACTATGGTCTTGAACCTTTAGACCCTGTGACTTTTTCCTTCAAGGTGTTTAGTTATGGCTAAGAAATTTTCATAACTTGGGAGCAAAACTTCTTTTCCCCTCCTTATTGCTTTTTTAAAACTCTGTTTCGGTGGATACAATGTTAATTTCCTGGGGAAGGAGCTGTTTGTAACTAATTCCCTCCTGAATTCTATCGCTAATGTTACATGCCTTGAATAGCATCACTGTGGTAGGAATTGAGATATTTCCTAATTTTTCCCCCAATAATTTTATTTGGGGCTCTTACAGCTCTTATAACATTCAATACATCATTTGTATCAAGCATATTTGTACACATATTGCCATATTCACTTCCAAATATTTTCCATTTGAGCCCCTGGTACAAGCTCCTCCTTCCCCTCCTTTTTAAAAAAAAATAGATTTTATTAGGGACTCTTACAGTTCTTATAACATTCAATTCGTCATTCATAGTAAGCACACTTGTACACATGTTGCCACATTCATTTCCAAACATTTCCCACTTGAGGCCCCAGCATAAGCTCCTTTCCCCCCATTTCCTCTGGTTCTTTTTTTTTTAAATTCCAGCTCCCCATATTTCCCCTCCCCTTTCTTCTCCCCATAAACCCAAATAATTTACAAATTACTATTACCTCTTCATATTGTACACTGTCCAATGTGTCACCTCACCCTGCCCACCCCCCATCCACACCCCAGAGAGGAGGTCACATGTAGATCCCTGAAATTAGTTCTCTATCTCTTCTCACCATCCCTCCACCCTCCCAGTGTCACCACTTCCCTCACTAATCCTAAGGGATCACCTACCCTAAATTCCCCATGTTTCCCACTCCAGTGTACATCCCCTGTAGTTTTTAATAACTTCAATTGCTACTCAGAACAATACTATATGGAGTCCAGTTAATCATTTGTTCTACAACCGTTGACCCGTTCACCAATTTTGCATAAAGGCATAATCAACTTCAGTGTGTAAAACAACCACCAAGATTGTGAGTGTGCTCAACTGACTTATTTATAGACTTAGGCAAAATAAAATTTGTTAATCTAATATTCAGATCACCTATCTATACATTCAAAGAAAGACAATGAGGCTCTTTCATCTCCAGCACTGGGCTCACCTGTCTGGTCCTTGCACCTGTGCCCAGGAATTCCTGGGATTGGACCAATGAGTTAATATAATCATAGAATCATGAGCTAGAGTTACTTTCATGCTGTTGAACAAAAGCATTGAACATCATCCTGACTTAAATCCAAACACAGGATGTTTGCTCCAATCTTCCAGAATTCCAGCTATCCTGTGCTTATTGGAGCGAAAAAGATGAAAAATTCTCCTCTCTTACAATCACTTTTCCTTAAAGGAAAACAAAAAATCCAAACTCAATGCCATCCAGTTGATGTCTATTCATAGCAACCCTGTTGGGGGCATAGAACGTCCCCTGCGCTGTGAGTTTCTGAGACTGTAACTTCTTCTTTTTGGGGGGGGGGGGGGCCCTTACTGCCATCTGGTGGTCATGGGAGCTACCCAGCGCTGCTCCTGAGAGTCGCCGCTGGATTTGAACCCCAAGTCTGCGGGCCGCAGTCCCGCACTCAACCACTTACGCCACCGGGGCTCAGCCCGACTATAGCTTCTTTTTTTTCTTTTTTTGCATCACTGCTGCTGGTGGCCGTGGGCGCTACCCAGTGCTGCTCCTGAGAGCCACTGCTGGATTTGAACCACCAATCCCGCGGGCTGCAGTCCCGCACTCAACCACTTACACCACTGGGGCTCGGGCTGCCCCCTCCCCCTCCCTGCCCACGATGGTAACTTCTTAAGGGAGTCAAAAGGCTCCTCTTTCTCCCACCTATTTCTTTAGGCCAAACCAAATTTCCCTATCTAAAGTTAGGATATAATTTATTTTTTGTGATCTTTTGCTTAAAAAAAAAACACTCACGTGTACATTTCTAAAAGTAAGAGGCAAGTTCTTTCTCACCTCATTCTTAGGTCAATACTCTTAAGGCAGGCTTTGCTCATCTTGGATCCTTTTTTCTCTTCTTCTTTCTCTAGACAATTTGACGAACACTTATGGAGAACCCACTATGTGCCAGCCATCAAGTGAAGTTCTGGGAACCCCTTCAAGGGATGGAGAAGGATAGGTAGGACTAATAAACCTTTTCAACAAAGAGGCAGATACTGAATGTTTTTGGCATTTGGGAGGGAGCCAATTACTTGGGGTTTTGCTGTGGTGGGACAAAAGCAACCGTGGACAATACATAAACCAACAGGCATGGCTGTGTCCCAATAAAACTGTGTCGAGTAACATCGAGAACAGGCTCTTGATTCAGGAGATCAAGATCCCTGGTAGAACCATTCTACTCAGATCTAATGCAAAATGTGTGCTGCACCCGCAGGGACTGTATTAGCAGCATCAACAACTTGCTCTTGGGACAGAGCACAGGAATAACTCATTTCACCTGGTAGGGCTGAGCTAGTTTTCATTTAGCAGGTGACTTTGGGGCTTTAAAGGTGCCAGGAGGAGGAAAGAATTTAAAGAAGGTAATTCCAAGGAGCGTGAACAAAGGCTCGGACAGGAAAGAACACGACAGGTGACGGAAGCATCGAGTTCGCTTTGTGTTGGTAAAACACTGGGTTTTGTAGGCAGATGTTGGGGAGAGGGATGCTGGAGCCAGAGGGTTATAAACTGCCTTTCTGAAGGCACACCTGACAGAAGCAGCAGTCAGGAAATCAGACAGCATAAGACGATGCAGAAGCATCCATTGCTCTTCTCTGCTCTCCTGTATTCCTTGGTCCCTCTCTCGTGGAAAGGAAACAAAAGGAAATTATATTTAATTCCGTATTTTCACATTCATCTTCCCCTTTAGACTTGAGCTCATCTGGGGTGGGACCAGGGTTCACCCCTCACAGAGTCATCTGTGCCTGCCTAGTGCCAAGTGATATCTCAAAAGTTATTTATTGAGTGAATGAAACATTAGTTTTGGCTCTAGGCCTTTGCTCGGCTCCCAGCCTAATTAGGTCATGTTGAATTCATAACAAGCACTGGCTCTTAATCAGACCAATAGATGCTCAATCTTAAAGTCCAAATTAAAACTCTCTTGAGATACTATTTTTTTCTCCTGTCATATCTTCCTCAGGGGTTGTATAAACTAGTATCCCTTCCAGGGGAGGGCATCTCGGCATTGTCTCACACAGTTCCAAATGGATGGACTCTGACCCAGCAATTCCACTTCTGGGAATGTATCTAATAGCTTTCCTCCCAGGAAGGACAAATAGCACAATTTATATACAAAAACTCCCACTGCAACATTGTTTGCAGCAATGTTTCCAGCTAAAGACTGGAAAGGACCTACATACCCACCAAGAGGGATCTAGTAAATAAATTATGGCACACCCATACTGTAGACACCTAGTCCAGAAGAGAAAAAGAATTGTGATCATCCTGTTTGCACTGATATGGAGTGGTTGCTGAGATAAATATGGTTATGTTAAAGAAAGCGACAACAACTACACCGGGGCCAGAGCATGCCACCACTGATTGAGGTGTGAAAAGACCCACATGTTTGCATGCACAAACATAACTATCTCTGACGGCCTCTAGCGTGGGTCACTGAGTGGAGAGATAACCAGGAAGGGAAGGGACCCATAATTTCTGACACAACACAAAAAATTCTAGTTGGTTCTCTTTTTTTCTTCATATGACTCTTTTTTTGGGGGGGAAGGGGCATCACTGCCCTCTGATAGTCGTGGCAGCTACCCAGTGCTGCTCCTGAGAGCCGTTGCTGGATTTGAACCACCAAGCCCGCGGGCTGCAGTCCCACACTCAGCCTCTTATGCCATCGGGGTTCAGCCCTCTTCATATGACTCTTATCACAGTCCATACATCCATCCATTAGGTCAAGTGCATTTGTCCATTTGTTGCCATCATCATTTTCAAAACATTTTCTTTCTATTTGAGCCAACCTTGGTATCAGTTTCTCATTTTTTAAAGCTCCTTCCCCCACCCTCCCTCATGAACCCTTGATAATTTATAAATTGTTTTTATTTTTTCATGTTTTATACTGACTGCTGTTTCCCTTTACCCACTTTTCTGTTGTTCATCCCACAGGGAAGGAATTATCTGTAGATTGTTGAGATTGGTTCCCTCTTTCTCCCACCACCTTCCTCTTCCCCTCCTGGTATGGCTACTCTCATTATTGGTCCTGAGGAGTTTATCTGTCCTGGATCTCTTGTGTTTTAAGCCCTTATCTGTACCTGTGTATACATGCTCTGGTCTAGCCAGGTTTCTAAGGTAGAATTGGAATCATGATGGGAGGGGGGGGGTAGGAAGGGGAAGAAGCATTTAAGAACTAGAGGTAAGTTGCATGTTTCATCATTGCTACGCTGCACCCTGACTGGCTCGTCTCTTCCTTGCGACCCTTCTGTAAGGGGATGTCCAGTTGCCTATAGATGGACTTTGGGTCCCCAGTCTGCACTCCCCCTCATTCATAATGATATGATTTTTTGTTCTTTGATGACTGACACCTGATCCATTTACCCCATTGTGATCACATAGACGGGTGTGCTTCCTCCATGGGGACTTTGTTGCTTCTGAGCTGGATGGTCACTTGTTTACCATAAAACCTTTAAGACACCAGATGCTATATCTTTTGGTAGCCGGACATCTTCAGTTTTCTTCACCACATTTGCTTATGCATGCATTTGCATCAGTGATAATATCAGAAAAGTGGGCCTGCAATCCTGTGATTTTTTGTTCTTTGATGCTTGATAACTGCTCCCTTTGACATCTTTTGGTCACCCAGGCTGTGTTTCTTCCACGTGGGATTTGTTGCTTCTCAGATAGATGATCCCTTGTTTAATTTCAAGCTTTTAACACTGCAGATGTTGTATCTGTTTATAGCTGAATACCATCAGCTTTCTTCACCACTTTTGCTTATGCACTCATTTTGTCTTCAGTGATTATGTGAGGAAGGTGAGCATCATGGAATGCCAAGTTATTAGAACAAAGTGTTCTTGTGTTGAGGGAGTACTTGACCTATTTCCCTATCATTTATATATCTGAATATTTTTTCATATATACATGCCTGTATTTAAACCTCTATAACTATCCTTTGCTTCCTACTTATCTCCTCTATTTCCCTATACTTTCCTCTTGGCCCACTATCACGGTCTGACCCTCTTCTTTAACCCTTTCCTGTTCTTCCTTTGTTCTTAGGATTAAGTCTAAAGTCATAACCTGCAAGTGGCCATATGTGATAGGACCCTGCCCTAATCTTCAACCTCTCCCTCTCTTTGCATGGTCTTCTCTCAGTTCTTCAAATACTATGTTCTTCCCTACCTTCTGCAGATGTTGCTTTTCTGCCTGGAATGCTCTTGGGGTTCTCTAGGCCCTGATTTAGGGTTCACCTTACCAAAGTGTTCTTTCCTAACTCCTTTGATGAAGCGAGTGCTCATGAGGCAAGAGCTTGCAGGGCACGCTGCTCTTTTCTTTCAACTGCGAACGCCACCCCAACCCTGACTCACTGCCATCCTGTCGATTTTGACTCATAGGCTTCCTGAGGACAGAGTAGAATTGCCCCGTCTATGGGTTTCTGAGGCTGCAAATCTTTTCAGCAGCAGAAAACCTCATCCTGAGTAGCAGCTGCGCGGTTTGAACTGTTGAACTGTTGATCTTGCAGTACGCAGCCCAACTTTTCATTCACTACACCAAGAGGGCACCCCTAAACATCAAATAGACGCAATTAACGAGATGGCTGCTCTCTGTTTTCCTGACCCAGCCGCACAAGGCAAGCACACCGTTAGACTTGTGAGAGGAAGGCACTATAGAAGAGAGGCGGGAATGAAGGTGGGAGGGAGGCAGGATGGTTCTCTTAGGTAGGGAGGAGGGTGGACAGCAAGGAAGGGAGTCACTTGTTGTTAGACGCCATCAAGTCTGTGCCACCTGTGTACACCTCCCAGTCCTGTGTCATCCCCACAACTGTTCCTATGTTTGAGCGCACTGTTGCAGCCCCTGTGTCAATCCATTTTGTCTAGACTCTTCCTCTTTTCACTGCCCTTCCACTTTATCAGGCATGATGCTCTTCCCCAGAGATAACACTCTTCTGATAGCATGTTCAAAGCACGTGAGATGAGCGGCGAAGGAACAATCCGGCTGTTTTTCTTCCTCGGTAGATCTATTTGTTCTTTTGTCGATCCATGGTCCTTTCACTGTTCTCCTCCAGCACCACAATTCAAACGCATTCTTCAGTCTTCCTTATTTGATGTCCAACTCTCACATTCGTTTGAAGTGATTGAAGATACCATGGCACGTGCCAGGCACCCCCTAATCTTCCAAGGAACAGCTTGACTTTTCAATACCCGAACGGCATCTTGTGCAGCAGATTGACCCAATGAAATGCGTCTTTTGCCCTCTTGACTGCTGCTTCCATGCGCATCAATTGTGGAAGGGAGTCACTAACAGGGCATTAATAAGTGGTCAGTTTGTAGGCCTCTTAGTCTTAGATTTTCATGACTCCAGTGTTTTCCCTTGTAAGGTTATGGGCCAGTGAGGGATGTTGTATCTCATAGTGGGGCTGGCCATATGGACCTCTCTGTGCATTGGCTACTCTGAGTGGGGATATCGTCCTCAAGTGTTGGTGGATTTTCTTGAAAATTTGATCAACTCTATAACCTTAGAATTTACAGGCTATAGAAATTTGGTGATTTGTGGTGTGTGTGTGTGTGTGTGTGTGTGTTTGTTTATGTCACAGCAGATGGATGTTGTTTTAGGCCAGTGGCTCTCAAGCTCCCTAATGCCATGACCCTTTAAAATAGTTCCTCATGTTGTGGTGACCCCCCCCCACCCATAAAATTACTTTTGTTCTACTTCATAACTGTAATTTTGCTACTGTCATGAATCAGGTGACCCCTGTGAAAGGGTCATTTGACTGCTAACGGAGTTTTGGCCCACAGATTGAGAACTGCTGTTTTAGGTGGATATTTGGTGAAGACTGCTATTCTGAATCCTCTTTCTTTCTTTCTTTTTTTTTTTAACCACTGAAGGGCAGTAGCTTTTCACACAGACAGTAATGATTTCTCACTGGTGAGTGGGAAGATGCCTCAGTAAACACACATTAAGACTTTCACTCACAGATTCCCTGCCTTGGAAGATGCAGACTCAAAGTGTGCCGAAAGGACAGGGTAGAACTGCCCGTGGGAGTTTCTAAGATTTCAACTTTTTTTCCCTTCTAAATCACTTTATTGGGGGATCATGAAACTCTTATCACAATCAATACATGCATATATTGTATCAAAGCACATTCTTACATTTGTTGCCATCATCATTCTCAAAACATTTTCTTTCTATTTAAGCCCTTGGTATCAGCTCCTCGTTTTCCCCTCCCTCCCCGCTTCCCCCTCCCTTATGAATCCTTGTTAACTCATAAATTGTTTTGTCATATCATACACTGTCTGACCCACTTCCCTGTTGTCTGTACCCCAGGGAGGGGTAAGTTATATGTGGATTCTTATAATCGGTACCTCCTTTGAACTCCACCTTCCCTCTACCCTCCCAGTACCGCCACTCTCACCACTGGTCCTGAAGGGATCATCTGCCCTGAATTCCCCATGTTTCCAGTTCCTATCTGTACCAGTGTACATCCCCTGGTCTAGCCAGATTTGTAGGTTAGATTTGGGATCATGATGGGGGGGGGGGGAGCAGAGAGGAAGCACTTAAGAATTAGAGGAAATTTGCATATTTCATCGTTGCTTCACTGTACCTTAACTTACTCGTCTCCTCCTGTGACCCTTTGGTAAGAGGATGTCGCTTCACCTACAGATGGGCTTTGGGTCCCCAATCTGTACTCCTCCTCACTTATAATGATATAATTTTTAGTTCTTTGATGCCTGATACCTGATCTCTTCAATACCTCATGGTCACACAGGTAGGTGTGCTTCTTCCATCTGGGCTTTGTTGCTTCTGAGCTAGATGTCCACTTGTTTACTTTCAAGCCTTTAAGATCCTGAACCACTGTATCTTTTGATAGCCACTTTGGCTTATGCACACAATTGTCTTCAGTGATTGTGTCAGAAAGGTGAACATCATGAAATGCCAATTTAATAGAACAAAGTGTTCTTGCATTGAGGAAGTACTTTAGTGGAGGTCCAAAGCCCATCTGCCATCTTAATACCAACCCTGTAAGTATGCACGTAGATCTATTTCCCCATCATCACATATACATATGTTTACCCATGTACATGCATGTATTTAGACCCCTATAAATGCCCTTTGCCTCCCAGTTTTTTCCTCTATTTCCAAGACTAACTTTTTTGCTTTGTTTTTATTTACATTGATCACAGCAGAGATTCTTTTCTGAAGGTCTTCTTTAATCCCTTCTGGTTGGATGAGGGCATTCCCTTGGGTCCCTGGAGGTCTTCTCCAGGCTCAGAGCCTGGAGAGTGGGCTGTCTCCCAGGCCTGACCCCCGCAGGCATGCAGTAAGGAAGAAGTGCTTCACTGTTTACAGACATCCAGCTCAACTGAATGAAATCTGAAAACCCCTCATTAATGCTTGCTGTTTGTGGCTTCCACATCAACCCTTCCCCAAAGGCACAGCTATGCAGACTGCTTCTGCAGGTCCCTAACACAGGCCCCCTCCCCCAAGGTCCTCAAAAGTCATCATCATCACAGATGTCAAGATCCACATCAAAAAGCCTCCCTGTTGCAGTTTCCATCTGGAGTGAAGGCGTACTTGTGGAAGGTCCCATCTACACAGATGGCAATGACAGAGTTGACATTCTTGAAGGTATTACGTCCAAAGGTTCAGATGCAGGCAGACTCTGCAGCCACCGCGAAGCTTGGCAGGCCTCACTGAGAGTCCACGTACTGCCCAGTCATAGGCCCTACCTTGCCCACAAGAGCCAGCACTGAGCAGCACTTGGGGCGGGTATCCTTGAGAGCAAAGCTATGAACCATGCCCTTATCTCTGGAGGCGCAGAGGAGTCATGGCTGAGGTGGATGCAGTAATGGGTGGCAGGGTCCGTGCCTCAGCACAGTTCCACCAGTTTCTCCTAGGACTGTGTGTCAAAAAGATGGATCAGGGTACCCTTCTGGGAGGCCTCGGCCTCTACAGTACCTGGCTGGTTCCAGACACGCAGGCTATAGCACTGTGATGCGCACTGATGGTGAAGGGTGCGGATGAAGTACCAGGTTTTGGGCTTGCCAGGTCCACAAGCTGCAGACTCCCGCACCTGTGTCCCGGCAACACTAATAGTTGTTTCTCCAGCCTGGGGCAGAGGTCCCAGAGTCCCTTGGGGTGGTCCCGGGTGTCAAACTCAAATTGCTTCCGGGGACTGTCACGGAAGCAGAACACGGAGATACGGTTCCTCTGCACGGGCACAATCTTGTCAGGGCGCATGCGCACAGCCAGCACCGGCTTGGTGAAGGTGAACTCCAGCACCAGCTCGTCCTCGGAGTCCTTGCCTTCTCGGGCATCGTCCCAGCTCAGCGCTGCTGAGATCTCTGAGAACTTGGGACTGCTACCGCCGCCGACCAGGGCCAGCAGACTGGATTGTGTAGCATCTCCACCAGCCCGTGCTGCCTACCTGCACGTGGTCTTAATGCTCCTTCTCCTTCGATGGCGCCCCATTGTAGATACGCACGCCAGTCTCCGTGGCACAGCAAGCACAGCCCCGGTCTTGGTTGAAACGCAGGCTGGACACTCCTCGAAGTGGTTACTGAGTCGTGGTCCAAGAAGTGTGCAGATTTGAAGCAGGACACAATTGATTGGGTGTATGTATATGTGTGTGTGTGTGTGGGGGGGGGTTTGTCTTGATTGAAAATTTGATCTAGGGGCTGAGCCCCGGTGGCGTAGTGGTTGTGCGCGGGACTGCGGCCCACTGGGTTGTAGGTTCAAATCCAGCAGCAAGGCTGGGCTTCCTACTCCCACCACCAGAGGGCAGTGATGCCCCAAAAACAAACAAACAAAAAGAAAATTTGGTCTATATGGAACAACAAAAATTTTCATAGAACGCAAAAATAGTAGTGTAACATTTATTTTAATTTAAAAACGCCACAAGACGTTGTCAAATTGTTAAAAAGCGGAACGTCTGGTCACCTATCTAGGTTCTTGTTCTTGGTGCTGCCCGTGGCCAGCTTGCTGACGTCCAGGGCCCTGGCTTACTTTAACTTCTTATGAGAGTAGAAAGCCTTGTCTTTCTCCTAAGGAGTAGCTGGTGGTTTTGAACTGCACCCCTTCTGGTTGACAGCCTAACTTAGACCTAACTAGCCTAACTAGACCATCAGCCTCCAGGAGTTTTAAATGCTCTGCATTCAAAAAAAGAGTTGCTGCTACATTTAAATATGAATCAGATGATTACTGGCTGGATTTAGATTGAGAACCCATCTTCCCCAGCTCAAGACCATGGATAAGCAGACGCAGCAACTGCTGCCTGGCCTTCCCTGCTCTGTTCCTCTGCCCCTCCCACTGGGGGCTGTGTGCTATTGCTGCAGGGTGGGCCTTGCAGATTCTGTGAGGTCTGAGGCTTTCAGGAAGCTTCTTTATAGGGAGTCGGGGCGGGGGGAGGCTACAAAATTATGAACATGAAAAACCTTTCACAGCAAGGGACAAAATAACAAAGCTAACACATACCATACACATTACAATGGCCAGAAAAGAATATATGTTTCTTCAGGTAACTGATTTAACCCTGTTTTCCTCTATATTTTTGGCGACATCCTTTTTTATCACCTCTCTTTAAGACAGTGGTAGTATTTTCTATGTTTTTGTTGTGGTTACGTGCCACTGAGTTGGCTCTAACCCATAGCGTCCTTAAGCACAACAGAGAGAAGCACTTCCCAGTCCCGCACCATCCTCACTGTGACTTCTCTGCCCCAGCTCATCGCTGCAGCCACTGTGTCCATCCATCGCTTTGAGAGACTTTCTTTCTGTCTTTCACTACCCCACTACTTTACCAAGCCCAATGCTCTTCTCCTGATGACAATATGTCCAAAGTCTATGAGACAAAGTCTCGCCATCCTTGCCTCTAAGCAGTGTTCTGGCAGTACTTCTTCCACTTCCAAAACAGATGACTTTTCATTTTAGCAGTCGATGGAACTTTCAATATTCTTCTCCAGCACCACATTTCAAATGTGTCAGTTCTTTGGTTTTCATTTTTTAGTGTCTATTTTTCACTGCATATGAGGCAATTGAAATACCGTGTGTCAGGCATACTTTAGTTCTCAAAGTGACATCCTTGTGCTTTTCAACATTCTAAAGAGGTCTTTTTCACCAGATTTCCCCAATGCAATGCATTTTTCTATCCCTCACTGCTACTTCCATAAGCATTGATTCTGGATTCAAGTATGGCAAAGTCTTAGACAACTTCAATCTCCCCCCCCCCCCCCATTTATCATGATGATGCCTCCTGGTGCAATTGTGAAGATTTCTTTACACTGAGTTGTAATCCATATTGAAGGCTACAATCCTTGATCTTGAGCAGCACGTGCTTCAAGCCCTCCTCACTTTCACCCTGTAAAGTTGTGTCATGTGCACATCACAGGCTGTTAAATAGGCCTTCTCCAATCCCGATGCTACATTCTTCTTTATGTAATCTAGCTTTTCTGATTATCATTTCTGATCAAGATAATGAAAGAGTCCAGTCTTCCCTATAGCATCATTGATTGATAGATATATTTTCACTATTAATAGTTTAGCAAAGATTCTTTTGCTAAAGAATCTGCCCATCCTTGTTAAAATTGTTGTCAAGTTCAGGGAAATGCCTATTCAATTCCTTTTGCATGTGGGTGGTTTAAATCCTCTGGGACCAGAGGCATCTGGGAAGAACTACCTAATGATAGACTTCAAAAAAAAATCATAGCTACTGAAGACACAATGGGACACAGTTTCACTTTGGTCCACGTGTGGTCTCCATCAGTTGGAATAGTCCATTTGCCTTTGGGTTTTGTAGGACTTCAGGGTGTTTCAAGTGTTTTCTTTTTCTGATTTGTTTAGTTGTTTTGATTTGTTTTGAGGGTCCTCACAGGGTGTAGACGAAGAGCTCTGGGATGAAGCTTCATCACTGTCAAGGTAACCCTCACTCCATCTCAGCTCCCCAGTTCCTCGTTACCTTTGGCTTCATTTTCCTTGGCATGTAGCACATGCTCTCTGACACTGCTGTAATGCTGTGCTTCCCCACACTGCACTGTGAGCTCTGCTGGAGGAGGTGTCTTGCGCCTGGGATTTAGAGCTCTCCTCAGCATCCTGTCCAGTGAATGGCCTAGGAGGAAACCAAACCCACTGCCCTGAAGAGAATTCCTGCTGGAAAAGACAGAGTAGAACTGCCCCACAGGGAATCTGAGACTAGAAACCTGTATGGGAACAGACAACCTCATCTTTCCCTTTGGGAGAGATGGGTGGCTTTGAACTGCTGACCTTATGGTTAGTCACCGACTAACCCGAGTGGTTAGTCACTCACTGTGCCACCAGACCTCCTTTGGGCTTTGAGAGGGGCTTGATAATGAGTTGAGTGAGTTAATGAAGGTCAAATCAATGTGAAGTTTAATGTTAATCTCTGGAATTTGTTCTGGGAACTTATGAATGTTGACTTTTAAAATAAGAGGCACTTTAATGAAAATTGATTGCACATCAAGTGTTATGATCACTCATTGTGCTAATAGGATAATTTATTTTTTTCTTCATTATTTAGAGAATATCTTATTAGTTTTTCTAATCAAATTTTACACAACAGTAGATAATACCTTACCTATTCAATACAGTGCATTACCCCTGTGCAAATGGGGAAAAGAAGAACATCTCTGGACTAAGACAGCGACTCATTTCTGTACAATGCAGACTGAACTCGACACAACTGGGATACTTTTCCAAAGGGGACAGCACAGTTAAGTTTCCCAAAATGTATTTATTTATTTATCTAAAAAGACCGATTGCAGTTTTATGTAGCAGTAGCAGGTTTCAGAGTCAGCTACACAAAACCAGAGACACCCAGCACACTCTGTTAAAATAAAGGGGTGGTGGTGGTAGGGGTGGCCAACCAAGCCTCAGGAAATAGTTCTGTTACTGTTGTGGTACCTGGCACCACTGAAAACCTTTTTAAAAATTAGCTTCCCAGTCACCATTTGGATAGAAAAACTTTCAAGAATGATACCCTTGAAAAACAGCTCTGATCGGACACAGTCACTATGCTAAAAAGATGAGTTCTGAAATGACAGTTGCTCCTGATTGTACCATTTGTGCATTTCTCTGTTGGGAGAAAGATGGGACTTTCTATGCCTGCAAAGTTAGTCTTGCAAACCATAGGGGCAGTTCTATCCTGTCTTACACGGTCATTTGTGTTGTTGTTGTTGTTTACAACTTCATTTATTTCCTGCAAGAAGCCCAGGTGATGCTGTGATTACAGATTGGCTGGTAATCAGCAAAGCCCACAGTTTGAAAGCACCAGCTGCTCTGTGGGGGAAAGAATAGGTTTCCTTGGCCAGAAAGATGTACAGTCTCAGAAACTCACAGGGGCTCTTCTACTCTGACCTGGAAGGTCACCAAGAGGAGGATGCAATTCAAGGCAGTGAATTTGTCTGTGTGGCTTTATTTCTTGGCCGAGACATTTCATAATAGTCAAGCCACAAATGTTCTAATGTTGGTGTGGACCTCAGGTCATTGATACATTAGCTTTCAAATGTTTTGGTTCTCTTGGATCCTAAAATTAGTTTTTATATAAACTTATCACATAGCCAAAGTTCCCCAAGCTTTAAAAACATGACTTTAAATATTTGCAAAAGATAAGATTTCCAAACTACTGTAAGTTGGTACCATACATACCCATGTATAAGTCGAGTTTTTCAGCACATTTTAAATGTAATTTTTTGTAAAATTAGGTGCCTCAGCTGATATTTGGGTCAGCTTGTACTTGAGTATATACATACTTTGAAATCATTGGAAGCAGAATGTGAAGTCAATTTATAGCCTGCCTTCATCCCTTTTAAAAACAATAAGATTATCTGGAACAGTGGAAATGCTATAATGCTAATTTTCACTTTTAAGCGTGCTTACATTCCACTACCACTCCTCCTTAGGAGCCTTGGTAACTAGTGGGTCGTGCGCTGAAATTGTCAGGTGTGCTCAGGGAGAAAGGTGAGGCTTTTCACTCCCATGAAGAGTTACTAGATTTGGAAACCCACAGGGGTACTTCTACCCTTTCCTACAGGACCTCTATGAGTCACAATTGACTCACACAGTTTGGCTTTCTGGACCCCTTCCTCTACCAATGTAATATATTTTCATGACTGAAAGTTTCCTATGAATATTTCCATCAAAAATTTCTGCCAACTTTTCTACACACATACACACTTAAATTTAAAAATGTTTGTAACCTTAAAGGTCTATGTTTAAAAAAAATGCTTCTGAGTTGAGTGGTGATAATTATTATTAGTATGTAGATGATCAAAAATATACGTATATGATAATTTTGCTATATAATTACTAAATAGATGTAAATTTTTGTTAGAAAAGCATTTCTTTGTAGGATGGAATTATTTTTTGATTAGCTCATAAATTCAGGTCTGAATACTATCTATTGCCAGAATTAAAAAGTTTAGCATTAATTCTGTGTCTATTCACTGTTTCATGGATATACATGCTGAGATATCTTGTTCACACAAATAAACTGATGGGAAAGAAGATGTTTTTGTTACAGCAATGATCCTCAACGTTCTGAATTCCATCCAAGTTTTATGTTTGAGCTTATACAATGTTATAGCAGCAAGAATTAGCATTTAGGGACTGAGCCCCGGTGGCATAGTGGTTGACTGAGGTCCATGGGCTTGACGGTTCAAATGCAGTAACTCTCCAGAAGCAAGGCTGGGTAGCTCCCACAACCACCAGAGGACAGTGATGCCCCCACAAAAGAATTAGTATTTTTTTTGGGGGGGCATCGCTGCTCTCTGGTGGTGGGAGTAGGAGGCCCAGCCCTACTGCTGGAATTGAACCTCCGTCCCAGTGGGCCGCAGTCCCGTGCACAACCACTATGCCACCGGGGCTCAGCCCAAGAATTAGTATTTAATACCAAGGATTTAAATAGAAAGGAAATATTTTGAGAATGATGATGGCAACAAATGTACAAATGTGCTTTGCATACAATGGATGGATGTATGGATTGTGATAAGAGTTGTATGAGCCCCCAATAAAATGATTTAAAAGAATAGAATTCGTATTAATAATCTTCCAGTTAACACATCATACTTCAATTATGTTGACAGCAAAGATTCGGGAATCACCTATCTTGCAAGAACACACTTAATCAACCAATGTGGTAGTTACAGCCTAATGGTGACTTCTTGTGGTCAAGACCTTCTCACAAGGAGGGCCCTGGGACCTCTTGCTCCTTCTCTCTGCCTTCACCTTCCTGCTGGCTAACCCTGATAGCTACCAGAACCACTGCCATTGATTGGGTCCACACGACTTTGCACCCACCAGCCTAAGATCATCCAGCATTCTGCACCATTGCATGTGACTGCATGAATCTGAAGAGGGATTTATGGACTAGTATTGAATTTATGAATTAGACTTAACTGGGATGTTTTCCTGATAAATAACTACTTCTTAATATAAAGCTCTTTCTTCGAGTGTCACTGGATTTATTTCTCTAGTCAACCCTGCCTAACACAACCAGGGAGTTACATATTTATCATTCTTTCTGTGTTTGGTATCCCAGATATTTTCACAGCTCAGGAAGATCCCAGGTATTACCTACCAAAGTCATAGAAAAATTGGAATGGCTGCAAAGTGTGTGGTCTCCTTTTAAATGGTTGTTGTTGTGTGCTATTAAATTGATTCTGACGCATCGTGACCTTCCAGGCAGAGTGAGACTGCAGAGCATAGAGTTCCCAAGGTTGTAAGAGTAGGACCCTGATGAGTTTTGCCGGAGGCTTCTAACTGCAAAGTCAGCAGTTTGAAACCACCAACTGCTCGGTGAGTGAAAGATGAGTCTTTCTGTTCCTTTAAAGAGTTCAGAAATCTTGGGGGGGGGGGGGAGGTAAAAAAATTCAGAAATTCATGGGAGTAGTTCTACCCTTTCTTATTGGGCAGCTATGAATTGGAATAAACTGAATGGCAGTGAGTTTGGTTTTTGGATTCTTTATGAAGCAAACTACTACTTCCTTCTCCCCCAGAGTGCCTGGTGGGTTTGAAACCCTAACCTTTAAGTGAGCACTGTACCATCAGGGTTTCTTTGTAAAACCATGATTGACGTTAGGTGTGATTGAGTCAGTTCTGTGATCGAGTCATACCACAACAATGGGCTCAAGCCCATGACACAGGACCAGGCAGGGCAGTGTTTCCTTCGGTTGTGCATAGGGTTGGTGTGAGTTGGAACGGATTTGAGGGAATCTAACAACAGCATTCCTTCTGAGTGAAAAACCACCTAGTCCTGTGCCATCCTGACAATCATTGCTGTATGTGAGCCCATTGTTGCAGCTGCTGTGGCAATCCATCTCATGAGGCGCTTCCTCTTTTCCACTGACCTTCTACTTTACCCAGTGTGATGTCGGCTTCCACGGTCTAGCCTCTTCATAGCATGCCTAAAGTACATGGGATGAAGTTTTACTATCCTACCTTCTAAGGAGAATTCTGGCTGTACTTCTGCCAAGGCAGATATGTTTGTTTGTTTTTCTGGCAGTCCTTTATACTTTCAATAATCATCATCAATCACATAACTCAAATGCATGAATTCTTCTATGGCCTTCTCTATGCATTGTCCAGGTCTTCATATGTCTGTAAAATGATTGAAAATATCATGCATGGGGGCTCGAGGGTAAAGGCGGATGATTGGAGAACGATCATAGCAGCAGACATGTGAAGGTGCCTGGCACAGTATGTTTATTTATGTATTGTGAAAAGCGATGTACAAGCCTTCAATAAAATGATTTAATAAAAAAAAAAGAAAAGAAAATATCATGCATGAAAATATCAGGCACACCTGAGTCCTCTGTGGGAAACAGAACCGGGAAGAGAGTGTATGGGACAAATTCTCTATGCTCTTACATGAAAGAATCTGGGAGGCCAGGTTCCTGTGAAGAGACCTTCACACTCATAGGGTGGCGATGTCACATTTTCCTAGGAAAATTATTCCCCATGAGGATCCCTCATAAGAATGCCAATTTTAAGGTGCTACTTGTAAGCACATGGTTGCTGCTATATACACTTGCAGGTTAACTGCTTGAAGACTATTTGCCTGATGGTTATGGTCATCAAAAGCAGTCAGACCATCTAGCCCTAAGTACATTCCACTCCATTCTAATAGGGATCATAGATTATTCCCCTGGAGAAGAGCTCAGAGACACCCGAGGTCAAGCCAGCTCTGAGCTGACTAAGGTTAGATCACCATCTTAACTCTAGAGCCCACCCACCTTGTTATATGTGCCCCTTTCTGTCACATGAATGCCTTTAGTCTGTCCTCTTCCTGATAAGTGTATGCCTCTAATACAATTCCTTCCTATTAAATATGCGTTTGTCATGGTTTGCATGCCCTGGACTATATAAATCGATGTAAGAATACATTTTTCTCAACTGAGCCCTGGTGGCGCAGTGGTTGTGTGCAGGACTGTGGCCCACAGGGCTGGTGGTTCAAATCCAGTAGCAGCTCTCCAGAAGCAAGGCTGGGCCTCCTACTCCCACCAGGGTAGTGATGTGGGGGATGGGGGAGGGAAGAAGAATACATTTTTCTCTTTTTGCTCAGAGCTGGTTTCTGATGTTATGGCAGAGGTGAGCACCCCCCAAATTTTGTCTGTCTTTTCATTTCTTCCCTTCAGTTGCACAACCATCCCTCAGGACTCATCTGGATGTGGAACTGGATCCCACAGTCGTCAAAGTGACATTCTTGCTCTTTGGCAGTTTAAAGAGCAGCAGACTTGCTCAATGGAATTCATCCTAGATTTCTTGATCACTGCTTTCAAACAAGATAAAATCCTTGACAACTTAAGTTTTTTCTCTGTTTATCATGATGTTGTCTATTGAATCAGTTGTGAGGAGTCTCTTTCTCTTTACATGGGGTTGCAATCCCTACTGAAGGCTGCACTTTGATCTTCATCAGCCAGTGCCTCAAGTCCTTCGTACTTTCAGCTATGAGGTTGTGTCCCACACAGCACAGGTTGTTAATAAGCTGAACTCTAATTCCGATGCCAGGATTTTCGTACAGTCTAGCTTCTTGAATCATGTGCTCAGCCTTCAGATGGAATAAGTATGGGGAAAAGATACAACTCACATGCACATATTTCCTGACTTTAAACTCTTTTGTATCTTTGTTTGGCGTGAACCATTGCCTCTTGGCCTAGTACAGTATCTTCCACATGAACATAATGAAGTGATCTGGAATTTCCAGTCTCCTCAATGTTATCCACTGTTGCTATGATCCACACAGTCAAATGCCTTTGCCTAGTCAATAAAACACAGGTGATCATCGTTCTGTTGTTTTCAGTCAAGAAGATCCATCTGAAGTTAGCAAGGATTTTATCTTGTTTGAAAGCAGTAGGGCACACTGAGAGACCAGTCGAATGATGGATTGAAGTGGTAGGCATGAATTTTTTTAAATGGGGGCTTTTACAACACTTCTCACAATTCATACACCCATCACCCATACATACACAATGGATGTACAACAAATTTGTACATTTGTTGCCATCATCATTCTCAAAACATTTTCTTTCTACTTGAGTCCTTGGTATTAGCTTCTCATTTTTTCCCCTCTCTCCTCAACTCTCCTTACCGCATCAATCCTTGATAATTATAAATTGTTATTATTTTTCATGTCTTACCTGTCCAATGCCTCCTTTTACCCACTTTTCTGTTTTCCATCCCCGTGGGAGGAGGTTATAAATAGATCATTGTGATAAGTTCCCCATATCTTCCTCCTTCCACCTTCCTCTTCCCCTCCAGGTGTGGCTACTCTCAATATTGGTACTGAAGGATTTATCTGTCCTGTATTCCCTGTGTTTCCAACTCTATCTGTACCTGTGTATGTATTCTAGTTTAGCCAGATTTGTAAGATAGAAATGGGGTCATGATAGTGGTGGGGAGGAAGTATTAAAGAACGAGAGAAAAGTTTTATATTTCATTGGCACCTTACTGTACTCTGAATCATCTTTCCCTCACAACCCTAAGGGGATGTTCAATTGCCTCCAGATGGGCTTTGGTTCTCCACTCCAAACTCCCCTTATTTGATGCCTGATCGCATGGACACCTCATGATCACACAGTTGGTGTGCTTCTTCCATGTAGGCTTTGCTGTTTCTCAGCTAGATGGTCACTTGTTTATCTTATCAAGCCTTTAAGACCCCAGAAACTCTCTCTTTTGATAGCTGGGCACTATCAGCTTTCTTCACCACATTTGCTTATGCAATAGCTCTGTCTTCAGTAATTGTGTCAGGAAGGTGAGCATCATGGAATGCGAGGTTACTAGAACAAAGTGTTCTTGTGTTGAGAGAGTACTTGAGGGGAGGCCCAATGCCCCTCTGCTACCTTAATACTAAACCTATAAACATATGTACATAGATCTATTTCCCCATCATTTATAGATATATTTACATAATTATATACAGGCTTGTATATAGACCTGTATAAGTGCCATTTGGGTAGACATGATTATTAATGATGAGAAGGATACAATATCTGAACTATGGGCATGTGTTCAGATAGATCAATTGAAATGAGTGCTCCAAATTAAGTTGTATCTAATAAAGTGACCAGATTTTAAGCAGGACATCATTGACCAGGGGGTGGGGGGTGGAAATTAAAATTTTAATTTATTGATTAAAAGTTTGGTCTTTATGGAGCAACAAAAGTGTTCATAGAACACAAAAATAGTATTTTAATAATTTATTTAATTTCAAAACGCTGCCGGATGTGGGACAAATTGTTAAAAAGCAGGACGTCTGGTCACCTTAATCTAAGATTGATTCTCATTTAAAAGGACTCTGACTTTGTGCCCACAGGAAAGTCTTGGAATTACACAGTCGTTGGAAGGTCCTCCATTCTGAACCTATTTCAGAATGAGGGTCAGAGGCATATTTCATAAACCTATACCTACAGCCCAGGCTGTGTGAAACACAGGCTTCAAGGAACTGTGTCTTGCACTTTCCCTTTTACAGTCATTGGTGCTTGAATAAAATAGTAAATAAATAAAACACTCAACTTACACCAGTTTGTAATGCTTCAGCAGCTTCAGTCAAGAGTCTCAGACTTGATGGTTGCAGCAAGACTCTCAAGAACGACTGGCACAATATGTGCAAGCAGTGGGGAAGATTATGATCATTTATTATCACGTTTACCAAACTGGTTAGGTAAGCAACACGCTCTTGTAAAAATAGCCCAGAAAACTTTTTAAATGTTGATTTAATTTTAGTTCCTTTAGCAAGTATTTATTAAGAGCCCACCGGGTGCTAATAAGGTGTCGGCTGCGAGAGATCTTCAGGTAAATTCTAATCAGCTGACTGCAGGAAGGTACAGGAGCGGTGATAGAGGAGGAGAGGTGCAACTGTAGCTCTTTCCCTGTGTTTTAAGAGTCTTTAGCCATGCAAACAATAATAGGTCTCTTATGGAGAGGAGCTTGTAAGAGGCACTTGGGAAGGGCTAGTTGCTATTGTCAGTTATTTTATTTCCCCTTCTCCCTCATGGCTCAGCATGATGTCTGCACTTGTGGCTAGATACTTAGCCAAGACTCTTTAGTCAAAGAGTAAATAGACAAATTGCAAATTGAAGTGACTGTTTTAATGAGCCACTCTACTGGGAGACTAAAGGATTATATTATCAGGAGAACAGGTCGCCAGCAAAAATGCCATCTGAACTGTCATATTATTTCACACGGATGTTAATGGACAAGATCTCTTTAAAGCGTTGAAAAAGTTCAGAGGAGAATACCATCCCATAGTGTCATCAGTTGCCTCACATGCCTGTGGAAGTGGACCTTGACTATGGAAGGCTGAAGAAGAATGGATGTATTTGAATTTGGTGCTGGCGAAGAATATTGAAAACACCATGGACTGCCAAAAGGACAAACCAACCTGTCTTGGAAGAAGTACAGCCAGAATGCTTCTTAGAAGTGAGGATGATTAGAATTGATCTCAGGCACTTTGAACATGTTGTCAGAAGAGACCCGTCCTTGGAGAGCATCATGCGTGGCAAAGCAAAGAGTCATCAAAAACGAGGAAGAGACTCAACAAGATGGATTGGCACACTGACCACAGCAATGGGGTCCAGTGTAGCATCGATTGTGAGGATGGTGTGGGAATGGACAGGGTTTTGTTCTGTTGTACAGAGAGCTGCTATAGAACTCAACAGACTTGAAGGCATTTAATAGCATCTGCAATGCTAAATATCTTTGCCATCTACCTTTTGCTCTTCAATGGGGTCACAGAACTCCCTTTTAGGAGACCCTCAGTATATCCCAACATCGTCCCAGTACTTTTATTAATACTGTGACTTACAAAAGCAGTTCCAGGACATCCCAAAGTTCCCTAGAAATATATGGATCTAATGGGGGAGAACATTTACCATCTGTGGTCATTACATAACCAGTTATCAATATGAGACTTAAGAGAGAAGGGGTGGGGCGCTGAGCCCCGGTGGCATAAATGATTGAGTGCAGGACTGCGGCCGGCGGGCTTGGTGATTCAAATCCAGCAGTGGCTCTCAGGAGCAGCACTGGGTAGCTCCCACGACCATCAGAGGGCGGTGATGCCTCCACCCCCCAAAAAAGAGAGAGAAGGGGTGGAGGTTAGCCTGTCAATCAGGTCACAGCTTGATGGTCTCATCTGGGGGTGCTAAGGATATAAATAGTTCACTGGAAACAGGACACATGGACACTCCCTGCCAAACATTCTCTTTTTTTTTTTTTTTTGGCATCATTGCCTCTGGTGGCCATGGGCACTACCCAGTGCGGCTCCTGAGAGCCGCTGCTGGATTTGAACCGCCAAGCCCACGGGTTGCAGTCCCACACTCAACCACTTACGCCACCTGGGCTCAGCGTGAAACATTCTTATTGACAAGCCACATGGAGACAGGCTGATGGCAGTCAGAGCCTGGAGCTGAAGGAGCCATATGGAGACCCTTGCCAACACTGAGATGTTTACACCTACACTGGGTCCACAAGACTTTCCACCCACTGGTCTGTGCTCTTCCTGCAGGCGGTCTCATTGCATGTGTTGCATGAGTCTGAAGAGGAAATTTATAGATTGGTATTGGACAAATGGGCTAATCTCAGACTGATGGACCAGATCTGGACTGGGCTGGAATGTTTTCTTAATATACAATTGTGCTTTGATATAAAACTCTTTCTTATACACACTTGAAAGTCTCTGGATTTGTTTCTCTTGTCAACCCAAGCTAACACACCGTCTGAAATCCCTGCATGGGATTGAGAAATCAATGATAGGGGTTCCTGCTGATCTGAGCATTTAAAGGATCACCAATGAACAACCATAGTGGGAAATGATATAGTGATAGTTCTAAGAACTGGGACTAGAAAGTCCATAGGATCCTTCAATATCTTGGCTGGGTGCGTAATCTAAAGAATTAAGAGACATAATACAAACAGACGTATGCACGTCCATGTTCATCACAGCGCTGTTCATTATAGCCAGATGTGGAAACGGCCCACATGCCCATCAGCAGCTGAGTGGATAAAGAAGCTGGAACCTGCTCACAATGTAACACTAAACAAAGATGGAACTACAAAGTGCCTCAGGACACAGATGGACCTGGAGACCATTATGTGGAGTGAAGTTTGTTGGTCCTAAGAGGACATATTCTATGAAACTCCTACTCTGATGAAAACCAAGGGAACAGACTTTAGAGGAGAACAAGGGAGGGCAGACGAAGCAATGGACTTGCAGGAATGGGAAACGTTTTTGTCTTTCTACCCAGGGCCATTTGGAGATTTATAGCATCATCTGCAGTCCATACTGGTCACACATTTCATTAACTCACTCCTAATGCGATGGTCAGAACTATTTCTCTATGGTGAGGCATCTGGTGCTGGCTGGTACTGATGGTTTCCCTGGGCCTTATGTGGTCCATGGACCACACTGCCCCTGAGAGCTGATGGATGGGCCTTGACATGGGTGAAAGGACCACAGGAAGGAGCAGAGAAGTTGGAGGAAGGTGGAGTCGGGTAGAAGAGGGGTGGGAGGGGTGGCAGTGATGAGTGGTTTGAACTGTTGAAAGCAGAGCTGATGGTCTGAAACGGAACCCCATGTTCCATTCAATTCATAATAAATGAGAGAGGGAGGCAGGGAAGGGGAGAGAGAGAGAGAGAGAGAGAGAGAGAGAGAGAGAGAGAAACTTGTTAATGAGTTGAAACAAATACAATAAAGGACCACTGAAGAAATATTGTCAGAGTCGGTGAGAGCATTTTCCTTGTGCTGATTTGAAGGCTCTCCTTTTGAGATGAAGATTTCTGGGTTCCCCCCTAAGGTTCCTTTCTGTTTGCTTCCCTCTCCTTTTATTGCTCTGATGCTTCCGTGCAGTGGGTTGGTGGTGGGAGTGGTGGAAATAAGAGGAGTGACTTCTGGGTACAAGTACCTTATTATAAAGGAGCATTGTTGCAATATCACATCCTGTCTACCTGGATTGCTTAAGTTTCATATGCTGTTTGCACTGACTCAGGTTTTATTCTTTTCCCTTAATCATTAAACTAGGATACTAGGAACCTCAAATACAGTCCAGGAACTGGAAAGCAGGCTTGCTCAATAATCATTCAGGGCTGAGCCCCGGTGGTCTAGTGGTTGTTTGCAGGACTGCAGCTCACAGGGTTGATGGTTCAAATCCAGCAGCAGCTCTCCAGGAGCAAGGCTGGGCTTCCTATTCCTACCAGGAAAGTGATGCCCCCCCACCCCACACAAATAATCATTCAACTTGGTTTCATTAATCTGATCCTATATATACTTGAGGAAAACTAGTTTCAGATTGCTTTTGAGTGGAATGTCATTGTTCTGAATTCTACTTCAATTCACACATAAAATCATCCAACAAGAGGTAAAACTGATACTTCCCGCCTCTCAGCCTTTGGTTTCTGTTTGAAAACTTTTCCTGAGCTCTTGGATGGTACACCTGATTGAAGAGAAAAAGTAGGAATTTGTTTTGCTCCTTTGCTTCGTTCTGCTTTTCATTTTTCGCACACCCACTCCTGCCCACAAATCCAAGACTACAGCCTTACTTGAAGGAACATGATTCTGCCTATGATGTCCTGGTGGATCATTTAAATAGCTCTGATTCACCTTGACAGTCATCATATGCTTCCGACAGGTGAATGCCTCCAGGCAGTCATCTGGAGACACTTTTCCGTAATAACAGACCTCGTGTGTTTCAGGAGGGTGCTGTGTAACACCCTTGTTTTCCAGGCAAGAGATAAGATACATAGAATTTCTGATTCTTTGTCCTGTCCCCCTTAAGATACTTGTTCTTGTTCCTTCTTATATGTGTGTTTGCAATCAATTTTAGTGGATTTTTAAGCCTTTTCAGTATTTCCTTCAGTTATTCTATTGTATCTCTCTCTGGGCTGTCTCCTCTACTTTGTAGTACAGTAATATGCTAACCTGGTAACATATGTGCCAAATATGTTTTCTGTGAGGCCAGATAAATAACTAAGGGACCAGGAAACCTTCAGCCAACAACGTGGAAGCTATGGGAAGAAAACTGTTCACCAAGATGACAGGAGTGAGCTTGACAGGCTACATTTAGATTGATAGAGGCTGTCTTTCAGCTTCCTTTTCAGTGTCTTGCTTCTTCATTCCTTTCTCCTTACCCACCATGTCACTTAACCTCTGAGAAGCTGTGTTGTCCGGGTAGACTCAAGAAACAAATCCATGGACACTCATATGCATACAAGAAAGAGCTTTAGGGCTGAGCCCCAGTGGCATAGTGGTTGTGCACGGGACTGAGGCCCACGGGATTGACAGTTCAAATCCAGCAGCAGCTCTCCAAGAGCAAGGTTGAGTCTCCTCCTCCCACCAGGGCAGCGATGCCCACAAAAAAAAAAAAGAAGAAGAAGAAGAAAAGAAAAAGAGCTTTTTATAAAAAGAATAATTGTTTTTTTTAAGAAACCATCCAAGCCCAGTCCAGATCAAGTCCACAAATCCGATATTAGCCCATATGTCTGATACCAGTCTGTAAGTCCCTGCCCTGCAAGAGAACTCACTCACACACCACCATTGCCTTTCCTATGTATCACTTCAACTCTCTCACAGTGGGTCTCTATGAATCGGGAAAGTTTAGCACACAGCAGCAATGGTAGGTGCTGGGTGCTCGACGAGGTACACAGGGTAAAAGAACCAAACAAACCCCAACCTAAACCAACAAACTTC